>CM021109.1:525101630-525175044 GCA_007115665.2 Sequoiadendron giganteum | reverse complement strand
TTTTCTACTCTATGTCCAAATTTATTGCATGAGAAACAAAAACCATTAAAAGATGGGTACCTTTGAGCATTAGGTTGTCGGATGGGAATCCTTTCGGTGTTGTTCCTTTGTTTCTTGTTTTGATAAGTATTGTCTTAAAATTTCCTTTGATTGTCCACTTTGTTGGAGACTAGTTTAGTCTTTGAGATTTTTCCTTCTTCAAGTCCTAGACCACTTTTATCCTTAGCAGTTTTCTAAGATGTAATCAACTCATCAAGAATTATGGAACTTGTCTTGAACCTTTCTTCATGAGCTTTCACTTTTTCCATATCAACTCTTAGGGTTACCACTTCTTGTTCAAGCTTTGTAAATTCATTAATTTTATTTTGGATCTCATCTTTCTAACATTCCTCAATTCATTTCTTTTCTTCTACTTGCACTTTCACTCCGATAATGTCCTCATTAGCCTTTTTCAACTGATCACAAACTTCTCCATGCCTTTCCTTGAAACTTTTGATCTGCTCTCTCAGCTTCCCAAATCAATCATTTGCTTCCTTTAGATTTCCTTTCAGAGTTTCCTTCTCATCCTCGTATTTGTCCAATTCCTCAAGAGAAGCATTGATTTGTTTAGATACAGTTTTTTCTTTTGGAGGAATAGAATAGTGTTTGCTAGCCATGTATTCAAATTTTGGGACCTTCCTCAAGCTGTAAGACTTTTTCAGAGGAACCGAGCTCTGATACCAATTGTTGAATACACTGAATACTAAGAGGGGGGTGAATTAGTATTTTGCTAGAAAAATTGATTATTAGCCATCCAATTATTAATCCATATCTAATTATAATAGTAAAAAAAACATAAAATAAATCATAACACATTGACACCAGGATTTTAATGTGGAAAACGCAAGGTGGGAAAAACCACGGTGAGGATTAGCTCATAATATATTATAACCGGTTATAAGATATTACAGGGCTCACTGTTAGGACTCACTATCCTTGAAAGGCTCACAACTTGAATACAAAATATGGATTATTGCCGAGATACAAAAAGGTGTGGCTGACTGCCAAAAATGAACTAGAGAAGTGCACCTACAAAGTGCTAAAAACAGTTTCGATTATGCTATGGTAATATCAAAATTTTGCTCCGGTTGCTGGTGTACAATCACTATCAGTAACTTCACATTATTATACTTTCCACAACATTCGCATACCATAATCTATCAATACATCTCTATCATCCATCATACATGCACATAAATATATACATAGCCATGACTTCCTTTATTAATTAGGTCGACCTAATTGAGTGAACTCCCTTGTCACCTTAATACAAAATTCCTTTTGGTGCATAGAAAAACACGTTATCCAAATGTTAGGTTTGCTCGAACCAAATAAGAAACACACAAAGGATAAACCTTGTTGGCCAAAAGAATACCAAACTTCTATCATTCGGATAACTTAACTGGATCACACAAACATGTTGAAAAATCATTTATACCTGTAACTGACACTCATAAGAAAAATATCAAAACAATCATAGATCTCCCTTATACCAAGAGGATTTACAGACCAAAATATCGGATCAACATGGACACACAGATTACTTGGTTAGTTGCCAACCAATGTTGGCATCAATGACAACAAACCCGAAGGGCACCTTCTTCACTCTTCCAACAACATCTTTCAAAGGTAAGGAGCTATAATGGTTTAGGGGGTTGAGGGTGAACTCAATAGGAACTTGGGACTAGCTGGGAGAAAACCATTGTAAGAATTTTGAAGATAAATCAAACCATTTTCTCTTTGGTGGAATAACTGACCACCATCAAGAGTGCTCCTCATGAGCACATGATGGATTTCAATCTACGCTTTCAAATGACTTGGGATAGAATCCCATTGCTAGTAATACCTCAACCCAACATGCTTTCTTATATTTTTTGAGGACAATCTATGGGTGCAAAAACACTTCCCAATGCATATAATGTGGCTATTAAATCTTAGAATAGCCTCATTCAAGCTGGAAAAATTACACCAAGACCTCTAATGCCTATTTTTCCTAAAATGCAATCAGCTATGCCTATGCAAGTGCCACAAATAGCCCCAATACCAGTTGCTCCTACTCAAGACAAAGTTTTCCCAACCCAATCTTTTGAGTTGCAAGAGATAAAAGGCCTTCTTCAAACATTTGGGAATGAGTTGGCAATCTTAAGAGGCAGTAATTTTAGAATTACAAACCTTAAACCAACCCCAAAACCAAGCACAAGGCCAACCAAATCAAGAAAATATGATTCCCTATCATGCAAATAACCAAGGCCCAAAACATGCCCTTAACCCAAGACCTGTTCAACCATATAACCCAAATGTGCTAAGCTCATCTAGAGAGATAGTTCCTATCCAAAATAACCTTACTCAAGATTATGAGTGGTTTTCTATTGTAATCAACCCCATAACTAGTTTGCTTGTTCAAACAAGGTGATTAACCATGCCTTAATGGTGCAAAATCTGTCTAGATTATAGCCAAATACACCTAACAAAACACCCTCACAGTAGAAAGAACCTCCTCCAAGTGACACTACACTTCTAAATTGGAAAGGAGAAGAGTTTTGTGGAGTTAACCAGGACTATTCTTTTATATCATCCAACACAAGAGAGAAAAAGAGGGCTATTGAGATGGGATATACAATAAATAAGGAGCCTTGTCAAGCCCCTAGAGTGAACCAAGAGGTTGTTGGCCCATCTACATCTCACATAGCACACATCATGAGGAGAAGTCATCAAGGAATCACCAAAAAATAGCTTGGGAATCAATCCCAACCAACACACTTGCAAGGAGATGCTGTTGTTATGAAGACTTATGAAAAGGTAAGCATTGCTCCTTTTAACATACTCGAGCATATGAATAAATCAAATGTTAGTATGTCTATGTGGGACTCTTTTTTTACCCTAGGACAAATGGATTTTTTGCAAGGTGATGAAATTTGAGTGTGTCAAATGAACATCGTACTAACCAAGACAAGGTTGTACTTACCAATACACCCCAAAATAGAAATGGACAACCAAGCAAAGAATTCAATCCACCACCTTTCTTTGTGTCATTAATCATGAGATAACCTTGTTCATAATTGCATGATTAATTTAGGGGCTAGTAGTTCTGCCATGCCTAAGAAAATTGCAGATAGGTTGGGTTTGGGATATCAATCTCTTGCAAAAGGGGTAATTTGAATCTTGCCTTGCATGCATGTCCTAACTTTTCTATTCTATAGGATGTTTATGTGATTGGATTTCCACCTTACTTTGTTCTTTGTCTTTCAAGGTAATTCACTACTAAAATAGGTGGCTATCTATCTCTAGATTGGTCATATATGTTGTTTAGGATAATATATGGAACCGAAGTGACCATTAAATATGAGTCCATTACAAAATATTACATAGAACCATATTTACATTGTGTTTCCAATGCTAACTGTGCTATTTTTTATCATGATGAGCATAGTGTTGTCCAAGAACCAAGTGTTAGAGTAATTGGTTATTTACTTTATTAATTAAACAATATTTGTTTAATTACTTAAAGTTCCCTTTTACCTCTTTTTCACTTAAGCTAACATTAGGTGCATAATAATTAATTACTTTATTAATTATTATTGTGCAAGCCTAGGGTTTTCACCTATATGTGGTTGAAAACTATCTTTTGTATCATTATTCATTTTACATTTTTGTGTGAATACATTGCTCCACATTCTTGAGCATTCTCTTTGTTGCTTCTCTTTGCTTCTCCTTGTAACAGGTATTATTTGCTTGCAGAGGTCACTGGGCTCCTATGAAGTTGTATCTTCTCAACTCCAACATGGTATTAGAGTTTAAGATCTGCAGCTGGTTGTTCTTGTTTTGAGTTTTTTGCATTGGAAGCAGATCTAGGGTTCTAAGGTTTTATTTTGTGGATTAAGCATACTCCTATTTTTGGGTTCACTTTGGGCCCAAACGGACAGTGCCATTGGATGCGCAGCACCTAGAAACCCCTAAATCGAATGTCAATTCATTGATTTTGGTTATAGTTGACTAGGGAAGCAAAAAAAAATTTAGGGTTTTGGCCGTACAGCCCCAAGATAGGTCGTCTACAACAAAAATCGCAAAAAAATTAAAATTTAAAAAAAAAAACTAATTTTTTGGTTTTTTTGTGCATTGCATACATACATTGGCCGCACTACCAACGCACCGCCCGGCGGCCACCGCCTGACCACCATCGCGTCGCCCGCACCGCTCGGCCACCACCGCGCCACCCTCGTCCGCTGTGCCGCCCTCCGTCTGGCAAGCTCCGCCAACCCCGATTTGCACTCCGTCAAGCCCGCCGACCTCATGTCGGCTCTCCCAGCCCCGTAGGTGATCACATGGTGACCGAGGGCTCCGCCACAGCTCCAGCCCCCTGGTCTGCCCAGGCGACCAGGGGCTATTTTTTTTAGCTCCATGGTGCTAAAGGGGGTATGATAGGGCATTTTATGCTACTTTCATTCAAACGGGCATAACTCGGGATTTTTTGCTTCATTTTTTGAATGGAAATAGGCATTGGAAAGCTGGTTTTGGCACTGATCTGATGGTGTAGGATTTTTTTCAAAATTTTACTAGTCTGGATATTATTTTTCCATTCAAAGTGAGGTCTTCTTTCTTCACTTCCGGGGTCGTAAAAGGTGCAAACGGAATCCGTGTTTCAAACTCGAATAGGCGTTGGAAAGCTCTCAACATGCTCTATTCATATATGTGATTTATTTTATTAGAATTTTCACTAGGTACACGAGAATTTGTTTTGAAGTATTTTTTGCTTATGCATTGCTTCCTCTTTCTCAGTTTGTACTAGGGTTTGGGTTTATCTCTTGTAGGGGATGTTTTTTCTTGATTTCTATCATTTATATTAGAAAACCAGAACACCAAAACTCTCAAAAAAATAAAACCCTTTTACATCTTATGTCTATTCTGAAAGATCACATAATAATAAAAAACACAAGCAGGTACAGGTGCAGGGTTTCATGGGAGACTCTTTAGTTGAGTTACTCACATCACATAACTATCACACTTGGAAGTCTGGCATGATGAGGCTACTCAGGTCATGAGGGTTGTGGTCTTGTTTAGATGAGGTTCAGCCTCAGTTGCAGCATCCTTTTGAGATTATGCAGCACAGGAACAAGATGGATTAAGCTATGGGTTTTCTATGCATGCATGTTTCAGATAGTCTTTTGTTTCACCTTGATGCTTTTCTCACTCCTCGAGCCATGTGGTTGAAGTTTGAGACATTTTTTGGGGCCATTAATGAGTTTCGAGCATTACAGATTGAGGCAAAGCTGACTTCATTGTTACCTAAATCATTTCCCACTATTGAGGATTTTTTGAACAAGTTCAAACCTATCCGCACTATTTTACAGGGTTGTGGCAAGAATAAGTCAGACATAGAGTGCATTTACTTGATTCTTTCGAAGCTTCATGGTCTATTTCAGATATTTGCTTCTTCCTTCTATTCCACCATGGATGGCCTGGGTACTCATTTTACCATGCCTACCTTTGATGTGTTTTGTGAGCGTTTGTCTCATGAGTAGTCACACCTTTCTCAGATGGATATGCTTTCAGGATCACAGAACAAAGCATTGGTTGCTCAGTCACCTAAAGGGAAATAGAAGTAGAAACCGAGGCTCAAGAAAGATTTTGCAGGCAGTGAACATTCCTCCAAACCTCCTCCTAAGTCTGATTCTAAACCACCATTTCATCCAAAACATGGGAAATCTTCGAAGTTTGGTGAGTCTTCCTCCAAGACTAAGGAGAAATCAGGAGACACTTTCAACTTCTGTGGCAAGCAAGGACATCCAGTTTCCAGGTGTTGGAAATGATTAGAGGCTTTAAAGGAAGCCATGCAGCAGCAACACATCTCCTCACCTCAGTCGTCTTCTTCTTCCATAGGGAAAGGCCATGCTCTCACTGCTAGAGCATCGACCAATGGGTCCACTTGGATTTTAGACTCTGGTGCTTCTCACCATATGACTCACACTCAGCAGTTGGTCACTTCTCTTGCCTCTTGTGGTACTTCATAGATTGCAGTGGGTGACTCTTCACAACTTTTTGTCTTGGGTTCAAGTTTTGTCTCTTTGGATGGGGGCACTCTACAGGATGTTTTGGCTGTTCCTGACATGTCGACAAACCTCTTGTCTGTTTATCAGATTTGCCACACTGGCTCTGGTAAGACAGTTGATTTCTCACCACATGATGTGGTTATTCGAGACCTTCATGAATTTGATTTGGTTGTGGCTACTAGGAGTGTTGATATTGCATCTCGTCTTTACAAATTTGATGGATTTGAGTCTTCTGAGGGTACAGGTTCATCTCTTTTAGCACATGCAGATTCAGTGAGTAAGCTTTGGCATAAGCGTTTGGGACATGTCAATTACAGATATCTTCAGCAGATGAGTACACAGGCACTTGTTCTTGGTCTTTCACAGATTTCCTGCACTGACGGTGTTTGTTATGGTTGTGTGCTTGGCAAGCATCACAGGGATCCCTTTCCAAAGGGAAGTGCCACTCGTGCTTTGGCACCCTTGGTGTTGATTCATAGTGACCTCATGTCATTTCCCACTCCTTCTTTTTCAGGGGCCAAGTATGTACTCACATTCATTGATGACTTCTCTAGACACACATGGGTGTACTTTCTTAAGTACAAGTCTGATGTCTTTGATTCCTTTCAAGTCTTCAAGACATTTGTAGAGAAGCAATCTAGCCTTTCTATTTGGTGGATACATACAGATAATGGGAGGAGTATGTGAATCAGGCTTTCAGATATTTTTGCACTAAGCATGGTTTGCAACATCAGTTTTTTATTCCCTACACCCCTCAGTAGAATGGTATCGTTGAGAGAAAGAACAGGATTTTACGGGAGATGGCTAATTGTATGATTCAGTCTAGGTCCATGGATTCATCTTTTTGGGCTGAGTCAATCAATTGTGCCAACTATATTCAAAATCAAATGCCTCACAAGGCGATTCGACATATGACCCTTGAGGAGGCTTGGTCTCATGACAAGCCTGATATTTCATCATTTCGAGTATTTGGTAGTGAGGCATGGGCATTTATTCCTGATGCTCAGAGGAGAGCCATGGAGTGGAAGAGTTGACCCCTCATTTTTGTCAGCTATTGTGAGGATGTTAAGGCGTACAGGTTATTTGATCTTGATTCCAGAGAGGTCCTGTTTTGACGAGATGTTCAGTTTGATGAGCACCTTCCTCCAGTTGATACCCTGTTTCCAGTGTCTACTTCACTACCTACTCCACCCACTGCAGCTCTTCATGATTATTTTGAGGATGATTCTGATGAGGATATTGATGATCCCCCATCTCCACCTCCACTTGCTCCACCTTAGAGGCCCAAATGGGCTCGCTTTACTATTGAGGCAGCAGGATCTATGGCCGGTGATCCTTCAGACACTTGTCACACCCGTTCTCATACTGTGGGTTCTAGTATTTTGAGTGATTCTCTTTCAAAGGATCCTCAGAGGTTTTCAGAGGCGATAGGTCACCCTGAGTGGGATCATGCTATGGAGGAGGAGTATTCTTCTTTGATGAGGAATAGTACATGGGATCTCTGTCCTCTTCCTAAGGGTAGAAAGATGCTTCGGTGCCGATGGTTGTATCGCACCAAGTATGTTATTGATAGTTCTATTGATAAGTACAAATCAAATCTTGTTGCGAAGGGTTTCTCCCAGGTTGATGGTATTGATTACTCTGATACATTTTCCCCTATTGCCAAGATGAATTCTATTCATTTTGTACTATCACTTGCAGCTTCTAGGGGATGGCCCATTTTTTCAGATGGATGTGAAGTGTGCCTTCTTGCATGGTGACCTATAGGAGGAGATCTATATGGAGCAGCCTCAGGGATTTGTGCATGATGCTTCTTTGGTTTGCAGACTTCAGCATTCATTATATGGTCTCAAATAGGCCCCTCGGGCTTGGTATGAGAAGATGGACTCTTTTTCACTCTCCACTGGTTTCACTCACTGTCATTCTGATCCCACAGTCTATATTCAACATCTTGAGGGTGAGATCTTGATTCTTGTGCTATATGTTGATGATCTTCTCATCACAGGTAGCTCATCCTCTATGATTCAGCATTCTCAGCTACCTTTGATGGAGCAATTTGAGATGACAGATCTCAGCCTTCTGCACTATTTTCTTGGTCTTTAGGTGATTCAGTCTTCAGAAGGGATCTCCATTTACCAATAGAATTATTCTCTTGATATTTGGCATGCTTGATTGTAAGCCTGCCCCCACACCTTTTCAGTCAGGGGTTGTTTTGACTACTACTTGCCCCACTCCTTAAGTAGATTCTACACTTTACAGGCAGTTGGTTGGCAGTTTGTTGTACTTGAATTGCACTCATCCTGATCTTTCCTTTGCGGTTGGCCTTGTCTCTTGATTCTCCCATGATCCTCATGAGAGTCATTGGCAAGCTACCAAGTGTATTTTGAGGTACATTCAGGGCACCACTTCATATGACATTCACTACACATCAAGGGATCCTCACATTGTTGGCTACATTGACTCAGATTGGGCTGGTGATGTCAATGATCAGAAGTCTACTTTTGGCTTTGTTTTCTATCTTGGCTCTAGTCCTATCACATGGTCATCCAAGAAGCATACTGCTCATGCATTATCATCTACAGAGGTTGAGTACTGAGCTGCTGTGCTCGCTAGTCAGGAGATTTTATGGCTTCGTTAGTTGATGTCTGAGTTTGGTTTTTCTCTTGATAGTCCCACTATTCTTTGGTGTGACAATTAGAGTGCTATACACATTTCTCGCAACCTGGTGGAGCATCAACGGACAAAGCACATTGAGCTTCATATGCATTTCATCAGACAGTTGATTCAGGATGGTTCTCTCATCTTGGAGTATATTCCCACTGTCGAGCAGGTTGCAGACATCTTCACGAAACCTTTTGCATCTCTGCGCTATCTTCAGTTGCGCTCTATGCTTGGGGTGAAGGAAGTTGTCCTTGGGGGGTCTTTATGAGGCCTTCCTTCCTTCATGTTTCTTTCAGCATGTTCTTTTATCTTTTTTTAGAGAGGAGTTTTTTCCCACTCGGTTTTCTCCTTTTCTCCATTTCATAGAGATTTCTTTGTACTTGGGTACCTGATTTGGCCTTGTTGCCGAGACCCATTGCTTTTGCTTTCAGTAGCTTCTTCTAGGTTTTAGCTTCTCCCTAAGTATAGCTTAAGGTGGGGTGTTAGAGTAATTGGTTATTTACTTTATTAATTAAACAATATTTGTTTAATTACTTAAAGTTCCCTTTTACCTCTTTTTCACTTAAGCTAACATTAGGTGCATTATAATTAATTACATTATTAATTATTATTGTGCAAGCCTAGGGTTTTCCTTTTTAGGGTTTTCACTTATATGTGGTTGAAAACTATCTTTTGTATCATTATTCATTTTATATTTTTGTGTGAATATATTGCTCCACATTCTTGAGTATTATCTTTGTTGCTTCTCTTTGCTTCTCCTTGTAATAGGTATTATTTGCTTGTAGAGGTCACTAGGCTCCTATGAAGTTGTATCTTCTCTACTCCAACACCAAGCACCCAAATTGAGAGTATTACAGACATTCTATTGGATGAGTGGGTAGATGAAAAAATTTAAGGTTATTGAAACAAAATTCTTGAAGAGATAGGCCTAGGTGTTTACATGATTCATGAATAAGATTCTATCATTCCTAACCTTGAAAATAATGATGAACAACAACATGAATAGTAACAAAATGAATTTTGGAAGATTATTTTTGATGGTTCAAGAAGTAAACATGGAGTTGGTGGGGGTGCTATGCTTGTATCTCCATAACGTGAATAGTATTATTCAACTTTATTTTTTCTTTTAGCTATACTAATAATATAACTGAGTATGAAGGTCTTATACAGGGTTTGGAATGGACAAGGAAAAGGAAAATAAGCTACCTACAAGTGTTTGGTGATAGTGAGCTAATTATGAACCATGAAAGAGGCTTGCATGTGACCAAAAATGACTTTCTTAAGTACTTTAAGCATAGGGTATGGGATATGACATAATAATTTGATGCTTTTGATCTGTTGTCCATACCTAGAAGTCAGAACAAACATGTTGATAAGTTTTCTACCATAGGTGCCCAATTTGATATTCCAAATGCTATTAAAAAGGATAAGGTATAATAGTATGTTGAGGTAGTAGTAAGGCCATATATTCTTTACAATAATGTCAATTGGATATTCTTTGAAATTGATGAACAAGTGCTCTATTTTTTTCTTGAGGAAGCTAAGTTTTCAGTTGGAAATCAAGAAAAATTACAACAGTATGGTGACCAGATTATACAACTAAAAAAAAGTTATCAAAGGCTTTAGTCACCTTAGAGTCCATTTTGAGTTCAGATGACCAGCTTTAAAATGGAAAAAACAACATGCATATCAAGAAAGAGTACTATGAAGAGGTGGAAATTTTCAAATATAAGTTTCTTAAGATTTGTAAACTTTGTTCTTGAGAGGATATCAAATCTTTTGTTTCACTTTTTAAGGAGTTTCATGCTATTTTTTCTTGGGAATATTATAATTTGAAAGGTTTTGACCCCAAGATTTCCCAACATACCATTGAGCTTGAGCCACATGCAAAACTAGTAAGGCAAAAACAAAGGCCTTTGAATCCAAAACTTGAGCCACTAATGAAAAAGGAATTGAATAAGTTGATTGAGGGTAATATCATTTTTCCAATCAAACACACCTCATGGGTTTTCAACTGTGTTCCTGTTAGGAATAAAAATGGGGAGATAAGACTTTGTGTTGACTTTATGGACTTGAATAAGGCCTCACTCAAAGAACTTTACCCACTACCCTCTATGGAAGAAATTCTACAAGTTGTTGTAGTTTCAAAGAGGTTTTCTCTACTTGATGGTTATTCTGGGTATAGCCAAGTGTTAGTGAAAGATGAAGACCGGTATAAGGAAGCCTTCACTACCAAGTGAGAAATAATTGCATATAAGAGAATGCCCTTTGGTTTTTCCAATGTTGGTGCAACTTTTCAAAGGGAAATGGACATGGCTTTCCAAGGGTTAATTTACAATTTGGTGCTAATTTATCTTGATGACATTACTATTTTTTCAAAGAATGCTAGTGAACACCTTTCTCATTTAAGGAAAGTGTTTGATAGGTGTAGGGAGTATGGAATATCCCTTAACCCCAAAAAGTGCATATTTATTGTCCATGAAGGTAAGCTCCTTGGACATGTGATCTCAAAACATGGAGTTACCATTGATCTTGAAAGAGTAAGTTTTATTATTTCTTTACCTTTTCCTAGTCATAAAAAGGGGCTGCAAAGTTTCCTTGGTAGAATCAATTTCATAAGGAACTTTATACCTAATGCAACCAATCTTTTGAAGCCTCTAACTGCAATGTTGAAGAATAATGCCAGTTTCAGTTGGTCAGGAAAAACTATTTTTGAGGCCATCAAAGAAGCATTAACAACAACACCTACATTGTTAAATCCTAACTTTGCCAAATATTTCATCATTTATGCCTTTGGTAGCTAGATACCATCTTTGTTATGTTAATATAGAAAAGTGATGATGGTTTAGAGCAGAGAATAGCTTCTTTCAGTAAAGGCCTAGAAGGTTATGAGAAAAAGGTATTCTTTTGTTGAGAAACATGTGCTAATTGTCATTAGAAGTCTTTGAAACACCAAAAAGATATATACAACAAGGGAAAGAGGATTCCCCAATGGGCTTCTAGGGTTTTTCACCTAGAAGCTAGATTAGGAAATGAATCTCTTTCACACTAAAGGATATTCTTGGTGAGTTCATTCAAAGGGTTGGGGGTTTGAGTAGGATGTGTGATGTGTCTAAATGCAATAAACTAAAAATAGAAGCTAACTATGAATGTAAAACCTAAAGAATGCAACTATGGTGGAAAACACATTGTGACATGCAAATGACCTAAGAAATGTACATTAAGTTAAAATAAAAGGTTGGAGATGAAAGGGGTGTGCACCTAGAAACTTGCAGAGGTTGGAGATGCTATTGAATCTGAAATTTAGGCCCAATGGAACACTTATGCCATTTTGGGCGACCTAGTCCTTTTTAGGGAAAATTTTGGAAAACTGCTCTAGAGCTCGTTTCTACCAAATGGGTATCAAGGTCTACCAAAATTTCTGAAAAACGGGTTCAGTGGGACTAGGTCACCATTTTTGGTGACTTAGTCCTTTTCTGAATTTTTGAAAACTAGAGAATGGAAATGGAAGCCCTGGTTTGTATTTTCTACTCCTCCAGGTAGCTGGTTCTAAAAGTGAAGAATTTGGTCTACAAGTGTTCTCCAAGCTCCAAATAGGGTTTCCTCAACCTTGAAGAGCTTTGACAAGTTGTTGAATAATTTCACACCTTGGTTATTTTCCAAATCTACATATAAGACCTGCAAATCACACTAAGAGGGAAAATTTGTTGATTGTTAGAGATTAGGGGTTTTCCTTAGTCAAATCCCTTTTGAGTAATCAAACCAAAATTATGAATTAATATGAAGAAGCATGAAACAAATAGATTTAACCTTGCCATTATGGTTGATCTTGAGTTTCAACAAAGGAGGATTCAACCCTTGAATGCTTCTTAAGAGATGTCTTGATGACTTAGACTACTCAAACCCTAGCTTGCTTGAGAAGAAGGAGAGATGAGTGATTGAGAGGAGAGTGAGTAGAAAATGAGATGGAAGAAGTGAATAATGAGGGTAGAAACCCTTATTTATAGAAGTTATGCCCTAATTTTCTTGAAATAACACCATACAGACCGACCTTAGGGTTTAGGAGACAAAATCCCGAAAGAATATTAAGATAAATTTGAATTTTATGTCACATGGGACTAGGTCACCCAAGGTGGCAACCTAGTCTACCTAGGCAATTTTCATTGGTTTTCGAGGATTAAAGTATGATTATTGATGTTTTTTGAGATTGTCTAAAAAAACAAACTAAAATAAGCCATGTATGTGCATTAAGGGGTCATTATAACCATAAGAAAGGGTTGATTAAGTGATGAAAAGCCTAGGAAAGCATACAAATGTTTTACAACACCTTACAAAACTTTGGTACAAGGCTTTGAAAGGGGTAAAAAGAGGTTTAAAAAGGTCCAAAATCCATAGGAAAGAGTCCAAATGAGTGAAAAAGTGTCAAAGGCTACACTTTTTGGCGACACATTTAAACCCCACTTTAGTGAGAGGGTGAACTTTCTTGAAACTCACACTAAAGTAGCCCAATGGAGATGGCGAAGAATAAGAAAGACGAAGAAGGTGGTCAAGCCCCTAGGGTTCGAGATTCTAAGTCAAGTCGACATCAATGCAAAAGACAAATATAAGGGTGAATGCATTACAAAAAAATGAGATATATGATCATGCAATGACAAGAACTAGAATGAAGAGACGAGGGAAAGTAAAAAGGTTGGATCAAGCTTCAACCATTTTTCCAGCTAGTTGTGGATCAAATCTAGGTTGTTTGTCCAAAAAAAAGAAGTGTGCTCACTCTAGGGCAATGAGACTTTTGGTTTTCCTCCGGGTGAGAAGTCCCAAAAGGTGGCTATGGGGAAATTCATGCCACTGGTTGGCTTCCTACTCAAACAATACCAAATTTATACCTCTTGATAACTTTGATAAGGTGCCACAAGAGAGAAATGATATTTGAAATGATGTAAGGATTGTTCAAAGGGATTTTTCTTGTGTTCATTGAATGTCTCATCGTAGGGAACATTATGCATAATGTTGCCAAGAGAGGAAAAGTGCAAATGGGCTTATCTTGTATCCAAGAGAGGAAATACTCATCTTGTATGCAAAAGAGGAAAAATGCAAGTGTCTCATCCTGAGTAACATTGTACCTAATGTTTCCAAGAGAGAGGATCACAAGAAAAATAAAATCACACATTGAGATGTGAGTGGTGATGTATGCCCCCACTTTAAAGGAATTGTGAAATATCGTATCGTGAGTAATTTCTTTAAAGTAGAAGAAGAAGACATGAGAGCTTGTTTAGAAAGCCCTATGCAAAGTCATATGTTTCTGAATGAGCTACGTCATGAAGAGGTGGTATGTCATGTGTGAGTCAACTTAAGACATCTCATCCACATCCCAAGCTTGCTCTTATATGTACATGAAAGTTTAATGAGTAGTCAAAAGAGACAACGACAAGTGACATACGAGGGAAAAGGCTACCTAACCCCTTGCCCCCACTTAGTGCAGGATAAGAGTGAGTCAAAAGGATTGAGGATATGTAAGGTAGATTGAAAATTAGTATCGATTAGAGGAATGAGGTGCCCCCACAAAATGAAGAACACCAAATTCCTTAAGATGTTGAAATCTACTAATCAAGTCCTTACACTCATTAGTGTGATGACCATGAACTCAGTGGTAGGCACAAAAGGAATGTTTATTGGAACATTTCTTTTGAGTTATGGGAGGAAGGTAAATAAAGTGATCTTGGAGGAGTCTCAACAATATTCCTTCTTGATCGAGGGGAGAAGGTGTTCCTTTGGTTTGTAACAAATAAGTTTCTTTCTTAGTATGGGATGGCATGCTTACGTGAGGTACTTGAGATTGTGAGATTTTTTATACTCCTTTAGAGGAGTGTGTAAAATCTGAATCAGTAGTGGGTTGTGAGATGACATTGAAATTAAGCAAAGAGTTCTTTGTTGGTTTCAAAGGATCACATTCTAAGTTTGGGTTAGAAGGGTGATTTGGGATGGTGTTGATGTTGGATGAAGGTTTGATGTTTTTGATGAAAGGACAAAATTCAAGACCATGATGTGTTGTTTTCATGTTAGGCTCAATAGGGTTGTGGATACCTTTTTCATTAGCACCACATCCTTTTCCAGTATAGCCAAATTGTTTCATAATCTCATAGCCTTTTATAGATCTTTTTCAACACTTTTAAATCGAGTGAGGGGTCGTTGTTGGATTCTTTGTCTAAATTAGTTGAGGTGGATTCTTGCAAAGGATCGGTTGAGTCTTGTGTGGACAATACTACATTTCCCTTGTTAGATTCTTTAATGGTGATTTTGGTTTATCCTAGTAAAAGGAGGTGTGAAGTCTGAGGAACCCCAATCATCATCTAGGGATGATTGTTGTACGGGTTCCACTTGGGTGGTTGGTGTGGAAGTGGTGAAAGGTTTGGATTTATTTTGCTCAAGTTTTAAGACACTGTAAGGCTCATGATTAGTGTCAAGTGTGTACACTTTATTGTTGTAGATGTACCTCATATTGTGATGAAGAGTTGAAGGCATGCCATTCATTGTATAAATCCATGGCCTGTCTAAAATTAGGTTATATGAAACATCATTAGGCATAACATGGATTAGTGTGTCTAATGTGGCCATTCCAACTATAAGAGGCAAAGTGATCACACCAAGCGAATTTTTTCCTTTACTATCAAATCCACTAAGAGATAAGGAAGTAGGTTGAACGGTTGATTTATTGATATGGAGCCTATCCAAGAGATTGACATTACACACATTAAAAGTGGAGCCATTATCAACAAGGGTTCGCTTGATTCCAATACATTTGTATTGAGATATGATCATGAAGGCTTCAACTTGTTTTTGCACATCCAAAGGAGGGAGCTCACTTTGGTGGAAAACTATGTTAGCATTCAAGCCTTGAATCATAGCTGCTATGTCATTTGTTTTCACATTAGAATGGATAGTAATTTGTTGTAAGGCTTCCTGCATCATGTTGTGGTAGTGAGGGGAGGCTTGAATGAGGTCCCATAAAGATATTTTAGCAGGAGTATTGGTGCAGGAGCACCTAGGCTAACCTCTATGTTTTATCATTTTGGCTTGTATCTAGCCTTAGCCAAGTTAGATGGTGTGTGTAATTTGCTTTAGCTTAGATGGTCTTAGTTTTGTTTGGGCTAGGTGACCTTAGTCCTTAGGACTAAGGTCACACTATTTACCATTGTTAGTAAGTTAGATTTCTTTATGAGCGTTGTCCAAGGGAGTAGAGTCTTGAAGTTGTTCTAAATGCTGAATGAGGTTGTAATGATGCCTTAAGGCCATTTATGGAGTTGGTTCCTCAAATTATTGAGGGAAGGATGGTCCTAAGAAGTAGGCTTAAGGCATGGAAAAAGATGCCAAAGATTAGAAGGCAGTTTGCATTGTTTGTTGCATGCAAACCGGTTGCCTTTGGATTCCCTTGGGAATAGGAAGTGGAGGAGTTCGACCAACAAGCCTAGAATCATGGAGTGGGCATCCATTATGACAAAGGACTCAAACCATTGAGTAGGAAGTAGTTTTGTGTAAAATGAGTTAGTCGTTTTTGGAATGAAATTTTTATGAATGAAAAAAGGAATTCTGCAATTTATGTGTTTTCTTGTTGATACCGACTATTCTTGAGTAAGTGAGACTGTGGATGGATCAAATGCACTAAATTAGTGATAGCGCACTGAGTTCATAGAGTAGATACAGGTCATTTTCAGTTGATAAGTAAGCTAGTTTAGTGTAAGCATTAGTGTTAAATTAGTGAGTTTGTCTTCGAGCTCCTACTGGTCTTGTCCTGACTAGTTGGTGCTCTCATGGCTCCCCCATGAGCTCTAACCTTGGGAAACACCTGAGGAAGGGTGTAATGGTAGGGGATTTATTAGTGTACATAGTTAGTAGTGTTAGGAAGCATGAAAAAGAGTGGAGAAGCTTCTTAGCAACTGATCTCTAGGCGAGAGGTAGAGCCCGGTTAGAGAGCTAGAGAAGAAGCTTTAATGGTTTCTTGCAGGGAAATGTCATACAGTATGGTTTCAGTACAATTCTAGGAGGGTTAGGGACAGGTCTTGATGTGACAGGAGATTTGGGATCTTACCAAGTCATTAGAGTGAGGTTTGAATCAGAAAACAGTGAATTCCTAGGAATTAGGACTACAAACCCTACATACCCTAGGTTATAGGAATCCCCTATACGGACCCTGTCAGGAAAAAAGAATCATTGGGTGATTTAAAACTCTTAAAAGGATACTAGAATATGTCTTTAGATTTATAGGTTCTTTGGGATAATTTTGCAAACAATAGCAAAAGAGGACTGGTAAAGAATACTAGAATTAGGCGTAATTTGAGGACCTCTAATGTTGGAATCTTGAACCCGACCAGAACAAGGCTCAAGAACCTATGGAAATGGTTCCAATTGGTAATGTTATGAAGGTCCTGACAAGCATAGACACCCCTGCAAGGAAGAGCAATGAAGAATGAGTTTGAAGTGAAGATGGCACTTAGAATTCTCTAAGTGAAGAAGGAAAGTGAGCAGGAATTTGAACTTGTGAAATGTTGTCTGACCTCCAAGGTGAAGCACAAAGGGAGAGCTCTTAGAATAGAGCCAAGATTGGACTTAGTTTCCAATCAAGACCTAGAGGAGAATAGGTTCCTTGAAGAGACTAGCTAGGTCTCTCAGCAAGGTGCAAGAAAATCGAGGAGCTCATACATCAAGTATTCCTTAGTTGATCAACAAGATCATATTCCCTAAGGATTGAATTTAAGTGAGGGGAAGCAATTAATATGGGAGGGGATGACGGTAAGGAACTGGGCTAAGAGTCATTGATTTTGAGCATATTTATCATGAGAAAAATCATTCACTAACAATATCTTAGAGCTATATGATTGATTCCTTAAGCCTTGCCAAGTTTTTGTATTTTTCTTCCTAGTATTTTCCTACATACTCTTATGCATGCTATGTTATGTCACTATCACCTATACACTGATTTTCATTATCGTGAATATAGTCACAATACACTGTCGAAGTCACTTGTACAATATTTTTTCATTACAGTCACTAGCCACTTGATCAAAGATCACATTCAAGGTCACAAGTCAGTGACTTGAGGCCTCTTAGTAAAACTCACCATCTATCAAGGACTCACAACCTTTAACCACTATTCTGGGGTCCTCATTCAAGGCATAAAGGCTATTATTTTCGTTATAACCATGATCACAAACATTATCCATGTCTCATATTATAAATCACAAGGACAAGGGTTGTCATAACTTTAACTATCAACTTTCATCTTTAGACTTGTCACTTATTCATTCACCATGTATAAGGACTATTGCACTATTTTTTGACCTATCATGAGACCTTCACTATGAATTTTCAATTTTATTTTGTCATTTGACCCTTTTCATTTGAAACACAGTATGACCAAGATCTTTATAAACTCCTAAAGTTCAGTAACCATGTACCAAATAATTAAATCTTTATGAATTAGGTTAATACCCCAAGTCTTTCATTTCTTTGAATCATTTCCCATTATTTAACAATCATTTTCATTAAGACTCTCACCTTTAAAAATATCATAAAGGACTATAGTTTGAAACTATCACTGTGTCCTTTTCCTAAATTGTGCTTTCTTTGTAGCCCCATTTGTCCTCTCTCAAATTAATTTTCTATTATTAAGTTCACAAGTAGTACTACCTTGACATTATTGTTTGTCTCATCTAGTATGTCTCCATACATCATATGAGAATGATAATGTCAACCATGTGGCTAGAGTAGTTTTGAGCATTAATTTGAGAATGCTTCCCTTAGTGTTTTAGTGTCGTCTACCTCTATCTCTATGATCTCCTCTTGCAAACCTCTCAACTTATGATAGTCCTATTGTATATGTCTATCCAAAATTCATATGAATTTCATCTATCTCCCTTGCACTACATAAAACTATGTTATATTATGAGAGAACATTGTTTTGGTGATTCATTCAGCTATGCACTCAGTACCAAACTATCCTCTTAATAACTAGGGTATTTCCCTCTTACTAATAAGACAAAATTCTCCATACTCCATTTCCACATAAGGCATTTGAGAGTCAAAACTCTTTTGATTAGCCATTACAACCTCTTCATGGCTAGATTGGTAATATCACTTGAAGGCACTAATTTTTATTGACTTGGTTGAATAATAGGGTATAGTTCTATAAAATTAATCAATATATCAATTTTAATATCTATACCATGCTTAAATGGCCAAAGATACCTCCTTCATGTTAAATGTTGGGTCATGTCTTCCCCGTGACTCCATTTTCTAGCACCAATGTTTCTTTTTTATCTTCAATGTGACTTCATGACACTAGTCTCGATAAGATTCATCAGTCTAGCTAGCCCTTTTGTTCACATTTCTTATAGAAACCTTTAGAATTTTCAGCCTTCACTACCCTATAGACATATCTTTTGACCTTTGATACTACACACTACCTGGGACAAAGGCAACCACCATTCACTACCATCACTCTATACTCACATTGAAACTATTTCACACTTTTTCAATCATAACATTAACTATCATCCTTAAAACCACTATCTCCTTGGACTATAATGAGGTATTCACTTGGATTGTCATGAAGTATTCACCTTTGCATAATCTTCTTACTATGAATTCTATGGACTGTCATTGAGTATCACACACTAGAACTTTTATCATATATTTGCTACACTTAACTCGTGATCTATTCAACATGAAGAGGATTAGCATGTACTATACATCTTCTTCAAGGTCGTGAAAATGATATGTTATGATTAATAATTATCATGGCTTCTTGGTGCTTTTCCCACTTGAATAAGCAATCGTTTCCTTAGTAAAATCATTGTCAACTCAACAAACACTATGTTCTACCCATTGTGACTAGGCATGTATCTCCTCCACAAACAACTAAAGACACCCACTATCATGGGACCTTATAGATCTATTTTCCATTTCACACTTTACCTTTGGTTGTCCTCAAATTTACTCATCTAGAATGAATGAATATTTTCTATCGAATTTTCACTTTCAATCTCCACTCATCCTAAAATATTTGATCTTTGTTTTTCATAACATGACTGTCACATCTCTACCCTTTTATGAATATCATATCCTTATCTTGCTCATCACTATCCATTTTAACATATTATCAGCATTCTTCATTTATCAAAAATATGAATAAATAAAGGCCTGCTTTTGAAATCAAGAATCTGATGGTAATAGTCAAGGAATTTCATATTTTTAATTTCCACAAAGCCTTACTTAAAGCCTTCGGAATTTATGAGTGTTCTTCTCTCTTGGAACATATTTTAAGTGATTTTTTCACTTAAAGACAAAAATACATGCTTAAAACCATAACCGTATCTATTGCAACTGCCTTTAATGTAGACACATTAGAAACCACAACTCTAGCTTCCATGGGAGACCATGTCCAAACTTCATACAGATAAAGTAGCTAAAGTAGATATTGTTACCTATTTTTCACTACCAGCTCAAAAAGGTAGAGTTGAATTGTGCATTGATTTATTACAATGTAAGTTTCAGTAATGTTATGCAAAAAACATCTCAAAATGATAGCATAAGTTTGCATAATGTTTGTTGTTTTTATTTATAATGTAAAAACCAAAATCCCACACAAGCCATGGGAGTAACTCATTTGATTTTTGTAATAAAATAAAAGGTGCATGAGCAAAAGAAAACTATACAAATGAAAATAGAGAAAGCATACGATAGAAAGTGATTCGTCATTGCCTGGAATGATGAATCGTTGACAAGTTGAGGAATGTTGTGATCCCAGCTCCAGTTCCAGCTCCATTTCCAATTTCAGCTCCAGTTCCGTGTACCTACAAGGTTGATGGAAATGTTGTTAGAGCAATGCATATCAAATCCTATCATATGCCTATGCTACCAACATAAATATAGAATACAGTCGATCAAGCATCCATCAAATGATTATGAAAATTCAAAGTAGCATAAGGAAAAAGAGAAGGCTTTCAGCTTCTTTTATTTTGCTAACATGTTTGTTCATTGTGCATGAACAGGTGCATTATATTCGTGATCATTTTATCAGATATGTGGAGTAAAACAGGCTCCCACAAGGGTTGAGCCCGGTATATCAAAAGACACATTCTCAGGTTACATATGAGAGTTCATTAATGCTAAAACAATCATCAAAAGAGCTACTGAAATAAAGAAATAATCAAATAAGCAGCTTTATTTCAAAGAGATTCAGGAAAAACAGTTTGAGCATACAACATAACTTTTCTCTTCATTTCAAGAAAGGATCAAACAGTG
The DNA here is from genome assembly GCA_007115665.2 of Sequoiadendron giganteum. Taxonomy (NCBI): domain Eukaryota; kingdom Viridiplantae; phylum Streptophyta; class Pinopsida; order Cupressales; family Cupressaceae; genus Sequoiadendron; species Sequoiadendron giganteum. The sequence goes on along the minus strand of CM021109.1, from coordinate 525,154,000 downwards.
TAAGAATTCATAGATTTCATTGATATTTTGTTTCAGCTCTACTTTACATTTTCACGTTACATCTAAATGAGGTATTGAGCTTCTTTACACTAAAGAAAACATAAATAGAAAATCAAGCATGGAGTTTTTTTCATGGAGCTTTAGAATTGTTTTTACATGAGACAATGAGTATTTACCATCCTAGCTCAAGATAAGCATGTTTGCTTTCAATACATTTTTTATGATGCTAAAACATAACATTGACAAGAAACCAACATGTATTTTACAGTGATTTAAAAACATCCAAGTGCCATTATTTTGATAAATTTCAGCAGCAATCATTAATGGCAGCGAAAGGTATTTAAGTTGTGTAAACAATAGAGAAGCATACAAGGTGTGTGAAGGAGACTCTGTGACAATAGAAGCAAAGGAAAGAGAGTCTGAAATAATATGCAAATGTCATGCTTGCCCAGAAGAGTAGCTTTCAACACAGCAATGGATACCTATCATAGTTATTTGATATGCAACCTTGGCAAGGGTCACATTGAGGAAAAGATTACATTTGAAGTGGGTTTTTGTGTTCAGAATTATGTTCAAAACAACATTATTGTCAAGTTTGATTTTGCTGAATAAACTTCTATCATAGTGACTTTCACTTGGATCAACAAATGACAGAAGTAGATATACTATTATTTTTAGCCAAGGACCACAAAGAGTAGTGAAGCTTGTGAAGGAGCTTAGTTTCTGCTAATCAAAGGTCATACTAGTTTCATAATAGCTTTTGAAACAACCACGGTTCAACATAAACAAAAGCTTCAGTCAAAAATAGAGAGGATGATATGCTACAAGACTGCAAAGATAATTAAGGAGTATTTGAATTCAAACAATGTGAAGGATAGTCTTAGCATCAAGGACAAGGTAACGTGCTACGATTCAAGGTTATAGTAGCAATTGATTATAAAGCATAGTCATAGAAAATACAATTCTATTTGTTACACAGTCAAATAGCAATTCCAAATGAAGAAAAAGAAGAAACAAACACCTACAGGTCTGACATGTCAAGAAAGTGACAACCCAAGGTCCACATCTGTAGAGGAGTATAAAATGAAATACTTAATAAAATGCAGTTGCAGCCATGAGATACATAAGGGTTTCATATATTTACGGAGAGTAATAATCATTTTTCCAGGTTCCCATTTTTGTTGTTGAAGATCAAGCTTGACCATATTTCATTATCAGCAGCAAGGTGCAGCAATTAGCCTTTTTACAGTGAAAATGTCGAATATGATAGTCAGGATTTTTTCACTGTCTACTCAAGGTCATAATCAATGAGATAATTTGTGAGATTATATAGTCCCAATGACTGTCATGCACATTGCAAGTTTATTGTGAAGGGAAAAGAATGCGGATCTACTGACCCAATAGTGCGGAATACATTCCCTTAACACCTTTACTATAGGGGAGAGAAGCAAAAATGAAAAACTAACAGTTTCAAAACTTATAGAGATGCATACAATCATGGCAATGAGAAACCCGCAAGATAAGCAAACAAAGATGACACAGTATTTACGTGGGAAAACCCATTCAGGTAAAAAACCCATCACACAAAGTCAAATCTATTGTATTGCAGTAATGAATCGATTACATACAATATCCAGACTTCTTTGTTCTGCTCACAATCACCCAAAGAGTTTCAGATCCATTGTTACAATGTTTTCACAACACATAGTTCAAAACCCTCTTCAAGAACTCACGTCCTTCTTGTTCCTCAGCTCGCAACTTCAACTTGCTCTGCAACTCATGACTCAAACTTAACTTTTCAACTTGTGAGAAATAGCATATCTCTCATCCATATGTAACTAACTCAGAAGAGCAATGAAGTCCATCCTCAAATCACGTAACTGGTCAGATCTGATAGATTTCTTGCAATGAGCCGACTTTGCATTCAAAGCCATTACTCAAAAAATGGTTGAGCTCGCCACCCTTCGTTGATAGATGCAACTGCCACAATAAGTATCTTGGTATCTGTCCAATCACTATTCAACCGGGTGCCATGCATCCAAGACCCATCAGCAATCGTAGTTGATAGAGCAACCAAAACGGTCAAACAAACATCGGGCATGACCAAGACTTCAAGTCATTTCTAACATTGCTGGAGCCGGAGTCAGAACAGGAGTCGAAACAAGACTCCACCAAAAATACATACTGCCGGAGTCAGAGTCGGAGTCGGAGTCGGAGTAGGAACTGGAGTCGAAACATGACTCCACCGAAATTACAGGTTCAGGAACCATTTCGGTTCCGCGTCCACCCAAGGCAAAGAGGAACTCACCAAAATACAGTTCTGACTAGGGTCAGTCAACCTGGGGTCAAACCAAGGCGGGAACACAAAATATCGGAGTTGGAATCGGAACATAAAACAAGACTTCACCAAAAGTCCAAGATCAGGAACCAATCTGGTTCCGGTTTCACCTCCGCCAACTACAGGAAACAACAATCCAGAACCAGGACAAAGCAAAGGAAAACACCCTGAGTAGAATCCAAACATCTAGAAGAACCAGATCGCAAAAGCAGGAGTCGGACTCGGAGTCAAAACAAAAACTGAAACAGGAACATGGCAAATTGACATTGCCAACTTCCAAAACTGGTTTCGCCTTCACCAGAACCTGTGAAGCGAAGCGAAAAGAAAATGACGATAGGAAGCGGAGTCGGAGTCAGAGTCGAAACGAGAACAGAAACTCAGAACTTAGGCAAACAAAACAATGCCAAGTTCCATCCCGGTTCCGCCTTTGCCAGAGACCCGAAACTTAGGCAAACAGAACAATGCCAAGTTCCATCTTGGTTCCACCTCCGCTAGAACTTTGCAAACAACACAAAATCACCAAGGCATGAAAATGAGGACTTCAAGCTGGAAGTTGAGACATAATTTTTCAACAATCTCCCACTTGGTGAACACTTCCAGCTTCCTCAAAACATCAAACCTTACTGTCTATCATAGGCCCCAAGGCCCATTGATTTTGTGCACCATTTGAACTTGTCTATCCTAACCGGTTTTGTTAAGGCATCTGCAACATTCTTCAAGGTGTCAACCTTTTTAATATTGACCTTTCCATCTTCCACCATATCCCTCATGAAGTGATATTGCACATCTATGTGCTTGGTCCTGGCATGGAAGGTCGGATTCTTTTCCAAACAAATGGCACTTTGACTATCACAGCAGATTGAAATCTGCCTAGCATTAAATCCAATGTCTAAACACAAACGCCTCAGCCACACTACCTCCTTGCAAGCATGAGTTGCTGCCATGTACTCTGCCTCTGTCGTAGATAAAGCAACTACAACTTGTCGCTTGCTCATCCAACTGATTGCTCCACCATTAAGCATGAAAGTGTATCCACTAGTGGATCTTCTACTGTCAATGTCCCCTGCCCAATTAGAGTCAACATATCCCTGAATGCAAAGAATCCGTTGTGATGCAACCATACTGCCATGATAACACAAAGCATGATCTGAAGTACCCTTCAAATACCTGAACACTCTCTTTACAACATCCCAATGTGATCTCCCTGGATTTGCCATGAAATGGCTTAGAACTCCCACTGCTTGGGCAATGTCTGGTCTTGTACAGACCATAGCATACATTAAACTACCTACTGCACTTGCATAAGGCACACTGGTCATGTCCTCCATCTCAGTAGTTGACTTTGGATAGTCTTCAGCAGATAGTTTCAATCCTTGCATGATTGAAACAACTAGCTGCTTGCAATCAGTCATGCTAAACCTTTCTAGAACGGTTTTTACATACTTACTATGACTGAGCCAAAGCTTTCTGCTTGTTATATCCCTTATTATCTCCATCCCAAGAATGTAGCTTTCTACTCCAAGATCTTTCATTTCGAACTTAGCAGACAACTAAGTTTTAAGGTCAGAAATCATAGCCTTGCTATTACCAATGAATAAAATGTCATCCACATACAGAGTAATAACAAGCACATGATCATTCTCACATTTATAATAAATGCAATGATCAGATTTTGATCTAACAAACCCAATTGACAACACAAATGTGTCAAATTTTTGGTACCACATTCTAGGAGATTGTTTTAGACTATAGAGAGTTTTATTTAACTTGCAAACCAGATTTTGTTTACCTCTTTCAACAAAATGCTCAGGCTGGGATATGAAGATTTCTTCTTCCAGCTCACCATGGAGAAATGTTGTCTTCACATCCATCTGCTCAATTTCAAAGTCATACATAGCTGCCAATGACAACAAAAATTTGATGGATGTCAACTTTGCTATAGGGGAAAATATCTCTCCATAATCAATTCCCTCAACTTGGGAAAATCTCTTTGCAACCAGTCATGCCTTATACTTCTCCACACTGCCATCAAGGCCTGTCTTGCTTTTGAATATCCACTTACAGCCAATAGGCTTTCACCCTTTAGGCAGTGGTACCAACTTTCAGGTATCATTTTTTTTCAAGGAATCCATTTCCTCATTCATGGCTTCCAGCCAAGACTTTGAATCAGCCATGTTGATTGCTTCTTTCATAGTCCTAGGCTCATTAGTGCTGGTTATTAAAGCATAAGCACAATTTGAATCTAGCATAGAGAAACCATACCTGTCTGGTTGCCTTCTTTCTCGTGTAGATTTTCTTATAGGTTGAGGTTGTTCTTCATCATCAAAACTCCCAGATTTGCTTGAGCTCTCCTCAGTCTCAGGTACACCATACAACTCTTCCCTTTTTGGAGTTTGGGGAATTTCAACTGCATCCTTATTCTTGTCACTTTGATTTGTCTCAAACTGTTGATCACTTACTAAAGGTTTCAACTCATGAAATATCACACTTCTGCTATACAAAACCTTCTTAGTAACAAGGTTCCAAAGCTTGTATCCTTTCACACCAACTCCATAGCTGATGAGAATACATTTCACAACCTTGTTATCCAATTTAGATCTCTTTTCATTCGGCATATGAACATATGCCTCATAGCCAAAGACCCGAATATGCCTCAGTGAGGGTTTCTTGCCTGACCATGCTTCCAAAGGTGTCTTGTCAACAAGAGATGAACAAGGAGATCTATTTATCAAATAACATGTTGTAGCAATAACCTCAGCCCAGAACTTCTGCTCCATACCAACACCACTCAACATACTCCTTGCTTTTTCCATCAACGTCCTATTCAACCTCTCAGCAACTCCATTTTGCTGTGGAGTGTAGGGGGTTGTCTTATGCCTTTTAATTCCATGATCAGTGAAATACCTTTCAAAATATGCAGAACAAAACTCACCTCCATTGTCTGTCCTTAAACACTTTATTTTCCTTCTAGTCTGTTTTTCTACCAAAGATTTGAACTCTTTAAACCAACTGAACACTTCTGATTTACTTTTAAGAAAGTATACAAATGCCCTTCTCAAATAGTCATCAATAAAAGAAATATAATATCTAGACTTCGATAACGAAGGAACATTAACTGGACCAAACACATCTGAGTGAAAATAATCCAGTATACCAGAAGATTTGTGAGGACTAGAGGAGAAAGAAATACGGTGTTGCTTTCCATAGATACAGTGTTCACAGAAATCGAACTCAAGGTTACAATCATCAAGCCCTTCTACAAGGTTTTTGTTCTTCAAGGTTTTTAAACCTTTCTCACCAATATGACCAAGTCTATGATGCCATAACATAGTCTTCTCTACTAGGAGTTTTACCTCCAAAGCAACAGATAATGAAGAGTCTTCATCTTTCTCTATAGGTGTAGAATTACATGACTTTATAGAGGCACTATTACAAAGAACAGGTCGTGCATCTAGCTTGTACAGAGTGCCAGTACGAACACCCTTAGCTAACACCATTGCACCTCTAGCCATTTTACATCCCTTACTAGAAAAAGAAACTTCTACACCAACATCATTTAACTTACTAATAGAGAGAAGATTTCGAGCCAAACCTGGGATGTGGAGAACACCACCAATTCCTTTGACTCTTTCATTAGGAAACTAAATTCTGACTCTTCCTCTGCCAACAATCTCCAGCGTTGAATAACTTTCCAAGTATACCTTTCCACCATCATACTTCTCATACTTTGAGAACCAATCTCTATTGGGTGTCATGTGAAAAGAGGCACCTGAATCAACTAACCAGACATCATCAGATGCCTGAGTTGTCAAGGTTGCTGCAATGAAGGCATCTGCATCACTTTGAGAGGATTCGTTGTCAGAAGAATTCTTCTTCTTCTTCTCCTTGTAGTCCTTCCTAATATGACCAGGTTGTCCACAGTTCCAACACTTTACCTTGAAGTTTTTACCTGGAGACTTTGATCTCCCTTTAGACTTGGATTTCAACTTGTTGTCTTTCTTCTTACCTTTCTCCTTTGTTCTACCTCGAACAGAAAGAGCATCTTTGGCCATCTCAGAAGATTTCCTTCGTATTTTTTCAGACAGAAGCGAAGCAACCACATCATCAGTCTTGAAAGCAGTGGTTGTGCTTCCAATAGCCATCACAAGATGATCCCAACTGCTAGGTAATGAACACAACAAGAGCATGCAATGATCCTCCTCCTCTATTTTTACACCTATAGATGCTAGTTGAGTAACACTCATATTAAATGAGTTCAGATGATCTACAACAGATGCACCTTCATCCATCTTCAAGGAGTACAAATTCTTCCTCAGGAACAACTTATTTACCAGGGACTTTCCCTGATAAATGTCACCAAGTTTCTTCCACAAAGAAGTTGCATATGTTTCCTCATGAACATTCAAAAGCACAAAATCGACTAGACTCGGTCTTATCAATCCTCTTGTTTTTCTATCAGCAAGATCCCAAGCTTCTTGGGTCGTAGTTTGTGGCTTAGTTCCAGACACTGCAATCCAGAGGTCTCTATCTACAAGCAAGTCTTCTATCTTGAGTTTCCATAACTCAAAGTTTCTACCATTAAAATTCTCAATATCTATCCTACCAGATGTACTCGCCATCTCACAACAAAAACAAGTTTAACAATGCAAGTCTCCCACTGAAACAGTATTAGTGAAAAAAACTAATTTGCCCTAGCAAGGATAACACGAACTAGCCAAGCTTTGATACCACTTTGAAGGGAAAAGAATGCGGATCTATTGACCCAACAGTGCGGAATACATTCCCTTAACACCTTTACTACAGGGGAGAGAAGCAAAAACGAAAAACTAACAGTTTCAAAATTTATAGAGATGCATACAATCATGGAAATGAGAAACCAGAAAGATAAGCAAACAAAGATGACACGGTATTTACGTGGGAAAACCCTTTCAGGTAAAAAACCCACCACACAAAGTCAAATCTATTGTATTACAGTAATGAATCGATTACATACAATATCCAGACTTCTTTGTTCTACTCACAATCACCCAGAGAGTTTCAGATCCACTGCTATAATGTTTTCTTAACATACAATTCAAAACCCTCTTCAAGAACTCACGTCCTTCTTGTTCTTTAGCTTGCAACTTCAACTTGCTCTGCAACTCACGACTGAAACTTAACTTTTCAACTTGTGAGAAATAGAATATCCTCATCCATATGTAACCGACTCAGAAGAGCAATGAAGTCCATCCTCAAATCACGCAATTGGTCGGATCTAATAGATTTCCTACAACGAGCCGACTTTGCATTCAAAGCCATTACTCAAAAAATGGTTGAGCTCGCCACCCTTCGTTGACAAATGCAACTGCCACAATAACTATCTTGGTATCCGTCCAATCACTATTCAACCAGGTGCCATGCATCCAAGACCCATCAACAATCACAACTGACAGAGCAACCAAAATGGTCAAACGGACATCGGGCACGATCAAGACTTCAAGTCATTTCTAACACTGCCGGAGCTGGAGTCAGAATAGGAGTTGAAATAGGACTCCACCGAAAATACATACTGCCGGAGTCGGAGTCGGAGTCGGAACTGGAGTCGAAACATGACTCCACTGAAATTACAGGTTCAGGAACCATTTTGGTTCCGTGTTCGCCCAAGGCAAAGAGGAACTCACCAAAATACAGTTTTGACCAAGGTCAGTCAACCTGAGGTCAAACCAAGATAGGAATACAAAAGACCGGAGTCGAAGTTGGAGTTGGAACAGGAACACAAAACAAGACTTCACCAAAAGTCCAAGATCAGGAACCAATCTGGTTCCAGTTCCACCTCTGCCAACTGCAGGAAACAAAAATCCAGAACCATGACAAAGTGGAGGAAAACACCTCGAATAGAATCCAAACATCCAGAAGAACCATATTGCAAAAGTAGGAGTCACACTCGAAGTCAGAATAGAAACTGAAACAGGAACCTAGCAAATGGACATTGCCAACTTCCAAAACTGGTTCCGCCTCCGCCAGAACCTATGAAGCGAAGCAAGAAGAAAAAAACACTAGGAAGCAGAGTCGGAGTCGGAGTTAGAACGAGAATAGAAACCCGAAACTTAGGCAAACAGAACAATGCCAAGTTCCATCCCGGTTCCGCCTCCGCCAGAGACCCGAAACTTAGGCAAACATAACAATGCCAAGTTCCATCCTAGTTCTGCCTCCACCATAACTTTGCAAACAACACAAAATCACCAAGGTATGAAAATGAGGACTTCAAGGTGGAAGTTGAGACATAATTTCTCAACATATTGTCCACACCAGATGAAAGCAGTCATAGCCATAATTTACATAAGGAAAATATTCTTGAAGAAACCTTGTGAAATGCATATCCATATTTTGTTGTACATACAGTGGAGCTCATTGAGCGGGAGTGTGATGTTGACCTTATTAACATCAACACAGTAACTGTATAAATAATTTTTAGAGGAAATTTAGTGTTTTATGACTGACAACCAGAGGAAAAAGTGTAATAATAGACAATTACGAGTTGCATGAACAAGAGTATCTCAAAGATGTCATCTCACAGAATGTTATGAATAATGAAATCTACAGTAGGAAATCTTCATCATATTTTACAGAGCATAAAGGTTGAAATTCTTACACCAATAATGAAGAACATAGAGGTTCCATCAAAAAAAAAAATCATGGAGCATAGTGGTGCAGCCTGGGGTAGTTTGGAGATTATTTTTTTTAGTGAAGATTTCAGGTACCCACTTGGGGATTTACTTTTAAATCCAAAAAAAAGAGAAATACAAAGCTCATGGCTAATACCCATGTAGGGTTTCTTTCAAAGATGTGAAGGTATAACTAGAGCATAGTGGCACGGCCTGTGTAATGGAGAAGAAATTCATATAAAACAATTTTTCATTTTTTACAAAGTATAAAGCTCTTATAAGATTTTCTTTTGGAGAAGGTGTGTTCCCAAGAGTTCAAAAGAAACAATGGACTAGCATATCTGGCGCCTATGAAACAAAAAAATCCGTAGACAGAGGAAAATTATAGGAAATATATAGTGTTCCAGCTAATACCTAGTTTGGCCAAGCAAATACTGGCAATTCCATGAGAACACATAGCTCGAGCATATATACATCGCGGCCAAGAACAGTAGTTTTCAAGTCAAGGAAAAACACACAGAGAAATCAAAATTAGTGACACTAGCCGCGGCCTTATGGCCATCTTTTTTTGCTTCAATACAATAAGGAGAGCCGTCTACAGAAAGCTTACTAGGCCACACCTGTAGAAGAGGAAAAGTCACAACCAGAGCTCATTGGAGCACTATATTTCAAACTCGAGCCCAAATTTGCAAAGTGTGGCGGTCAACATGAAGATATGAAGCATCAGATAAGCCTCCTAAGCCGTGGCTAGTGAGGCCATTTCCTCATTGAAAAGAGCATGGATCAAACACAAAAAAATGTGAATGAAGAAAATCATAGGAGAATTCATGTATGTCACGACCTTGATGGCCATTATCATCTTTCAATTGAAATTGAAGAGGTCGTAATACTGTCAAGAACCACTTACCTGATATGTAGATAAGGAGTCGACTAGTCTGGATAGCATAAATGTTGCAGATTTCGAGCCCAGGCAGCTATTCACCATGGCGGCGTTATTTTCTCAAGAAGAGCTTCTTCGGAAAATTGTCAAGAGAGGAAATTTATAAGGATTAGGGTTTGGTTGAGTAAACTTAGGTATTAATTTATTAGGCGCATAAAACCTAAAACATTCAAGTGTATGGAGCCTGAAAGGTGAAAACCATTAGATCAAATATATGCTGAGAGTGGTGGCGATTTTTGTAAAGTCATATTTTTGAATTTGTAATAATATCAATGTGTTTTGCTTATATTGTGAAGTTAAAATAATTAAATGATAAATTAACTCATTTAATTATTTTTTAACTATTTTTAGAGCAAACATAACATTGAGTTATTTTTCTGATCATGCAAGAATAAGTCTTTTTCTTTTTTCTTTTTTTTGCATAACATATTGTAAAGTTAAAATGATTAAATGATATTTATAAATCATTTAATTATTTTAGCTATCTTAAAGTGCAAAAATAAAAAAAGTAGGCTATGATGAAGTTTCAGTTTCACTTGGGCGGATTGACACGAACGAGGTGATTTTTGCATGCTTGGGCCCACCTTTTTAGGGATTTGCAGTTCAGTTTGAGTCTTCCATGTTTCACTTATGCCTTGACAATGAGTTTGGATCATCATGTGCTCATTTTCGCATGGATTTGAGCCTCTTTTTTAGAGATATTTGCTTCAGCTCAAATCTTTCCTTGGAGTTATCACCCTCTCTTGGAGTTTGACTTTCAGTTCTTTTTCCATGCCTTTTTGAAGGTTTTTGTATATATTGAAAAAACTTAAATGTTTTTTTATTTAGTTCTTATTTTTCTCCTTTTCATTCTGTAAAGAGAATTATTTTGTAACTCAGCTTTATTTTCTGATTAATACAGCAGTAGGTTTACAGGTCAATTAGTGTGTTTTTGCAGAAAGACTCCTTTCATTACCATCTTTTTTAGAATTTTCCTTCAAGTTTTTAAGCATCATTGTCATGCAGGATTGATCGAAGTGATTATTGTGTTTGCAGTTTTTGAAACCTTTAAATATTTATGTCTCCTTAATGAATTTTTGTATGCATCCAAGTTTAAATCCACCAGTTAAATATTGTGCTAATCAATAATTGAAACAGTCTAGTTGTGGGAATCATATTTCCCTTCTATGATTGCTTCTTTAAAAGCCTATGTTTAAAACATTCAAGTGTTTTGAGCTTTTAGATCATGTTGTGCAAATGAAAATAGTCAGTAATCATTTTTGTGAGTTAAGTCTTCATTTTGAATTGTTCGGTGCATCACCATAGTTAAGTTTCATCGTTCAGATTTTATTTTTAGTCTTCATCCTTTTCCCAACAAGCTACCCAAGTATTAATCAGAAAAATTCATAGGAACCAGACTAGAATCTGGAGGTCTAATTCCTCATAGGACACCCAAAGCCTTGAATTAGTTTCGATGTTTCAACAGATTGTTGGATTTATTTATTCAAGCATACGGGTGCAATTTTGTTTGACAATAGTTTTTGGCACGCCCGGTGGGACATAATTGATTATTTAAGTTGTTGTTTTGGTATGTATAGCAGGTTACAAGCTTTTCAGAAGAGTTATTTTAAAATACCTAGCGACTCCTCATTCAAGATTCAAAGCAGATCAATAGCAAGCTTGTGAGAAATATACAGACGAGAAGAAGTTCTCCATTCGAGTATTTGTAGTTGTCTTCACCAAAAAGAAGAGGAAGGACAACAAGAAGAATTTCTAAAAGGTCTGTAAGAAACCTGTCGATTTCTCCAAGATTCAGAAAAGAGACAATTGTTTACACATCAAGGAGAGGCAAATCAACAATAAGGCAGCAAGGCCCACATTCAGCTTCACCAAGCTACAGACAATCTACCTCACCTGTACTAGTTCTACAAGCTGTAATATTCAAAACACTAGCAGCTCCGATGGCCAGAGCGCATGTGTTTGTACCATTCAATGGGGGGAGCCCATTGAATTTGGTGCAGCATGAGTATATTCCTATTGCAGCACTAGAAAGTTTTCCATTTTTCACTGGTGAAGATCAAACAACACTAATCAAGCATATCAGATATATGGCTTTGCTATGTGGAGTTCACCATGTTACACAAGAAAACGTTGCTTTGAGGCTACTAGCAACATCTTTCAAAGGAAAAGCACTTCAATGGTTTCATGGCTTACCAGTTAATACAATTGCCACATGGGATGATCTTGGAGACAAGATGAGCAAGCAATTTTCAAACAAGTCTGATCATCTATCTCTAGTTAAACAAATGACGACTATCAAGAGAGCACCATAAGAACAGATGATGGATTTCAACTTCAGGTTTCAACGAACTTGGAATAGGATTTCGGTAACGGTAAGACCTACTCCTGATCATGCCTTTTTGTATTACCTTAGGTCATTAAATACTGACATAGCTTTAATGGTCCAGTCAATGGGCAGTTTAAAACTACCAGCAGCCTATGATATTGCTATTAGAGCAGAGAACAACCTTATACAGGCTGGTAAAATTGCACCAAGTCCATCTATGCCTATATTTCCAAACATTCACCCCTTGATGCCAATTAATTTTCCACCAATTGCCTCAATTCCAGCAGAACCAGCCTTAGGCTATCAGCCAATTGTCCAAAATAGTGCTTTTCCAGTGCAATCTGAGTTTCAAGAGCTTGAAGGAAATCAATAGGAGATGGCCAAATTATTACAGAAAGTTAGCAATGATTTAGTCAGTATCAAGAGGCAACAAAACCAAAATTACAGGCCTTACCAAGCACCTTTTCAGCCTAACAGACCTCCCTATCAGGCTGACAATCAAGGACAATGTAGGAATTTCAATCCTAGGGCATCATATAACCAGAATCAACAAGCTGCCAGCTCATCAAAAGAGCTCATTCTAGTTTAGAATAATTTAGCACATGATTACGTATGGTGTTACCCATGTAATCAACCTCACAATTAGGCTACTTGCATGAATGGAGTAAGTAATCAATCTTTGATGGTACATAGCACATATGCTGCAACTGAAAAATATAGTGAAGGATGGTAATGATCAAAATGATCAAACATAGCAAAATGATATGGATGTTGCCATGATGAATTGGCAAGACAAAAAATTCAGTGGAGTAAATCAATTACAAGGTAAAAATCAATCTGATATGTCTATTTCAGCGAACATAAGGTCCAAGAAAAGAGCGACAGATCTGAGGTAGCTAGCTGAAAGTGACAAACAACAAGTTGATAAAGTAAAATAGCAAGTTGTTTAGCGAAAAATTCAAGTTCCAGTAGCTGATAAAGACCAGTCACAACTTCCTTCTTCACCAACTGTTCAAATTTTACCAAGGAAGCAACCTGAGACTGCTAAAGAACAACATAGACAAGCTGAACCAGTTAAAGACACGAGAACTCACCCAGATCTAGAGTAAAAGGAGATTGTTGTTCCTAAAGCCCAACTTAAGGTTAGTTCTCCCACCTTTAACATTGTTGATCATATGAAGAAAGCAATGGTTAGCATCACTATGTTGGATGCATTACACTTACCTGGGCAGAAAGAAGGTCTGCAAGAAGCTTTGGCCAAAATTTCCATTTTTGACGAAATCTCTAAAGAACAGCCAAGATTTTTTATGAACAGCTCAGACAACAAAAATGGGTAGTCAACTCAAGAGGTAAAACCACCACCTTTTTATGTTAGTCTAATTATTGGTAATAGCATAGTGCATAATTTGATGATAGATTCAGGAGCTAGCAACTCAATCATGCCTAAGCAATTGGTAGACAAGCTAGGTCTTGAATATGAGCCATTGTCAAAAGGGGTAGTTCAGTTAGACGGAACAACCATTAAATTTGTAGGAGTTATTAGAAACCCGCCCCTTACATTGCATGCTTGTCCCAATTTTCAAATACCGCAGGACATTTATGTTATTGACCTCCCACCTTATTTTGTCATTTGTTTGTCTAGATATTTCACTGCAAAGTTACGTGGTTATCTGTCATCAGACTGGTCTCACATGTTTTTTAGAACCAGGTACGGTACCAGAGTTACCATTAAGTCAGAACCATTGGCTAAAGACCATATCGAGCCCTATGTGCCAAATCCTATAAACGCAAACCTAGTTTTCCATGATCAGGAGGATCAATCCATGACCCTCGACCCCACTGTACCTATAGAAGGCATACCAAATATAAATTTAGATGAGTGGGCAGCCGAGAATCATGAGATTGACCCATTCAGTCTCATGGACGAAGTAGGTTTACACATTTATATGATTCAGGAGCCCGATATGACCATTCCAAATCTATTCGAGGAAAAAGAGTTAGAATGACAAATTGATCAGCTTTGGAAGCTGTATTTTGATGGATCCAGGAGTAAAATTGGTGTTGGTGGAGGAGCAGTGCTCATATCACCTAAAAATGACAGGTATTACTCAGCTTTTAGGTTTTCTTTCAGTTTATCAAATAATGTTGTTGAGTATGAAGCATTGATACACGGTTTAGAGTGGGCCAGAAAGAGAAAGATTAAGTGTTTACAGGTGTTTGGCGATTTTGAATTAATAGCAAATCAGGTAAGAAATCTGAATTTAACAAAAAATGATTTGCTAAAACTGTATAAGCATCGTGTTTGGGACTTAATTGAAGAGTTTGATGCATTTAATCTGCAATCAATACCCAGAAATCAGAATAAGCATGCTGATAAACTTGTTACCATGGGATCAAAATTTGATATCCCAGCTGAAGTTCATAATGTGAAAGTATAGCAATATGTGAAGGTAGTTGTTAGACCTTCAATACCTTATAATAATGTAAGCTGGCAAATTTTTGACAGTGATGAACAAATATGCCATTTTTTGATGGAAGAGGTAGAGTTTTCTATTGGAAACCAGCGCAAGTTTGATCAACAATATGGCGATCAAATCATGCAGTTAAAGTCTAATAAACTGCAGAAAGGTTTGTTGACTCTTGAGTCCATTTTCAACACTGATGACCAGGTTAGAAAGGAAAAATTTGGCATCACAGTAAAGCAAGAACATTATGAAGCAATAGAAATATTTAAAGATAAGCTTCTCAAGCTTGGCAAAGTCTGTACAAAGGAGGACTAACAAGATTTTATCTCACTTTGTTAAGAATTCAACGACATCTTCACTTGGGAATATGGAGATCTGGAGGGTTTTAACCCTGAGTTAGCTCAGCATACAATTGAGCTGGAACCCAATGCAAAACCAGTCAGACAAAAGCAAAGGCCCCTGAATCCAAAATTAGAACACTTGATGAAAACATAATTGAACAAGCTGATTGAAGGAAGTATCATATTTCCAATCAAGCACACTTCTTGGGTATCTAATATGGTTCTCATCAGAAAGAAGAACAGAGAGATAAGATTGTGTGTTTATTTTCGTGATCTAAATAGAGCTTCACATAAGGATCACTATCCACTGCCTTCAATGGAGCAGATACTACAGGTTGTTTCAGGATCGGATAGGTTTTCATTACTGGACGGATATTCAGGTTATAACCAAATATTGGTTAAGGAGGAAGACCAGTACAAGACAACCTTTACCACCAAGTGGGGTACTATGGCTTATAGAAACATGTCATTTGGATTATCAAACGCAGGAGCAAACTTTTAGAGAGCAATGGATATGGCTCTCCAAGGTTTGATAAATAAATTTTTTCTTGTTTATTTAGATGATATAACTGTTTTCTCACGAAAAGAAAATGAACACTTTGGTCATCTTAGATAGATTTTTGAGAGATGTAGAGAATATGGAATATCTTTGAATCCAAGGAAGAGCATTTTTTCTATTCACGAAGGTAAGTTGTTGGGTTACATTGTTTCAAAAAAAATTGACCCAGAACGCATTACAGCCATTTTGACTTTACCACTTCCTGCTCACAAAAAAGGTTTGCAGAGCTTTTTAGGAAGAATAAACTTTGTTAGAATATTTATTCCTAACATTGTAGCGTTGTTGCAACCTCTCACATCCATGCTGAAGAAAAACATGTAGTTCAGCTGGACAAGGGAGGGTAAGAATAGTTTTGAGTAGATTAAAGAGGCAATTGCAGCAGCCCCGACACTAATAAATCCAAACTTTGATAAAGATTCAATATTATATGCATTTGGTAGTGTTGATACAATTTCTACTATACTTTGTTAGCAAAATGATCAAGGACTTGAACAACCTGTTGCATTCTTTAGTCAAATTTTGCATGATTATGAAACGAGATATTCTTTTGTTGAAAATCATGTGCTTTCTGTAGTAAGAAGTCTCAAAAAGTTTAGACATATGCTATCTAACAATAAAATACATTTGTTGGTAGCTCACCCAATAGTCAAGGAATTTATGCTAAATAAGGACATAAATGACAAGTGCATAGGCTGGATAACCAAAGTCATGGAATACGATATTAGCATAAAGGTTACCAAGCTAGTCTGAGGTAAAGGACTGTGTGAATAGCTTGCAGAAAATGAATAGAACAACAATGAAGAAGTCATAACAGTTCTGAATAATGAAGAGGAACCTGATGTTTCAACTATTCCAGCTGATTGGATTCATCAAATGATCCATTACTTGCATACTAGAGATTTCCCAAAAGGTATGGATAAATCTAAACGAAGGTATTATAGATTGCAAGCAATTCCTTATGTAGTAATAAATGGTGTTTTATATAAAAAAGACTTCAATGGAGTATTTCTCAGATGCATAAGCCTTGATCAGATTGAAAGAATCTTAGAGGAATTCCATGATGGACTTGCTGGAGGTCACTTTGCACCACGTACTATATCTTTAAAAGTCATGAAAGCAAGGTATTATTGGCTAGACCTTTTCAAAGATGCTTATGCTTATGTCAAAAAATGTGCTAAATGTTCACTGTTTGTAGGAAAACAAAAGTTAGCAGCTCTGCCCTAAATCCAATTCAGGTTGAGCAGCCATTTGGAAAGTGGGGACTTGACTTCATCGGTCCTATTAACCCACCATCAAGTGTAGGGAACAAGTGGATCTTAATAGCAACATATTACTTCACGAAATGGACGGAAGCAGTCGCTCTAAGAGATTCAAATGAAACATCAGTCCTGAATTTTTATCAAGACATAGTTTCTAGGTTTAGTACACCTAAGTCCATTATTTCAGATAATGCTTTAGCCTTTCTTGGCTTAAAAGTTTCAAATTGGTCAATAAAGAATAACATTTATTTGAACACTTCATCCAATTATTACCCCCAGGGTAATGGAAAAGCATTATCGATAAAGAAGAATCTAATTAAGATCATTAAAAAGAAAATTGAAGATAATCAGAGGTCGTGGCATGATAAGCTTAAATTAGCCCTTTGGGCTGATAGAGTTACACCAAAACGATCAACAATTTTTTCACCATATATTTTGGTTTATGTTAAAGAGGCCAAGCTGCCTATATCAATAGAATTCCTAACTCTAAGCTACATAAAGGAACTGGAGTTACTTGAGGAGCAGCCAATGCAATTTAGGCTTGTTGAATTAATAGAGTTGGATGAAATTAGGAAAGAATCTTTCAGAAAGCTTCAGATTCATCATTCTCAGATGAAAAAGACATTCAACAAGAAAGCAGTTGCAAGAGTCTTCAATGAAGGTGACTTAGTTTTCAAATGGGATGAGTTGAGGAGAAGGCTTGGCAAAAATTCTAAGTTTGATGCCATGTGGGATGGCCCATACATTATAACAGCAAAGAAAGAGCATAATGCTTTCCAACTTTCAAGGTTGGATGGAGAAGTGTTGCCAATCCCCGTTAATGGGATCCATCTCAAACAGTGCTATTAAGCAGTTTTAATTGTTGTTGTACATAGTAGTTTAAATTTTCAGTTCAGTTTGTTTTCAATAAGTGCTCATTGCACATTAGTTTGAATTTTCAATTTTGTTTTGCTTTCAATAAAGTGCAATCACTGCACTAGGGTTTCAGATTCTGTCATAAATAGAATTGTAGTAGTTTCTTTCAGTTTTTTATGTGAAGCTAAGTTACAGAGTTTTTCCGAGCAGGTTAAGAGCAAGAGTGGACTCCATGCCCAATGGATAAGCTACATAACTGGTCTATGGTGTTTAGCAGGCAAACACTCCATAGAGGTCACCAATTTGTTACCTATTTTTCACTACTAGCTCAAAAAGGTAGAGCTGAATTGTAAATTCAAGCCAAGGTACACAAGTTGATTAATTTTTTTTTGCTAAAATACCCATATTGTGCATTGATTTATTACAGTGTAAATTTCAGTAATGTTATGCAAAAAACATCTCAAAATGATATCATAAGTTTGCATAATGTTTGTTGTTTTTATTTATAATGTACAAACCAGAATCCCACACAAGTCGTGGGAGTAACTCATTTGACTTTTGCAATCAAATAAAAGGTGCATGAGAAAAAGCAAACTATACAATTGAAAATAGAGAAAGCATAGGGTAGAAAGTGATTCGTCATTGCCTCGAATGACAAATTGTTGACAAGTTGAGGAATATTGTGACGCCAGCTCTAGCTCCAGCTCCATTTCCAGTTTCAGCTCCAGTTCCACGTACCTGCAGGGTTGATGGAAATGTTGTTAGAGCAATGCAGATCAAATCCTATCATATGCCTATGCTACCAACATAAATATAGAATACATTCGATCAAGCATCCATCAAATGATTAAAAAAATTCAAAGCAACATAAGGAAAAAGAGAAGGCTTTCAACTTCTTTTATTTTGCTAACATGTTTGTTCACTGTGTAGGAATAGGTGCATTATGTTCATGATCATTTTATCAGATATGTGGAGTAAAACAGGCTCCCACAAGGGTTGAGCCCGGCATATCAGAAGACACATTCTCAGGTTACATATGAGAGTTCATTAATGCTAAAACAATCATCAAAAGAGCTACTAAAATAAAGAAATAATCAAATAAGTAGCTTTATTTCAAAGAGATTCAGGAAAAACAGTCTGAGCATACAGCATAACTTTTCTCTTCATGTCAATAAATGATCAAACAGTGTGAGAATTCATAGATTTCATTGATATTTTGTTTTAGCTCTACTTTACATTTTCACATTACATCTAAATGAGGTATCAAGCCTCTTTACACTGAAGAGAGCAGAAACAGAAACTCAAGCATGGGGTTTTTTTTCATGGAGCTTTTGAATTTTTTTTACATGAGACAATGAGTATTCACCATCCTAGCTCGAGATAAGCATGTTTGCTTTCAATACATTTTTCATCATGCTGAAACACAACATTGGCAAGAAAACATGTATTTTACAGAGATTTAAAAAACATCCAAGTGCCATTATTGTGATAACTTTCACCAGCAATCATTAAGGGCAGTGAAAGATATTTAAGTTGTGTAAAGAGCAGAGAAGCATACAAGGTGTGTGAAGGAGGCTCTGTGACAATAGAAGTAGAGGAAAGAGAGTCTGAAATAATATGCAACTGTCATGCTTGCCCAGAAGAGTAGCTTTCAACACAACAATGGATACCTGTCATAGTTATTTGATATGCAACCTTGGCAAGGGTCACATTGAGGAAAAGATTAAATTTGAAGTGGGTTTTTGTGTTCAAAATTATGTTCAAAACAACATTATTGTCAAGTTTGATTTTGCTGAATAAATTTCTATCATAATGACTTTCACTTGGATCAACGAATGACAGAAGTAGATATACTATTATTTTTAGCCAAGGACCACAAAGAGTAGTGAAGCTTGTGAAGGAGCTTAGTTTCTGCTAATCAAAGGTCATACTAGTTTCATAATGGCTTTTGAAACAACCACGGTTCAGCATAAACAAAAGCTTCAGTAAAAAATAAAGAGGATGATATGCTACAAGACTGCAAAGATAATTAATGAGTATTTGACTTCAAACAATGTGAAGGATAGTCTTAGCATCAAGGACAAGGTAACGTGCTACGATTCAAGGTTATAGTAGCAATTGATTATAAAGCATAGTGATAGAAAATACAATTCTATTTGTTACACAGTCAAATAGCAATGCCAAATGAAGAAAAAGAAGAAACAAACACCTACAGGTCTGAAATGTCAAGAAAGTGACAACCCAAGGTCTGCATCTGTAGAGGAGTATAAAAGGAAATACTCAATAAAATGTAGCTGCAACCATGAGATACAGAAGGGTTTCATATATTTACGGAGAGTAATAATAATTTTTCCAGGTTCCCATTGTTGTTGTTGAAGATCAAGCTCGACCATATTTCATTATCAGCAGCAAGGTGCACCAATTAGCCTTTTACAGTGAAAATGTTGAATATGATAGTCAAGATTTTTTTAGTGTCTACTCAAGGTCATAATCAATGAGGAAACTTGTGAGATTATACAGTCCCAATGACTGTCATGCAGTGCAAGTTTATTGTCCACACTAGATGAAAGCAATCATAGCCATAATTTACATAAGGAAAATATTCTTGAAGAAACCTTGTGAAATGCATATCCAGATTTTGTTGCACATACAGTGGAGCTCATTGAGCGGGAGTGTGATGTTAACCTTATTAACATCAACATGGTAAATGTATAAATACTTTTTAGAGGCAATCTGGTGTTTTATGACTGACAACCAAAGGAAAAAGTGGAATAATAGACAAGTGCGAGCTGCATGAACAAGAGCATCTCAAAGATGTCATCTCACAGAATGTTATGAATAATGAAATCTACAATAGGCAATCTTCGTCATATTTTATAGAGCATAAAGGTTGAACTTCTTACACCAACAATGAAGAACATGAAGGTTCCATAAAAAATAAAATCATGGAGCATAGTGGTGCGGCTTGGGGTAGTCTGCAGATTATTATTTTTAGTGAAGATTTCAGGTACCCACTTGGGGTTTTACTTTTAAATAAAAAAAATAGAGAAATACAAATCGCGTGGCTAATACCCATGTAGGGTTTCTTTCAAATATGTGAAGGTATAACTGGAGCATAGTGGTGCGACCTGTGTAATGGAGAATAAATTCATATAAAAGAATTTTTGATTTTTTACAAAGTATAAAGCTCTTATAAGCTTTTCTTTTGGAGAAGGTGTAAAACCAAGAGTTCAAAAGAAATAATGGACTAGCATATATGGCGCTTGTGAAACAAAGAAACCCGTAGATAGAGGAAAATCATAGCAAATATATAGTGTTCCAGTGAATACCCAGTTTGGCCAAGCAAAGACTGTAAATTCCATGAGAACACATAGCTCGAGCATATATACATGACAACCAAGAATGTTAGTTTTCGAGTCCAGGAAAAACACACAGAGAAATCAAAATGAGTGACACTAGCCGTGGCCTTATGGCCATCTTTTTTTGCTTCAATACAATAAGGAGAGCCATCTACAGAAAGCTTACAAGGCCACACATGTAGAAGACGAAAAGTCGCGACCAGAGCTTATTGGAGCACTCTATTTCAAACTCGAGCCCAGATTTGCTAAGTGTGGCGGCCAGCATGAAGATATGAAGCATCAGATAAGCCTCCTAAGCTATGGCGAGTGAGACATTTTCCTCATTGAAAAGAGCATGGATTAAAAAATAGAAAAACGTGAATGAAGAAAATCAGAGGAGAATTCATGTATGTCATGGCCTTGATGGCCATTATCATCTTTCAATCGAAATTGAAGAGGCCGTAATACTGTCAAAAACTACTTACCTGATATGTAGATAAGGAGTCGACTAGTCTGGGTAGCATAAATGTTGCAGATTTCAAGCCCAGGCAACTATTCACCATGGCGGCGTTGTTTTCTCAAAAAGAGCTTCTTTGGAAAATTGTCAAGAGAGGAAATTGATAAGGATTAGGGTTTGGCCGAGTAAACTGAGGTATTAGTTTATTAGGTGCATAAAACCTAAAACATTCAAGTGTATGGAGCCCAAAAGGTGAAAACCATTAGATCAAATATATGCTGAGAGTGGTGGCGATTTTTGTAAAGTCATATTTTTGACTTTGTAATAATATCAATGTGTTTTACTTATATTGTAAAGTTAAAATAATTAAATGATAAATTAACTCATTTAATTATTTTTTAACTATTTTTAGAGCAAACATAGCATTGAGTTATTTTTCTGATCATGCAAGCATAAGTCTTTTTCTTTTTTCTTTTTTTTGCATAACATATTGTAAAGTTAAAATGATTAAATGATATTTATAAATCATTTAATTATTTTAGCTATCTTAAAGTGTAAAAATAAAAATAGTAGGCTATGATGAAGTTTCAGTTTCACTTGGGTGGATTGACACGAACGAGGTGATTTTCGCATGCTTGGGCTCACCTTTTCAGGCAGTTCAGTTCAAGTCTTTCATGTTTCACTTATGCCTTGACAATGAGTTTGGATCATCATGCGCTCATTTTCGCATGGATTTGAGCCTCTTTTTTAGAGATATTTGCTTCAGCTCGGATTTTTCCTTGGAGTTATCACCCTCTCTTGGAGTTTGACTTTCAGTTCTTTTTCCATGCCTTTTTGAAGGCTTTTGTATATATTGAAAAAACTTAACTGTTTTCTCTTTAGTTCTTTTTTTCCTCCTTTGCATTCTGCAAAGAGAATTATTTTGTAACTCACCTTTATTTTCTGATTAATACAATAGCAGGTTTACAGGTCAATTAGTGTGTTTTTGTAGAAAGACTCCTTTCATTACCATCTTTTTTAGAATTTTCCTTCAAGTTTTCAAGCATCATTGTCATGCAGGATTGATCGAAGTGATTATTGTGTTTGCAGTTTTTGAAACCTTTAAATATTTATGTCTCCTTAATGAATTTTTGTATGCATCCAAGTTTAAATCCACTGGTTAAACATTGTGCTAACCAATAATCGAAACAGTCTAGTTGTGGGAATCATATTTCCCTTCTATGATTTCTTCTTTAAAAGCCTATGTTTAAAACATTCAAGTGTTTTGAGCTTTTAGATCATGTTGTGCAAATGAAAATAGTCAGTAATCATTTTTGTGAGTTAAGTTTGCATTTTGATTTCTTCGGTGCATCACCATAGTTAAGTTTCATCGTTCAGATTTTAGTTTTAGTCTTCATCCTTTTCCCAACAAGTTACCCAAGTATTAATCAGAAAAATTCGTAGGAACCAGCCTAGAATCAGGAGGTCTAATTCCTTATAGGACACACACAGCCTGGAATTAGTTCCAATGTTTCAAGAGATTGCTGGATTTAGTTATTCAAGAATACGAGTGCAATCTGTTTGACAATAGATATCTTCATTCCTTGGGAGAATTATGATCTTTCATTTTGAGTTTTTCACTACCTTGTGACTCCATACTTGTGGTTTTTGATACACAACCTTTTATTAATCAACCGTATTGTATCTTCTTCATAAAAACAACAACAAACCTAGAATGATATCTTTTTCCTTAAAATCTAAAAGCATGATAGGATTGCATGGACTTCAACACACATGTTTAAAGATAGTTAAGTATTCAATCTCTTGTCTAAATTGATAATCACAGCTACATCCAAATCTTACAATATTTTAGAAAATAATTATAAAAGTAACTTCATAGATAAAACTTGTTGAGAAAACCTTTAAAAAATGATTTGGAATGAGCATATTATAATGGTTTGTAACTTAATATCAAATAAAACCTTGACAAAAACATCAAATAACTTCTCTAATGTCATCACTATCATTTAGCCTCATGGCCTACCAAAGTTCTAGTGAATATACAAAAGTGATCCCAAAATATGTACATTAAAGATCATGCACATCTCCTCTTTAAAGCAATAGGGTATAAAGAATAGAAAGACCTATCATTCATTTTAATCTTCCACATGTATGACTTGAAACCTAGAGAGTTTGAACACCTAGAAAATTCTTGTGAGGCTTCTCAAACTTTGTAGCTTGCATGCAATTGTCCATGAGCTAGGTCATAACTTCACCATGTCACTCGGTGACAAGAATAAATGTGGCTTTATCAATGCTAGAAAAACCTCTTATTACGTGTTATATTTTCCATTCAATCTCTTAAATATGGGAAATCATTCATGACTCTTCAACATAAAAAAAGGAAGACTCCTTCAACACCACCATCAAAGCTCCTTCATGACTCTTCAACAACAAACCCGAAAGCATATGCTCAAAGAAATAAAACCAAGACTTTTCTCCCTACCCTTGGCACCCAAAGACTTCATAATACACTTTCCCTCATTTTTCTTAAAATTTCAAAAACCAGCCCCTGCATGGTAGCTCAAAACCTTATAAGATTTTTCCATGGCTTTGTAAAAAAATGTTCTTTTACGAAAGATGTTAATATATTTGGTGACCTTTGATGGATGTTTTTCTTGCTAAAACTTAGTGACTATTTTCCTTATACATTTTATTGGGTATAGGAGTCATGAAAGATCTTGGAAAACATACTAAAATCAAACCCCGAACACTATTAGAAAACTCCAAAACAACGTTCCACACCTTCAAACCTACCCAAGAAGGCACAAAATATGATTGAAACTAACTAACTAAATATGCATCAACACTTGGAGGAATGACAAAACACATAGAACATATGTGCAACAACACTTATTGACCCAAAGAAACTTAGGCTAATATGTACAAAAATAACAACATACCTCAAAAGCATACCTTGAGGTGTATCCTATTGATTGGGTTAGCAAGTATCTCTCCATTCATTTTAGACAACTAAAAGGCATTGTGGTGTTTTCACTTCAATACGATGAAAGGAATACTCCACATGTCATCAAACTTCATATGTTTCCTAGGCCTACTCTTAAGTTCATCCCACTTGAACATTGCATCTCCTTCATTGAACACCCTTAGTGTTTCCTTCTTGTCAAAATATTTCTTCACTTGGCCTTGGTGGAGTTCCATGGTTTTCATGGCCTTCTCTCTTGCTTCTTCAAGCTCTAGCAAGTATGCATATATAACTATCATGGGGTCTTCTTCTTCAAGCATCTCAAGTTGATTGACTATGTCAAGTGTTGGAAGTTCAATAGACAAAGACAACTTTGCTTCCTTCCCATAGACTAGCACATATGGTGAGTTTCCTATTGCCCTTTTTGGAATTATCCTATCTACCCAAACAGTGGATTTTAACTTGGTGCGCCATGTTCTTTGGTTATCTTCCATGGTTCTCTTAATGATCTTGATCAAATTCTTGTTAGTGGACTCAGCCAAACCATTTCCTTGAGGGTAATAATTTGATGAAGTAATCAAGAATGTACCTTGTTTTATAGCCCACTAACTAATTCTTGTACCAATAAAAGCCAAAGCATTCTCTGAAATGATGAAGTTAGGAACTCTAAACCTTATTAATAGTTTCTCATAGAAGTTCAAAATAGCTCTTTTAGTTGCTTCTTTGAGGGTCTTATCCTTCGTCCACCTTGTGAAAAAATCAATGGTAGTCAAAATACACTTGTGGCTAACACTAGATGGAGGATATATGCTTCCATTGAAGTCAATACCCCACTTCATAAAGGGTTGTTCAACCTATATGGGATGCAAAGGAAGAGTTGGCAACCTTTCCTTTCCTACAAACATTGTACATTTCACACATTTCCTTGCCCATTCATGGGAATCTTTGAAAAGGCTTGGCCAATACACAACCCTCATAATATTCCAAGTTGTGATCCTTGGAGAAAAATGACCACTAGTTGGTCCATCATGAAACTCATGCAATATTTTGTCAATTTGATCAAATTCTACACATCTCAAAAGGACACCATTATAATCCATTCTAAATAAAACACCATTCAAGAGGATGTAATGGATTTCTTGAAGTCTTAAATACCTCCTTTTAAACAAAACACCATTGAAGAGGATGTAAGGGATTTCTTGAAGTATGAAATACCTCCTTTTAGTATTGTTTAGTTCTTTGGGACACTCACCATTTTGAAGATAATGGACCATTTCATGTGCAACTAGTATCCAATGATAGTGCAATAGTTTTTGGATCATCATTTGTCATGAGGAAAACTTCTTCTTGAGTTTCTTCATCATTTTCAAACCCAACAACTAGTTGTTCACATAGTCACTTGCTTCTTACCAGCTTTGTAGCTTTGATTTCCACATCGTATTCCATCAATTTGGTTATCCACCTAGCCTTCCCGTCACTTAAATCTTTACTCAATAAAAACTCTTTAAAACCTAGGTGAGTAACCATCAATTGAATCTTGTTATTGGAAACCAAATGACACTTTTTTTTGAGACTTCTAATTACAAGAAGCACATGTTTCTTAACAAAAAAATACCTTTTTCTTATAACCTTCTAGGCCTTGACTGAAAAATGCTATTTGGTTATCTAAGGTATCATCATTTTTGTATATTAACATAGCAGATATGGTATCTAGCTACCAAAGGCATAAAGGATTAAATATTTGGCAAAGTTAGGATTTACCAATGTAGGTGTTGTTGTTAATGCTTCTTTGATGGACTCAAATATTTTTTCCTTCTCTTGATCAACTGAAACTTACATTCTTCTTCAACATTTCATTTAGAGGCTTCAAAAGATTGGCTACATTAGGTATAAAACTCCTTATGAAATTGATTCTATGAAGGAAACTTTATAACCCATTTTTATGACTAGGCAAAGATAAAGCAAAAATGACACTCTTTCAGGATCAATGGTAACTCCATGTTTTGAGATCACATGTCCAAAGATTGTACCTTAATGGATAGTAAATATGCACTTTTGGCAGTTAAGGGATATGCCATACTCCTTACACCTATCAAACACTTTCCTTAAATGAGAAAAGTGTTCATTAGCATTCTTTGAAAAAATAATAATTTCATCAAGATAAATCAGCACCAACTTGTAAATTAACCCTTGGAAAGCCATGTCCATTTCCCTTTCAAAATTTGCACATGCATTGAACAAACCAAAGGGCATTCTCTTGTACGCCATTATTCCCCACTTGGTAGTGATGAAGGTTGTCTTATATTGTCTTCATCTTTAACTAGCACTTAGTTATACCTTGAATAACCATCAAGTAGAGAAAGCCTCTTTTAACCTACAACAACTTGTAGAATTTTTTCCATAGAGGGCAGTGGTAATGGTCTTTGAGTGAGGCTCTATTCAAGTCCCTAAAGTCATCAAAAAATATTATCTCCCCATTTTTCTTCCTAACAAGAACATGGTTGGAAACCCATGAGGTGTGTTTGATTGGAAAAATGATATTATCCTCAATCAGCTTATTCAATTCCTTTTTCATGAGTGGCTCAAGTTTGGGATTCAAAGGCCTTTGTTTTTTCCTTACTAGTTTTGCATGTGGCTCAAGCTCAATGGTATGTTGGGAAATATTTGGGTCAAAACCTTTCAAATTAGAATATTACCAAGAAAAAATATCATGGAACTCTTGACAAAGTGAAACAAAAGCTTTGATATCCTCTTGATAACAAAGCTTACCAATCTTGAGAAGCTTACATTTGAAAATTTCCACCTCTTAATAGTACTCTTGCTTGATATGTATGCTGATTTTTCCCCTTTTAAGCTGGTCATTTGAACTCAAAATGGACTCTAATGTGACCAAACCCTTTGGTAACTTTTGTTTTAGCTATATAATTTGGTCACCATATTGCTATTGTATTTTTTCTTGATTTCCAACTGAAAACTTAGCTCCCTCAAGCAAAAAATTGAGCACCTACTCATCACTTTCAAAGAATTGTTAATTGACATTATTACCAGGAATAGATGGCCTTACTACTACCTTAGCATACTATTGTACCTTATCATTTTTAATATCAAATTGGGAACCTATGGTAGTCAATCTATCAGCATGTTCGTTATGATTTCTAGGTATGGACACAAGATTAAAAGCATCAAATTATTTTATCGTATCCAATACCATATGCTTATAGGACTTAAGCAAGTAATTTTTGGTCACATGCAAGCCTCTTACATGGTTCACAATCATCTCACTATCACCAAACACTTGTAGGAATCTTATTTTCTTTTTCCTTGCCCATTCCAAACCCCATATAAGACCTTCATACTCAGTTAAATTATTAGTATAGCTAAAATAAAAATAAAAATTTGAATAATAATTTTCACCTTATGGAGATACAAGCATAACATCCCAACCAACTCCATGTTTACTTCTTGAACCATCAAAAAAAATCTTCCAAACTTCGTTTTGCTACTATTCATGTTGTTGTTCATCCTTCTTTATAAGGTTAGGAATGATATAATCTTGTTCATGAATCATGTAAAAACCTAGCCCTACCTCTTCAATATTTTTGTTTGGATCAACTTAAATATTTTTAGTTGCCCAATGATCCAATAGAATGTCTAGAATACTCTTAGTTTGGGTGCTTGGTTCTTGGACAACACTATGCTCATCATGGTCAAATAGCATGGTTAGCATTGTAAATACAAGGTACATATGGTTATATGTGATATTTTGCAATGGAATCATATTTAATGGTCACTTTGGTTCCATATCTTGTCCTAAAAAGCATATGTGACTAATTTGAAGATAGCTAGCCACCTATTCTAGCAGTGAAATCCCTTGAAAGAAAAAGAGAAAAGGTGGCAACTCAATCACATAAACATCTTGTGGAATAGAAAATTTAGGACATGCATGCAAGGTAAGATTAAAATTATTAATTACTCCTACAGAACCGATGGTTGTCTCATCAAGTTGAACTACCCCTTTTTCACGATATTGATATCCTAAACCCAACTTATTTGCAATTTTCTTAGGCATGATAGAACTAGTAGTCTTTGAATTAATCATGCAATTATGAACAAGGTTATCTCTTATGGTTAATCATACAAAGAAAGGTTGTGGCTTGTCTTCTTTTCTTGGTTGTCCATTGCTATTTTTGGGTGTATTGGTAAGTGCAAACTTGTCTTGGTTAGTAGGATGTTCAATTGACACACTCAAATTTGATAAGGCATCTTGCAACAAATCCCTTTATATTGGGATAAAAAAAGAGTCCCAAATAGACATACTAACATTTTATTTCTTCATATGCTCAAGTATGTTAAAAGGAGAAATCCTTACCTTTTGATGAGCCTTCATAATAACAACTCCTTGCAAGTGTGTTGGTTGGGACTGATTCCCAAGTTTTTTTTCGGTGGTTCCTTGATGACTTCTCTGCATGATATGTGCTACATGAGATGTAAGTGGGCCAAAAACCTCTTGGTTCATTCTAGGGGATTCATAAGGCTCATTATTTGTTGGCTATACCATATCAGAAAAAATATTTTTCTCTCTTGTGTTGGCTGCCATAAAAGAATAGTACTGGTTAACTCCACAAAATGCCTCTCCTTGCCAATTTAGAAGTGTAGTGTCACTGGGAGGAGGTTCTTTCTACTATGAGGGTGTTTCATTAGGTGTATTTGGCTATAATCTAGACATATTTTGCACCATTAATCCTTGGTTAATTGCTCCATTTGAACAAGTAGACTAGTTATGGGGTTGATTAATAGGGAAAAACAACTCATAATCTTGAGAAAGGTTGTTTTGGATATGAACTAGATCTCTATATGATTTTATCACATTTGGGTTATATGGTTGAAAAGGTCTTGGGTTAAGGGTGTGTTTCCTTGGTTGTTTCCATGATAGGGCATCCTATTTGCTTGATTTGGTTGGCCTTGTGCTTGGTTTTGGGGTTTGTAAGTTTTTTAATTCTTAAATTGCTCCTTCTTAAGATTAACCAACTCATTCCCAAATGTTTGAAGAAGGCATTTTATCTCTTGTAGCTAAAAATATTAGGCTGGGACAACTTTGTCTTTAGTAGGAGAAAATTATATTAGGGCTATTTGTGGCACTTGCATAGGCATAAATAGCTGAATTTTGGTAAATATTGGTATTGGAGGTCTTGGTGCAATTTTTCCAGCTTGAATGAGGCTATTCTAAGTTCTAGTAGCCACCTAATATGCATTGGGAAGTGTATTTACACCCATAGATTGTATCATTATCTAAATATCACTATTAAAAGCCCTCAAAATTTATAATACACTTGGCGCTTGCTTTGTGTTTCGGTGGAGGAATTTATGTCAGGGACGCCCATGTGATGCATAGATGTCCGCGTGGCCTGGAACATTCCTACAACTGGATTCTATAGAGATGTTACACTTCCTATTGAAAGTCGAAGTGTAATGCCTCCCTTCGATTGGCCGACCCGAATATGGTCATTTTCTTGTATTCCTTCTTCATATTCTTCATTCATCCATCCATATTCAAGTTTACAAGATCTTTTGGCCATCTCTTCAAAATCTCTCAGTATTCCAACATTCATCCACAAGATTTGTAGCAGCATTTCACACTCCATAGCAACAATCTATCACTTCACGACTTTGATAGAGCAACTGTAGGATGAATCCATTGTAGCAAAGGCTTGAGTTCCTCTCATCTTTCTCCTCCACTAGCCTTGAGCGCTTTGGATGGAGGCGGTAAGCTCCTCTAATCTTCTCTATTGTTTGGTTGATTAAGCACGTACTATTTTGTAGTGTTCTTGGTGTACTTTGCTTGTATTCTCTCTTTATCGCTTTATTTCTACATCATTGCAAACTTAGTTGTCTGTGGAGGTGGAAACACCGAAATGGGGGTCTGACTGAGGCAAACCCATAAACAACCCCCCAACATTTTCCCCTTTTTCTGTGTATAGGTGGAGAGATCTTGGAGCAAGCTGGAGAAAGGATTATTGTGCGAGATCATCTTTGTCATCCTTGTAGTAATTTACTTTCTTTATCACACTCGTCTTTACGTTTCATATTTCATTATCTTGTTTTGCACCTTTAGAAACTCTTAAATTGGACCGTTAGTCTTCTTTTTAGACGTTAGACCTTGTCTCCTTGGTTTTTTGGTCGTACGGATGCCAGCGCACCTGAGAGATGCCAGCGTGTCATGATGTCATCCTAGAACCGTGCTTTTGTCCTCTAACAAAGAGTTATCCAAGATACAAAGTCAACCCTAAAAACTTACTCACCTAGTCTCCTTTCAACTATCAGGTTTGCAGAGTGATCGAAGGACCTTATAGTTCTCATCATTCTCATCCCATCTATCCTAACACCCTTGCAAATTGAGGTAAGTTAGGGGAGCCATACTACTCTCGGCCTTTCATGACTTGGGGCCTTGTAGTGTTTGGTCCCCCTCTCTTACACAAAGGTGTTCTCCTAGCTAGTCCCAAGTGCCTATTGAGTTCACCCTCAACCCCCTGAACCATTGTAATGCCTTACCTTTGAAAGATGTTTCCAAAAATCTCACTACAACATTCTCTAAAGTGATATGGTGGAATGGGTAAAGTGTATCCACATATTTTATGTGCTCATTTGGTGTAGTACATGATCTTCACTTATATAAAATGGAACACTTTTCAAGGCTACCATGGGAATGTCATCATGTTGTTGCAAATTTAGTGGGATTCTTTTATTGAAAGGAAAAAAACCATGGTTCCTTTGTGCTTCCATAGGAAGCAAAGGTGATTGATTTACTAGGATATGAGAAGATACCCTTCCTAGAGGGAGGTGTAGAATGAACCCTTCTTGAGAAAGTTAGGATCCCTTGCAATTTCTTCCTTTTCTCCTAGGTGGAGAAAATTTTAGATATTCAAAAGAGGCTACACTTCCTCAAGTTTTGACTCTTCTCATGCATTGTTTATACATTTTATTCTTCAAAAATAGAAGTTAGAGTTGCCAAATATGTTCTAAATGCTTCAAAAAGATCCAAACTACTGGTAAACATACCAAAACCAACAAGTATAAGTGTTTTTATTGGCTGTTTGCAGCTCAAATAGTCCCACCCGACATGCCAACATGCTTAATATATCTTCTTTTTCATTTCCCATTATTCCCATTAAACAATTTCATTTTAAACTATAAAGAGTTGATATTTCAAGTTCCTAATCATTTCCTTATCATTACAATATCAATATATTATCAACATACAACATGATAATGATAAAATAATCACCACTTTATTTATAATAAATACAATGATTTGAATTATACTTGATAAACTCTAACTCCAAAACATAAGAAAAATAACTTTTATACCACATTCTCGAAGACTATTTAAACTATAGAGAGATTTTTTCAATTGGAAAACTAAAGTTCCCTTACCATTTTCAAGTTAGTGCTTTGGTAATGAAATGTAAATATCCTCCTCCAGATCACTTTATAATAAGGTTGTCTTGATATCCATCTATTTAATCTTAGGATGAATATAAACATCACAAGCTAAAGGCATTCTAATAGATGTAAAATTTAGGGAAAAAATATCACTATAATATATTCCCTCAACTTCAGAATAATCTTTGGTAACCAATTATTCATTTTACTTATTAATGTTGTACCATCCAAATTTAGCTCTTTTTAAACACTCCTTTACATCTGGAATAGGTTTTCATCCCTCAAGAAACTAATCCATGTCCTAAAAATCCTTCTTGTTTAATACACCCATCTCCTTATCCATAAATGATCTCCAAGACTCACAATCATTCTTGCTCCTTTAACTATTCTAGGTTTATCTGTGTTAGAAAAAAGAAAAAATACATCTAAAATCAAGTATTTTGTATTTAAGGGTTGTCTTCTTTTTCAAGTGGATCTCCTCAAAGGTTGAGGTAGAGATTCTATTTCTTCTTAACTCTTTGAGCTCTTTGAATTGTCCTCATCTGGTCCAACTTGAGCCATTAGTTTGACATTTGGTGCAACATTCTTGATATTAGGATATAGTTGCATGAGTGACATCCCACCTCCCTTTGGCTGTTAAACTATAGAAGTACCAATCTCTCTAAGTATCACATTGTGATTGTTGAAAACAAAATTGACCATAGGATCCCAAATATTGTATCCCTTATGCTAACACCCTTTCCAATTAAGATACATTTTATTTCTATTATTTAAATTTTATCACTTCTCCCTCTACTCATGTTTATATGTCTCACACCCAAATACATAAATATTTTAAAGTGAGGAATTTTTTCTTGTCCAAATCTCCATAAGGGTTTCCTAAAAAAATGATAATTAAAGAGACCTATTAATCAAGTAGCATGCAATAAAAACCACATCTAAAAAGAATTTTTTTACAAGATAACCTCATTGAGAATAATCATGTCCCTCTTCATAAAAAATATATTCATGTGTTATACAAATCCATTCTAGTGAGGTGTGTATGGTGTTTTTGTATGCCTTTCTATACTATACTCCCTTATAGATTTCACCAAAATTTGTAGAACAATACTCATCACTATTATCAATCCTCAACACTTTGATGTTTCTCCTAGTTTGGTTTTTCAATAGAGCCTTAAACTACCTAAATAGACTAAATAATTCAAATTTAATCTTGATAAAACATACCCATGTATTATAATAATGATAAATAAATGACACATAATATGATTATTTAGATATTGAAGGAACATTTATAAGACCAAATACATTCGATCCAAAAAATAAAAAGATTTATGAGAACTAAAATAAAACTAAACATGGTTTTTCTTTACATAACATGCAGTATTCACAAAATTCAAATTTAAGAGATCAATTCATAAGCCTTGCTACAAGATTTTTATTTTTCAAAGTTTGTAGACATTTCTCACCCATATGCCCTATACATTGTTGTCATAACAAATTCTTCTTGGTAGGTGATTTCATCTACAAGGTAAGAGCATGCTTAGGCACCCAAGAACACATAACCATTAGTTCACTAGAAATTAAATATGTGTAACAAACATGTAACCACATTATAGTTTTAGCTTGTAACTTCTCTATAGTTCCTAAATCCAAGTATGAAGATAATTATCAACACACAACTTTTTAACATTCCTTTCCATGGATTGGTAACCAAACTATAATTTCTCTATAGATCCTACTATATGTATAGAACTATTTCACTAAATTTATGTCCATGCATCAAGTCAAGAGATTTCCAACTTGAATCTCCTTCACGAGAACTATAAATTCTCAAACTTAAATCTAACATTATTGAAGACAATTTTCATTCTCACAACAATCATTTTATTTACAAAAAATAGGTTTCATGCTTGACTAAGGATGTGTAGAACTCTTGAAATAACTGTAATCCTCCCATAAGAGAATTGGATCTTCACTCTTCCATGCCTAAAACTATTGAGGTAGGATTTTTCTCCAAGGTATACCTTTACACTATCATATTTCTCATAATTTAAAAGCCACTCCTAATGGGGAGTCATATGGAAAGAATATTTGGAGTCAATAATCTATACATCCTCAAATACATTCATTGCCAAGGCCATGAAAAATGATCTCTTTCATCCTTTGGAAGAGATTTTTAAAAATAATTATATCCATTATTTTTCTTATTTTTCCCCTCCTCGAAGACCTCCCACAAAACTTAAATATTTTTGTATCCTTCTTATTTCATCTCTCCTTTAATCTTACATGAACAATGAAATATTTCTTAGTAGCTTTGAAATATTTTTGTCCCATCTTTTCCAAGAGTAAAGTAATCACTACCTCATTAAGCACATGTTTTGAAATAGTTCTCCTAAGCCATCACCAAGTTATCTCATGAGTCTAATAAAGAACATAGATGGATTATGCATCGATCTTCATCTCTCATTTTCACAATAATACATTATAATTAGCTCATGATTATGTTAAAAAAATCCACGTTCTAAAAATACAACACACAATAAATACATAGCATTAGGAATGCAAGGTTGAGACATCTTTCCCAACAATATATTTGAATAACCTCAACCCTTGAGATGCAAGAACAAAATTCCCCATGTAGACTCAAAACTATGTTGGTTAAATTAGAGAAACAAAATTTTAATTTATACTATGATACTTTAATTTTTATTCAAATGATATTGGAAATTTTAACAAATAGAGAGATTAGAGTATTCAATCTAATTTGAAAGATAACCAAACATAAGTAACATTGTAGAGATTTATTTTTATTTTGATAACCTCAATAAGAGGAAAAGTAAAAAGTCACAATTGTACATGTTTTGAGTATTTCCTTGGTATGGAAACAATTACAAGTGTGAGAAACTCCTTGTTCTTCTTATCTTTTAAATTTTTTTTGGCTTCAAATAATTTAACCACAAAATTTGTGTAACCTATTTGGAATCTCTTTATTGAATATTTCACTCTCACTTTATGTGGATTATACCTCATAGCTTCTACCCAGTCTTTTCATTGATAGTGCAATCACAATGGAATGACTCCAATTCAACCCCCATACGTGTCATAAATACATGTTTGAGGAGCGCTCTTGTGCTTAGGGAGTCTCTAGAGTCAAAGTTAGAAGATAAAATGTCAGAATATTCACTTAACATTCTTTTTTTGTTATAATGTTTAAACTACCCCAGCATACAAAATGGCAATTTTAGTTGATTTCCTTGACAATTACAAAATCACCCTTTCATGTATAATGAAAATAAAATTTGTCTAGTTAATTATGATACTTATATTGAAAAACATAACTATCAATGATAAAAACAACACCACTGCCACTTTAGCAATCATTTGGTCCTCCATCTTTGAAGATCCATAACTTTGCATATTAACTCAAAATGGGGTACCATTTTTTGAAAGTGCATAAAATTTTAGGAGGATATGAATATATAAATATTCAAGTTTGGGTGTCATAAAGTACTATTTTTGGCCTTCAAAGATAACTAACTTTATGATTCCAAAACTATGTCCATGCATTCCACATAGTCACTAAAATTGAATAATTGAACTTAGTGATAAACAAAATCATTTATGGATCACACACCACCATTTTGAAGGATTTTGATCTTAAAAAATCTTTTACTTTTGAAAATTACAAAAATTTCTCCCTCCATCTCAAAAACTTCCCTTTTCATATGTTTGAAACAAGACTTTCTCATATCTCCTTGTACATTCTTTGAGATGATGCTTCGTGCACTAAGGTGCTTTAAAATCTAATTGCCCAATTCCATATGAATCCATTCCATTGTAAATAAGAAAAGCTCAATAGTTAAACACCTAAATACCCATCAAAACATTTATACTATAGAAATTATTACTGAAGCCCACAACTGGAAATTACGATAGGATAGGTGTCCATGGATTACATATTGTAATTGCCCTATATCAAGACTTGGCATTGAAATACATTAAAATCCACCATTAACTTATGAGGTGTACAAATGGTATGACTCCATTATAATTATAATTCTCTCTATCCAAATCCCTTACTAGTTGAACCATTAATTCCCTCAATCACAACTATCTAACTGTTGGAACACAACAATATATTGAGAGGGGGGGTGAATCAGTAGATCAATTAAAACTAGTTCTTTAATATTTTTAAACCAATATAAAATTATATGCAAAGAGATCACACACAAATACTCATAACACCGTATATACATGGAAAACTTGATATGGAAAAAACCACAGTGAGAATAGCTACTTGGATCTACTATCCAAATCCACCCTCACAATAGAACGTCACTAGTTACAATTTTTAAGGGAACCAACCCTAAGGAGACAACAATCCCTTGATTTAGGAGCGTCAACTCCAAGGAAGCACCCACTCCCTAACTGAGCACCAACTCAACTATTTGATGACACCAACCAATCAAATTTACAATGTAAGTGTTATGGAGCTACAACTCCAAATTATTCAAATGAATCTAGTTTTGTGTTAAAGATTTATTCTACAACTTCTCAATATCTTCCTTGCTTCTATGAAATCATGTTCTCTATCTTTGTTTTTTCTATCTCAACAACTCATACCTCTACTATGCTCTTCTCTTCTCTGCAATCTGTACTTTAGGACATCCTTTGTTGTAACTCTCTCTATACTTTAGATGATTTTTTGAGTTATAGTCTATGTCTTCTTCTCACAACATATGCATACTAAGCTCACTCACACTCATCACCCTCTTTCGTTCAACTGCACATACTTTCCTTCACTAACAATTTTCTTCTACACCTCGAGCCCAACACCATTGACAACATTCAATGCATTTTCTATATTTTGCATCAATCAAATCTAGGGTTTCATACTAGATCAACCTATTCCATATTTCATAGCTTCTTGTGCAATAATGGTGTCACTCATTTATTAGAATCCTTCACAAGAATGTAGTTAGGGGGGTAGTTACTCCCATTTTTGTACCATAAATCCATTCATCTAAACTAGGAGTTTCACTATTTTTCTACCTAGCCATTGACTGAATCAACTCTTTAAGCACCAGTCATTCACCTATATTTTCATGCCATGATCATACATTTATCACTTAGTTACCTCACTTTAAATCACCACCATTCGATTAAACTAGCTTTAAATTATGGTCATAGATTTTTAATTATTCACAGCAATGATGTGAATCATCTATTCGATGGAATCAATGAATGCCACCTCTTCATTCACCTAACCATTCAATAAATTTGATTCTTTGAATGCATGTCGTCAATCTCAACCTTCACACCATGATTAAATGATTACGATTTAAATGCCTTGACTTAATTCAACCAATCATCAATCACCATGTTTCACTTGAGAACACTTTTTATCCGCCATACTTGTCAGGGGTCGGGAATCGCTAATCCCTCTTACCACTTACCAACAATGCATTATAGATCTTAACAAGAAAGCCTGAACACTTAATTCCAAAGCATGTTTTCTCTTATCGAGGTTGGTACATTATCCTTAACCTTTACCATTTATCTTCCCTTACACCATTGCAAACCAACACACCAACCTCTGAAACAAAAAAGCATGAAACACCAAAACATGCGTAAAGTTGTCAATTCTTAGGGTTTTCCCTTTCATCTTATCGCTTACTAGCATTTTATTAAGGCATAAGCCTTCCTACCAAATTGTGATGCCTAAAAGTTTGCTTCATAATCATTGCCAAACATAACCTTTTGGTTGTCGGGGTTCGCTATTACTTCATACCGCTTACCTACCTTTGCAAGACTTAACCCTTTTGAGTGTTGACCTTTGGGATTTTCTCTTACCCCTTCCTTTGCAAGACTTAACCCTTTCGGGTGTCAGCCTTCAGTCTTTTCTCTTACCACTCACCTACCTTTTGGTAAGGCATAAGCCAACCTTCCAATGTCTAGTGTCTAACTCCTTTTGGACTTTATACAAAGTTTCTTCAATTCACTAAGGGATTCAGTATAAGGTATGACTAAAGCCTGAAGTTTGAAACCTTTCAAACTTAGGAAATTCTTTTCAACATTTCTTTGAGGCATGTGATATAGTGTATGATTGAAGCCCAATGTATGATCATCTATAGCATAGAGTAAGCACAAGCCTGAAGTCTGAAGCCCAATCAAACTTAGCTGAAAATGACCAACTCCTTCCTTCTCAAGCAAGCAATATAAGGTATGCTCGAGGCACGAAGCCCAAAATTTTGCAATTGTTCAAGGCTTGCTTCAATGATACCCTTTTGACATAAATCAACCAACTCCCCAATAGATATCACTCAGATATCCTTTGGCATCAATGAGATGCCCTTTTGACATCAATGACAATAATATTGTCAACACTAATTTCCATAAAAACATATTACCTTACAAAGGGAAAATCACAATACTCAAACACCTAAATGCCCATCAAATAAGATTTGTTAGAAATACAACATAATAAAAATAAAACCCTTACCCTCTACTTGTGCCATGCATGCATAAGTTTTGAAACCACAAATTATAGTCCATCAAAGCATTTGAGTTTAGAGGAATTTTTTTTAGGGTTTTTCTTAATTGCAAGTGA
The DNA here is from genome assembly GCA_007115665.2 of Sequoiadendron giganteum. Classification (NCBI taxonomy): domain Eukaryota; kingdom Viridiplantae; phylum Streptophyta; class Pinopsida; order Cupressales; family Cupressaceae; genus Sequoiadendron; species Sequoiadendron giganteum. The sequence continues at coordinate 525,115,460 of CM021109.1, read as the reverse complement.
GTTGGTAGACCTTCAAGATGTTTTTGCAAACAATGAAAGCCCAAAAAGGTGTGACCTATTCTGATGAAGTTTGGTGATGCCATTACAATTATTCCAGCTACAAGTTCCGATGACAATAAGCATGTGAAGGTCTAAAATCATATGGATGGTGAAGAGTTGTCATGTCATGAAATAAAATGATTGTGGGATGTGCATAAAATAGATTTAATGAAAATGATTTAGAAACTTTTAGATTTTGACATTACATAGTACAAGTGTGTGCTAGTAAATGGGGCTTTAAAACATAGTGTGGATGTCCCTTGAAGTGAAAGATCCCACCATACATGTAAGATTGTTGAAAATATGCATTAGGATTCATGAAAACCAATGGGATTTGGTAGATGTTGTAGCTTTGATTACCATCATAGACATACATGTAGGATGAGGAGGCACATACAAGGTGATTGAAATGTTTACAATCCATTTCAAAAGATATAATTTAGTGGAATATTATGGTTGCAAAGTGATAATTTATGCATTCAACACATATGATTTAATTACACATTGGGTTAGGTCTTGACACCAAAGGTACATTTGACACATAATTTATTGGAATATGATGGTTGCAAGAATCAATACTTCTACATGACATCTTAATTATTCTATGCAATTACCAATATGAGGACATGAACAGGTCTTTACACCAAAGGTACATTGGATAACATGACATGGATTTAAATAATTTTTATCCACAACTCCAATTGGATCAAAGTTATAAAAGATTTAGGAGAGTGAATGATGCATCCATTGTGTTGATGGTAAGGACACTTCAAGGGAATATAGGACTTGGGGTATCATCAAATGAAACTATTCTTATTAAGAATTATGGTAGCTATTACATCCAATTACTAAATTCCACTTACATCCAAGTAGGAGGGTATGATGGATATCCATACAATATGCACATGTATGTGGGTGATAAGATCATCTCGATTGAGCTTTGTGGACAAATTAGAGTGGTCAACAAAAGATGCAAAGAAATGAGGAAAGTGGGAATCTCATTTGCTATTGGTCTTAGTCATTATAGGTGTAAGTATTCTACTAACGCTGAAAACATTTAGTGTTTGTTGTAAAAGTTTAAACATGTTCTTTTTATACCATGAAAATTTTATTTGCTAGCAACAACTATGTCAAAGATAACTTGAATTTTGGTCCAAATTTTTATCACTTTCTTGAAATTGAAGACTTTGCAAAAGATTGCAAAGATGAAATATGAAGTGTGAAAGAGAGAGTGGATGAGGTTCACTTTTGAATAGATCAAATATTTGAGGCTTGGTTGGGATGTATAATAAATTAAATATGACATAACAGATTTGATCGATCCCATATATAAATTGAAAATACTTAGATACATCCTTTTTCGCCTATTTTTCGGGAAAATAAATAGATCAAATACATTAATTAGATAACTGATCATATTCTCAATAGATCTGAATATTATGTTACAAATAAATTCATCGAAGTCACAACTACAAGAACTTCAAGCAAATATGATCCATCATAGAAGAAAAATGACAAAAAATAAGGTTCTTCCTCGTCCATTTCTCAAGCTTCTATTACGATCACCTGTTCTCATAAAAGCATACAATGGGGTTGTGAAAATGAAGACCCTTCTAAAAAGAAATATTTTAGAAGTATACGTGGGGATGATAAAAAAAATTAGGAGGAAGAGATCAAAGCCAAAGGAGAAGACATTGAATCTAATACAAGAAAAAAATAAAGAGAGAGTCTTAGCTATTTCTCCTTTTGTTCTCATTATAGCTCCTCATCATGACATACCTCATTCTCCTCCCATAGCAAAGATTTCATATTTTTTGACTGCCAATGCAATTCCAGAAGAATTATTTCCCATTTGTCTCTAATCCACCTACATTATTTGATCCATTGGCTATGAATGTTCTAATCTCTTCACAAACTCTCAATACGTCATGTTTACAACAAATATTAGTAAAGAAAAGAAGTCCCACTCAACTAGTTATCTTGAATTTTGATGCAGTTGCCAACCTAAATCAGAGATCTGCCAAGTCAAGGAAGACCAAAATTATATCAAGGTTGATAGTTGATTCTTCATCTAGGAATATGTATGTTGAAGTGACTTAGACAATTTTAGAGCAAACTATGGACCAATATGGTTAAAGTGAATTTAAAATCATCAAGGTGGATCTTGGCCCTTTGACACAAGAAGGTGATATTCATAACTTTCAGGTGTATGTAGCCGAGTTGATTCAAAGAACAAAAAAGAAGAATACAAAGGATCGACTCAAACAACTGGTGCAAGTTTTGACATATTATCTTAGTTCCATTATGGAAACATCATCTTTACTCAGTTTGATCAACAATCATTTGTAGATGAAAAAATGGAGGTGCGCAAGAACAGGAAAATTGGCTATAGGGGGATTTTGAAATCCTTTAGTTCAGTTAAGGAAGGCGATTCAGACTCTGAGGGTACCGAGGATGTTGCTTGTCTACTAACAGATGGTCGATGATGTTCGTTTGTGCTCCTTGTTGGACGCCCTTTGTTTGCTTGGGGCGTTGGTTCTGGGTCTGGTCACTGCTTATGTCGGGGGTGCATTCCTTTGTGCTTTCTGGTGTGCTACCCTCCTTCATACCTTCTTCTTGCATTGTCGGTGGTTGGTTGGGTAGTGGTTACTCAGTGGATATTGGTTTGACCGTTGTTCTTTTCCCTTGACCTCATTACTATTGTGTGAGATGGGACTCTCAAATGGTCTACTTTACGCTTGTTTTGTCTCTGTCCCCTGCTCTTTAGGGTCGCTTTCAAACCTATTTTTCTTGTGTGCTACTCTTCTGTTGGAGACAATAAATTCGTCTATGAGGATAAATTTGGTATTTTTTTGGTCCTTTCTAATGGCCTCCTTTGTTCGTTGTCCCTTTCGAGGTTGTTATTGTTTGTTGAGTGTGTGGGGATTGAGATTCCTCCTCACCCCTTGCTAGTGTTTCACAGGTGCTAGCTTGTTGCTCTTGCACCTCTTCGGTTTAAGTTTTGGGTTTCTATGTGCTACTTTGACTGCTTGGCTTTGCTCCACACTTCCTCAGTAGTGGGATTTTGCTTGACTTTCTCTTTGGAGGTTGGTTCTAGTCTTGTTGTGTTGGATCTAGCATTTTGTTGCCCTGGCTTGGTGTTGTGTTGGGTGCTTGTCTTGGGCTCAATTTTCCCCTTGATGGTGGTTATTGGACCTTTGATAAGCTTTTTGGTGAGGGCCCTTCTTTTTTGGGTTTGTCTCGTGAAGGATGCCCTGCTTTCCTTGTCGGTTAGTTTGTGCAAGGGTGTGGTTTGGTTCTGGGCCAAGGATTTTTCTTGGTTGGTGGTTATTTTAGTGACGATTGTCATTCTCAAGAGGATGATTTTGGGTTCTCGGTTTGTGGGTTCCCCCTTGTGGTGGATGGTATTTTTATGAGGAAGGAGTTATTGGATTTATGGTGGCTTAGGTTGATTATGTTGGCCGGGAGGTTATTGTTTTCCTTCCCTTTGTTTATGTCCTTCTGGATGCCAAAGGAGGATTTTTTTTCCTTTTCTACTGGAGTTCTTGCTTGCTACCATGTTCTACTAATGCTATATTCAATAGAGGTGAATATTGATCCTATTAAGGTGGAGCTGGAGGTTGTAGAAATGGTATGAAGTGCTTCTCTCTTCTATTGTTTCCTATTCAGGTGGAACGTGCTTTCACTAGAGGGAGGTGTCTCTGAAAGGTTTCATCCCCACTTCTTCCTCTCCTATAGAGTGGAGCTCTATCCTTTTGAGGTGGTTTTGGGGTTGGTGTATGGTTCCAGGATGGTGTAGTTTGATGAACATTTATCCACAATAAATTGTGATTCTTACCCCTCTTCTGTTGGGAATTTTTTAAGCTTAGTTTTTTCCAAAACTAAGTAGGAAGTCTACTACAGTCCAGTTGCTATAGGTGGTTCGTTGCCTGGTTGTACTGGGCAGTTTTTTGGTCTCTCGATCATGTGTCTTTGGTTTAATTTTTTTGGCTCAAGGCCTTTGATGTTTCTCAATATTTAACTTAGGATTGTTGTTTAATCTAAGTTTCTTGTGCCCTCGATATTTAGTGCTAGGGTGGGTTGTTAGTCTGTAGTGTTTCTGCGATGTTTCCATTGCTTTTGCTTCTCTACTTTGTTGGAAAAGTATGAGAATTTTGTGTTTGAAGGTTTCCTTTTCTTAAGCTTTGTACAAGGTTATGGGCCCTTTCAAAACCCTGCTTACCATATCAAAAACTTCATCTTTACCCATAGATGTGGACCCCACCCCTACAATTCTAATTTTTGAAGGATTCATTGAGAAGGGAGTTATAAAGAGTGCACAAATACCAACCATATGGAAAGGTTACCGAGAAATAGGTGGATTAGATGAAAGAAAATTATTTAGATTTCATTAAGAAAACTAAAGAAGTTTTTAAAAAAGTAAATGTTCAAAAGGAAGAAATTGCAAAGGAGATAAAAATGATGAGAGAAGAAGAGCTATTATGGTAGGGAATTTTGAAAGACCTCTAGGAGATGAAGGAGATGAACAAGATAGATGTTAATATCTTGATCACTAAAAATATTTTCTCAAGTATTGAAGAGAATTAATTTGATATGTGGTTTTAGAGGGTGGAATGAAATATTGTAGCTATTAGTTAGATTTTGAAAAAATAACAGAAATTTTCGGCAACTTGTGAACAAATAAAAACAAATATTCAAGATGATATCCTATCACTCAACATAGATACCTCAGAAAAAAGGTGCAATCTAAAACTTGGATTTCCAAACTATCAAGAGAAAATTTGAAATATTATCAATACAAAATTGTTCAATACATAAGTCTTTAGTGTGGAGGTGATGAAGAGGTTGAGTAATATTTCTTTCACTATCGATATGTGTGATAATCATGCACCTAATTATTTCCAAAGTTTCAAAGATATTCAAAAAAATCATGATACTTGGAAATTGAGAATGAGAAATGTGGTTGTTCCTAGAAATAATCTCATGGCCTAAGCTTTTAAGCTATTCAGGACATTTAGAGTGAAGTCTTTCCATCAGAGTCAACTTGTAGCACGAAGGACTTCTACAAAAACCATCAGGGATAGTACAAATAAGAGAAAAGGAGTTTATTAATGAATTTGATTGTACAAGTTTCTTCTAAATTTCTAAGTCACTTGTTATGTTTCAATGTTATCTTTTGTAAAAAGTGATTTTTTATCTCATATTTGTAAAAGGTTAGAAAATGAGCCCTCTTCATGTAAAGTTGAGATATTTCTAACTTAAATAAAGTTATTTAATTTATCTCAAAATTGTAAAGTTATGTTTTTTAAAATGAATAGCCAATATTTGATGAGTTAATTTTGAAAACATATTCAATTCTTGGTATCTCGATTTGGATGTGTTATCATTTAAAATTCAAAATCATTATGAAACTCGTATGTGTGATCTCTAATATTTATAATACATCTATTTAAGTTTTAAGCAAGTCCACATAACCCATAATAACACTTGTACATTTTTTTGTGGTTTTTTTCATTTCAATTAAAAGTACATTCAAAAATCCAAAATAATATGATATGAGGTATCTACCCCTCTCAAACACAAGGGAAGGTCACTATTCCTTAATGATCTCTCCAACTATTGGAATGTTTTTGCGAATTTCCATTGGGAAAATCATAGAACATTTTAAGTGACAAATTTGTTTACTAATAATTTTCTATCCATAATATATGATTTTATATATGGAGGAACATAATACATGTGGATACTAGTTTAGTTTCACTATCATTCATGAATCATGTGGGCATTTACACTATAGGTGACTTTTAATACCTTGTCTAGATTTTGTATTTCTCCAATTTTCTATTTTATCATCATTTTTTAGAATATAGTACTATGTTTACAATTATTTAAGATTTCCTTAGTAAGCTAGAAAAACCATATTATCTCATATAGGGAATGAATGTAAGTACTTATTAGGTTAATACATTTACATATGACAAATATTATTTACTTATTGGTTGTAAACAATCTTTTTTTTTTTAAATTCTATCTAAAGAAATAAGGAAGTTTAAAAGAGAAATCAAATTTAATATATTTCACTATTCTCCCTATTTGATCCATCATGCACTCCTGGTGCAACCTCCTTGGTTTTTAGGTGTAGTTGTAAAACTAACTTGAAATCATCCTTTAGTTGCACAATAATAGCAATTGAACTAAGCTTCCTAAGGACCATATTTTATAGAATCTTTCTTGTTACATGATTCCAAAGTTTGTATCCTTTCACACCTTCACTATAGCTAATGAAAACACATAATAGATTTGCAATCCAAGTTAGACCTCTTCTCCTTGGGCTTTGTGCATCACAAAAAAACACATGGATATGATAAAGTGAGGGATTTATTCCCATCCAAACATTTAGTGACATTTTTTTAATAAGATATTATGAAAGAGATAACATATGATGGTAACTAATTTTAACTAGAAATTCTAGTCCAAACTAGCACCATTGAGCATACACCTAGCCCTCTCCATCAATACTTTATTCTTCCTCTCCACAAATTCATTTTTTTGAAGGGCGTATAGAGTCATCTTATAATAAATTATACCATTATTCTTACAAAATATAGTAGACTTAATTGAGAAAAGTTCTCAACTATTATTCATTCTTAGCATCTTGACATTCTTTTCCATTTAGTTATCCATGTTAGACTTAAATTCTTAGAACCAATTCAAAGACCTTAGATATATTCTTCAAAAAATAGACTCATGTTTTTTTGAAGAAATAATAACTATATAGTGAATGTAATTTAAGGATTTTCCTATAAAATGTCTATTAATAGGACTAAAATTATCATGGTGGAATCAAAATAAATATTCCCATAGATGTAGAAGAGATTGAATAAAACTAAACATAATTTTATTTCTCATAAATACAGCCTTCATATTAATCAAAACCCAAGGAACAATTAACAACCTATCTATATGCTTTTATTTTTTATTTTTTGGGGCCCTACGGCCATTCTCACCAATTTGACCCACATTCTTATGTCACAACATAGTATTCTTAGTGGATAACTTAATCTCTTTAATGTAAGAACATGCTTCTAGGTACCCTTAGAAATCCAAATGTTGTAGAAGTGGTAGTATGTTGATTAAGTCCAACAATAGCTACAAAAGTGCCAACTTGCTAACAAAGTTCCAAGTTTTGTAGAAGATTATCTCAAACTTTAGAACTATTACAATGAATGAAAGTGCTAAAAATAGTTCAAGCATATACTCCCTTTGCATCTTCATTATAGTCTTATGAACCATATTACACCCTTCTTTACTAAATAATATAAACACATGCATACCATTTATCTTGCTCATAGATAACATGTTTCATGTAAAACCCATGATTTGCAGTACTCTTGAGAGGCCTTTGATCTTGTAGTCACTAAATATGATATTGACTCAATCAGATCCATCATATTAAGGAAATTATTGTCACCAAGGAATAAATTTCCATCATCAACCTTCTCATAATTTAATAGCCACTCCTTGTGGTGTGTCATGTTGAAAGAGACCCTAGATCAAATCACCTGTGCATCCTCACATACATGCATAGTTAGGTCTATAATAGATGCATTAAATTAAAATTAAGAATTCATGGAATATAAATCATTATTTGATTTCTTCTTCTCCTTTTAGTCATTTTATATGTGATACTTCTTATGATAGCTTCAATATTTTATGTACATTTCTTATATACAGTATCCATTCATACCACACAAATCTATATGCACATCACATGTGCCTGGGTAATATATCTTTTAATCCTTTTATATGTGATATTTCTTATAATAGTTCTAATATTTTTAATATATTTCTTATATAAAATATTCATTCATACCACACAAACCTATATCCATTCATACCTCTACTATAATTATACACTTACAAAATGATAAGATGAAACAAAATTCATATGAAGAAATAGTCTTTGTTTAAAAATGGGCACAAGACAATCTCAAGGACACTATTTCACCATTGGTAGAACTAAATTGTAGGATTTGATAAATGCAAATCCACAGCTCGCCAAGAACACCTGCATGCAAAATACCTAATGCTGAATGGAGACCAAAGAGACAGAAGCAAGGGTTTGGAAAAACTCAGCGGAGTGAGAGCATAATTGTTATTTCCCAAAAAGAATGATTACAATAATTACAAAAGCGGCATATAAGGTGAGAAACCCTAAAGCCGAAGAAAGCTAGGTTTGTGCATTTAATAATTAATAAACATATTAATTATAATGCACCTACAAATGACAAGCTTAAGTAAATAGAATAATAGTTAGCATTTAATAATTAAACCAAAGTGATTTAATTATAAAGGCAAATGAACTATTACTCTAACACCCCCCCTTAAGTGAAGCTTAGGAGGAAGCAAACCTAGCACAGCTAAGAAAGCAGGAAAAAATGGGTCCCGGCAACAAGGCCTAGATCAGGTACCCAACTACAAAGAAATCTCTGTAAAACGGGGAAATAGAGAAAACCCAGTGGGAAAAAACTCTACCCCAAAAAGAGATACAACAACATGCTGAAAAAAACATGAAGGAAGGAAGGCCTCAACAAGACCCCCCAAGGACAACTTCCGTCACCCCAAGCATAGAACGCAACTGAAGATAGCGCGGAGATGCAAAAGGTTTGGTGAAGATGTCAGCAACCTGCGCGTCAGTGGGGATGTACTCCAAAGAGAGAACACCATCCTGAATCTGCTGACGGATGAAATGCATATGAAGCTCAATGTGTTTAGTGCGTTGATGCTCCATCGGGTTGCGGGAAATGTGAATAGCACTCTGATTATCGCACCACAGAACAGTGGGACGATCAGGAGGAAACCCAAACTCAGTCATCAACTGTCGAAGCCACAAAATCTCCTGACTGGCATGCACTGCCGCTCTATACTCAGCCTCTGTAGATGAAAGTGCGCGAGCATTCTGCTTCTTGCACAACCATGTGATAGGACCAGAGCCAAGGCAAAAAACAAAGCCAGAAGTAGACTTCCGATCATCAACATCACCAGCCCAATCTGAGTCAGTGTAGCCAACAATGTGAGGAGCCCCTGATGTGTAATGAATGCCATACATAAGTGTGCCCTGAATGTATCTCAAAATGCACTTGGCAGCTTGCCAATGACTCTCATGAGGCTCGTGTGAGAACCGAGAGACTAGACCAACTGCAAAGGAGAGATCAAGATGAGTGTGTGTCAGGTACAACAAACTGCCAACCAACTGCCGATACAATGTAGGATCCACTGAAGGTGAAGTGCAAGAGGTAGACAAAGTAACACCCGACTGAAAAGGTGTGGGAGCAGGCTTGCAATCAAGCATATCAAAGCGCTGAAGCATGTCAAGAGCATACTTCTGCTGGTAAACAAAGATCCCAGCAGGGGACTGCACAATCTGCAGACCCAGAAAGAAGTGTAATAGACCCAGGTCTGTCATCTCAAACTGCTCCATCAATGCACGCTGAACATCCTGAATCATAGAAGATGAGCTACCTGTGATGAGAAGATCATCAACATATAGCACAAGGATCAAAACCTCATCCTCAAGACGCTGAATGTAGACTGTAGGATCGGAATGACAGCGTGTGAATCCTGTAGAAAGCAGAAAGGAGTCCATCTTCTCATACCAAGCCCGAGGGGCTTGTTTGAGACCATACAAAGAACGTCGAAGTCTGCAAACCAAGGAGGAATCCTGCACAAATCCCTGAGGCTGCTCCATGTAAATCTCCTCATTAAGATCACCGTGCAAGAAAGCACTCTTCACATCCATCTGATAAATGGGCCATCCCTGAGAAGCCGCGAGGGATAAGACAAGGCGAATAGAGTTCATCTTGGCGACAGGGGCAAATGTCTCAGTGTAATCAATACCCTCAACCTGTGAAAAACCCTTCGCAACAAGACGTGCCTTGTACTTATCAATAGAACCATCAGCAGCAAACTTAGTACGATACAACCACTTGCATCGCACTAACTTTCTTCCCTTAGGAAGAGAACAAAGATCCCAAGTATGATTCTTCATCAAAGAAGAATACTCCTCCTCCATAGCACTGTCCCACTCAGTATGTCCTGTCGCTGCCCCAAATGTCTGAGGATCACCACAAATAGCATGACTCAGAAGACTAGAACCCGCAATATGAGACCGGGTGCGACGGGAAGTGGAAGGGTCACCAGCCAGAGATCCTGCAGCATCAACTGTAACACGAGCCCATCTAGGCATCTGTGGAGGATCTTGTGGTGGAGGTAAATGGGGATCACTAAGATCATCATCCTCATCGTCCTGAAACAAAGTTGGAAGAGAGGAGGGAGTAGTGGTAAGTGAAGTAGACTCTGGAAGCAGGGTATCTACTGTAGGAAGGCACTCATCAAACTGGACATCCCGTCGAAACAGGACCTCTCTGGAATCAGGGTCAAACAACCTGTATGCCTTAACATCCTCGCAGTAGCCAACAAAAATGAGGTGTCGGCTCTTCCGCTCCATTGCTCTCCTCTGAGCGTCAGGCACAAATGCCCATGCTTCACTACCAAAAACTCGGAATGAAGATATATCAGGCTTGACATGAGACCAAGCCTCCTCAGGAGTCATATGTCGAACTGCCTTGTGAGGCATCCGATTCTGAATATAGTTGGCACAATTGACTGCCTCTGCCCAAAAAGACGAATCCATGGACCTGGACTGTATCATACAATTAGCCATCTCCCGAAGTGTTCTGTTCTTTCTCTCTGCCACACCATTCTGCTGAGGGGTGTAGGGCACTGAAAACTGATGCTGAAGACCATGTTCAGAGCAAAAATCCCTGAAAGTTTGGTTCACATACTCCCCCCCATTATCTGTGCGTATCCGACGAATAGAAAGACCAGATTGCTTCTCCACAAATGTCTTAAAGACTCGAAATGAGTCAAAGACATCAGACTTGTACTTTAAAAAGTACACCCATGTGCGCCTGGAGAAGTCATCAATGAAAGTAAGCACATATCTAGCACCGGAAAAAGAAGGAGTAGGAAATGACATGAGGTCACTATGAATCAACTCCAATGGTGCCAAAGCACGAGTAGCTCGTCCCTGAGGGAAAGGATCCCTATGTTGTTTGCCAAGAACACAACCCTGACAAACCCCATCAGTGCAAGTAATGTGTGGAAGCCCAAGAACAAGTGCCTGTGTGCTCATCTGCTGAAGATATCTGTAATTGACATGGCTCAAACGCTCATGCCAAAGTCTGCTCACTGAATCTGCATGTGCTATAAGACAGGAACCCATGCCAGCAGAAGACTCAAATCCATCAAATCTGTATAGTCGGGATGCAGTGTCAACACTCCCAGTAGCCACAATCATATCAGAATCATGTAAGTCCCGAATAACCACATCATGTGGTGAGAAATCAACTGTCTTACCAGAGCCAGAGTGACAAATCTGATAGATAGACAGTAGGTTCGTCGAAATGTCAGGGACAAAGAGAACATCCTGAAGAAAACCCCCAGCCAATGCAACAGAACCAGAACCCAAAACAGAAAGATGAGATGAGTTCCCAACAACAATCTGTGAAGTAGCACAAGGAGCAAGTGAGGTGACCAATTGCTGAGTGTGATTCATGTGGTGAGAGGCACCGGAATCAAGAATCCAGGTGGGCCCAGAAGTCATAGCTCGTGCAGTAAGAGCATGACCTTTCCCTGTAGGGGAGGATGTGGACTGAGGAGCTGAAATGTGATGCCCCTGCATGGCTTCCTCTAAAGCCTCCAAACGTTTCCAACACTGAGAAACGGGATGTCCTTCCTTTCCACAAAAGCTACAGGTCTCAACTGATTTCTTCTTAGTCTTGGAGGTAGACTCAGTAGACTTCGAAGAAGATTTACCCTTGGAAGGGTTAGCTGGAGGTTTTGAATCAGTTTTCTGTGCAGGTTTGGAGGAAGACTCATTGCCTGCGGAATCTTTCTTCGGTTTGCTTTTCTGTTTTGGTTTCCCCTGTGAAGACTGAGCAACCAATGCTTGGCTAGAAGAGCCAGAAGCATCCATCTGTTGGATCTTTGCCTGTTCCCGTGTCAACCGATCACATAATGTCTCAAAAGAAGGCATGGTGTGTCTAGCACCCAAAGCATCCATGGTGGAGTAGAAAGTGGAAGAGAAGATCTGATATTGTCCTCGCAACTTTGAGAGTATCAAGAAGATACACTCGTCATCTGTCTTTGTTTTCCCACATCCCTGCAAAACTGAGCGTAGAGACTTGAACTTCATCAAGAAGTCCTCAATGGTGGGAAAGCCGGTAGGTGTCAAAGTAGTCAGCTCTGCATCAAGCTGTAGTGCCCAGAATTCATTGACAGTGCCAAACAAATCTGAAAACTTGCCCCAAATGGCCCTAGGAGTGGTCAAACCATCCAAGTGAAAGAGGAGATTGTCGGAAATGTTCAGTGCAATCAAGCCCATGGCTTCATCCATTTTATTCCTGTGCTGAAGAATCTCAAAAGGACGCTGTAGGACAGGTTGATGTTCATCTAGGCATGACCATAAGCCACGTGACATGAGTAGCCTGGTCATGTGTGCTTTCCAGGTGTGGTAATTATGAGGTGTCAGTCGGGCCATAGAGGGGTCCGACATTGAGAGAAGAAAAAGACAGAAGTAGAAGGGTCGTTTTCTGAAAGGAAATGACAGAAAGCAAAAGTACCCCCCCACAATGTATGATTCTGACCCTCGTACATCAAATAAACAAATACTGAAAGTACAAAAAATGAGGAAAAAACCTGAACGCCAGATGCAGAGAGAGAGGAAAACAAAGCCTCTACTTTGATGCCAAAAAATAGTGCTCAAATGGCTGAATCAGCAAACAAGACCAGCATAGTTACATCTGGCTTGGAAACACCTTTTCGACAATATTTTGTTTTTCGAAAACGGACACCGTATGCCCAAGATACGGCCAAAAAACCACAGGTACCCCCAAAAAATGAGCTCTCTGGAAAAAACCAGTCAGGGGAAATAATTTGACGGCCGTATGGCTGTCACTGGACATCGACGGTGGCCAGTGGGCGGCGACACCGATAGAGGTGGCGATCGAGCGGAGTGGCAGTGGCGGCCGAGCGGCTGGGCGGCGGTGGCGGGCCCCGGTGGCAGCTCGGTGGCCGCAGGGTGGCGCGTAGGCCAGCGGCGGCACGGGCTGGCAGCACCCAAAATTTAGAGAAAAATTGATTTTTTTAAAATTTTTGAGCTCGTACGGCCCTGGTAGGCCAAAAATTTTTGCCTGTGGTCACTGTGGCCAAAATAGTCAAAGTTTATATGAATTTTGACTCTCCCAGACCTTCTGAACGCAATGGTGGAGTCCGTTTTTGCTCAAACGGCTCCAGAAAATAGCGCCTCCTTCAAAGTGACAGAAAAACCCCAGAGAAGCTGTAGCTGTCGTCTTCGAATCGTGGCCTCAAACACCTTCAAACCAGGCAGTGACAGGGTGGCTCTGATACCATGTAGGATTTGATAAATGCAAATCCACAGCTCGCCAAGAACACCTGCATGCAAAATACCTAATGCTGAATGGAGACCAAAGAGACAGAAGCAAGGGTTTGGAAAATCTCAGCGGAGTGAGAGCAGAATTATTATTTCCCAAAAAGATGATTTACAATAATTACAAAAGCGGCATATAAGGTGAGAAACCCTAAAGCCAGAGAAAGCTAGGTTTGTGCATTTAATAATTAATAAACATATTAATTATAATGCACCTACAAATGACAAGCTTAAGTGAATAGAATAATAGTTAGCATTAATAATTAAACCGAAGTGATTTA
>CM021109.1:524892204-525101530 GCA_007115665.2 Sequoiadendron giganteum | reverse complement strand
GGTGGCGCGGTGACGGCGCGGGCTGGCAGCGCCCAAAATTTATTAAAAAAATGATTTTTTTAAATATTTTTTTCGATTTTTGAGCCCGTACGGCCCTGGTAGGCCAAAAAATTTTTGCCTGTGGTCACTGTGGCCAAAATAGTCAAAGTTTATATGAATTTTGACTCTCCCGGACCTTCTGAACGCAATGGTGGAGTCCGTTTTTGCTCAAACGGCTCCAGAAAATAGTGCCTCCTTCAAAGTGACAGAAAAACCCCAGAGAAGCTGTGGCTGTCGTCTTCGAATCTTGGCCTCAAACACCTTCAAACCAGGCAGCGGCAGGGTGGCTCTGATACCATGTAGGATTTGATAAATGCAAATCCACAGCTCGCCAAGAACACCTGCATGCAAAATACCTAATGCTGAATGGAGACCAAAGAGACAGAAGCAAGGGTTTGGAAAAACTCAGCGGAGTGAGAGCATAATTGTTATTTCCCAAAAAGAATGATTATAATAATTACAAAAGCGGCATATAAGGTGAGAAACCCTAAAGCCGAAGAAAGCTAGGTTTGTGCATTTAATAATTAATAAACATATTAATTATAATGCACCTACAAATGACAAGCTTAAGTAAATAGAATAATAGTTAGCATTTAATAATTAAACCAAAGTGATTTAATTATAAAGGCAAATGAACTATTACTCTAACATAAATAATGTAGATACACATAAAATATAACGGTAGAAGAGAATGCATAAATAGGGAGTCATAAAGAGAAGGGAAAGGAAAAACAAACAATACACATAGAACACCTGCTATAAAAGAAAGTACTTTATACTAAGACTAAGGAAGATCATCAAAATGAAAACGGAGGAAAGTAGATAGAACATATGATAGAAGATACTAATAAATAGGTAGTATTAACCCCAAAGAAACAACCAACTAATGACCCCATAAGAAAAATAAAGAGTGATTAAGTTGTTCATAGGTTGCTCCTTTCAATGGATAAGTGAGTAATAGGCTGCATCCAACGAAAGACTGGAAAAAAAGCAATGTCCAACAACTAAATGCCAACCAGACAAAATGCTTTATTTGTTCTGTTTATGTGCAGCGGCATGAGTTTAAATATTAGCGTGTGTGAGGAAGCAGAAGAAGAAGAACTCTCTGAGGAGGAGTTCAAATGTAAATACAGAATGTTGCACAGAAAGAGTTGGCTGTGTGTTCATGTGTTTTTCTTTGGACTGTCTTAATAAATTTCTATTTGGTCAATTTATTTGGACGGTCTTTTGTGTATTTGGTCTCTGTGTTAAAGTTTTTGTTTGCGTTTGGTGTAATCTGTGTCTGTTAAATTTCTCGTTTGCATTTGGTTTGCGCTAGCGAATTTCTTTGTTAATTTTCTTTGTTTGCAATTTTTTTTATGTGAGTTTTTGAATCTTCTACACTATTTAGTTTTCTTTAATGATTGCATGTTGAGAGAAGGTAGACTGAGAAGCACCCTGTTTTGGGACCTTTGAAAAGTTATGAAGGGAAACAGAGTGCAAAGCAGGGAAATCAGCCAAAACAATGTTATATAACTTAAGGAAGAAGAGCCCTTCTCATTGGCTTCTTTACCTCTGGGAAGAAGGGTGTTTATAAACGTCAAAGTCTGGGTGGAAGAAGATTTTGGTTGGAAGGTTGCTGGTGTGACTGTGAAGAATTTGTGAAAGAGCTGGGAAGAACCTTAACAAAAAGGTTTCTCCAAGGATAAAATAGACCCTAACATTGATTTGTGTGTTCAGGTAAGTTTGACTTGTTTCTGCACTAATAACATTGGCATTATTTGTATTCTTTCTTTAATATTTATGCATTTTGCTTGCCTCTTTTAGATTCTTTTAACAAGACTGTCATACATTTGAATTTTGTTGTACAAGTTTTGTAAAGTCTATTTGAAAATGGGTTGCCCTTCTTAAACCACCTAGTTTGTCATCCATACTAAGCACAACAGTGAAATACCCACAAACAATGAATAAATGTAAATATAAGGATTAATAATAGAGGAGATAGTTTACCTTAGATTTTTTTTTAGAATAGCGTTGTTGGGACTGTATATGTCAAAAAGAAAGAATAAGAATAAGGACTTCATTGCTGCTGCTGTGGAGGGAAGAAAATCCCTTCTCATTGGCTTCTTTACCTCCTGGAAGAAGGGTGTGACTGTGATTTACATGTTCAGGTAAGTTTGACTTGTTTATGCATGTTGCTTGCCTCTTTTAGATTCTTTTAACAAGACTCTCATGCTTTTGAATTTTGTTGTACAAGTTTTGTAAAGTCTATCTGAAAATGGGTTTGCCCTTCTTTAACCACCTAGTTTGTCATCTATACTAAGCACAACAGTGAAATACCTACAAACAATGAATAAATGTAAATATAAGGGTTAATAACAGAGGAGATAGTTTACCATAGAATTCTTTTTAGAATAATGTTGTTTGGACTGTATATGTCAAAAAGAAAGAATAAGAATTGAAGGGTTGAGGCTAAAATGGCTACCAAAGAATACCCAATCCACTCATGAAAACCCTCTTCCAGTCTAACCATTTTTTCGTAATCTTGTTAGCCTCAGCTTGAATTAATTTGGTTTTCTATAGCAAGATGATGTTTGACCTCTGGATATCCAGCATTAGCTAATGTCTTTTGTTAGAGGTAGACCTTCATTATGACAGTGTGGGGCACTTTCACCCTTGCCTTGCCTTTTATTTCTTCTAAAGTGACTTCCTTTGTTATTTTCCTACTTTCCTACAATTACCCACAAATAACTGCTGAGATCGGCTTTATCCATCTCTTTATCTACATTCTTGCCAGCCTCCCTAAAGTAGTTCCCTAAAAAGACCTTCCCTTTCATTCGTTGCTGAAGAATTAAATTTAGGATCCCACAAGTGTGGAACGATTTCCTTTTTAACTAGAACCTGAATTGTAGTTCGTCGTCGATTTACTATAATCTGGTAGTGGAAACTCTGCGAAGCGAGCAAATATAGAAATCTATGGCGGTAGCCTCACAATAATCTCAAATGAAATATGAAAACTTCAATGTTTGGAGTAATAAAAATATGTGTAGAATAGCTATAAAAATAGGAATCAAGGCAAATTCAGATGTCATAGATTTTGATAATTAATATAAAGAATTTTTCTTGTTTTTGAGACTTTCTGTTCATGGTGACCTGATCCCTAAATATTTTGATGTCATTTGTACTGGGAAATTTGAGAGTTAAACGAAGTAAAAACTTCTTAATAAGGTTCAAATGTATTTGATATTTTCCCAGAAGTTTTATTGATTTTGAGTCAAATAACATCTACTTAGGATGAGAGTCTAATTTCATGTAAAAGGATATAGAAGGAGATGGAGCTGCAGCAGGCTGAAAATTCATGTTCATTATTCTTTGCCAAATGTGTAAATCTTATTCTCACCAGTCCAGATGCAACAATTCTTGCAGCCTCTCATGCCTGCTAGCGAACTCCCTGTACAATGGACTATGTGGCAGTTTTGATTTTGTGCAGGCATATACAAGAAGTGATTACCATGGTTTAGAAGATATTTCTTACATGGCAAGGTCATCAACCTTGACATTTGAAATAGACGAGACTGTATTCCTAAGGAAAGGATAGCTATTTTTATCCATGGATCTCAAAAAAGAGACCAGTCATCAACAGCAGATAAGGAAGACTTAGTTATTGAAAATTTGTCCAGAAAGTGATATTTTCCAGCAATTATGATTAGTGAGTAGAAGTTTTTTTAATTCCAAACTGTCAAGAAGATTACAAAAAATTGCGTAGAATGGAATTATGATCTTGAAAGACAGTCATAAAATAAGATAAAAGTGAATTGAAAACGATCCTTTATATGGTAGTAGCTTCTAGTTTTTTTTAATTTGCTAGTGTTTTACTGACTATTTTGTTACTTTGATCTGCAGTCCTAAATAAAGATTGCAAGTGTAGTATCTGTTGACTTGCAAAGATTACATTCCTTTAAGTGAGGTTGAAGGAGCTCAGTTTCTTGACAGTGAGCTGTTAAGGTATGTTCAAATAATTCAGACTTTTTATTTTGTTGAATTTTGTGATTATATATGTTTGTATTGTTTCTTGTTCTAAGTAATTTCTTTTCTTTATAATTAGCTGTAGCATATTTTACTACTCTGTAAATAAGGTTCAAGCCTGTCGGAGCAGTGTATTATTCCTTTTAGATCAGTCAAACTTTAGATCACTGTCATTCCTTAGATGGATGTAGAAAGAAAAATAACATAATAGGAAGGAAGCAGAGGTTTAGGAGAGCAATTTTATCCATTATTTTTTGAATTCATTGAACCATTATGGTGCAAGAAGGATGAGACCACCTATAAATATAAAGAGAGACTCACAAATTTCTACAAGTTAATTGACAGCAATATAACATGATGGCAGTATAACAACAACAATCTAATATGGTACTGTTAGAATGATACTGGACAATGTTTGTAGAATCTTGCACACCAACCACATTCCGAAAACAATTGTTTGTCTACACTTCTCACACAATACCACACTATGGTCAGTGCATCTTTAATCTTTTTTGTTATTGACAATTAGGATCGACTCTAATACCATATCAAAATATTTGAAGGTTGAGATTTGGAGTAAAAGTTTGAACAAAGAAATCAGAAATTATTGTTGTTAGTGTAACTGTTATATAACTTGTATTGTTAGCAATGAATCTGAATCATTGTATATTTATTGTTGTTTTATTAGTATTGTTGCTGTTATGATTAATTTTATAGCTGTTATATTAGTGTTGTTGTTGTCACTTTTGTCAGATTAATTTTACTGCTATTATATTAGTGTTGTTGTTGTCACTGTTATCATGATTAATTTTATTGTTGTTATACAGCTGCCATGATATATTTATTGTTGTTGTTATAATGCTGTCATGTTAAACTGAAGTTATATTGTCATGATGTATGAAACTGTATTTTTTAATATCACAAATGATTTTTTTTAAACATTATAAAAACTTGCCTTGTTGTCAGGGACATCTAGCTATCCTTGGGATAGTGAGGGATGTCTCAAACATCCCAATGATATTTATTATTACTGCAACATGTTTGGGAAACATTTTGAAGGTTTGAAGATAAGTGTGTTCCCTACCATCCTACCATAGCTCAAATGTCATTGAGGACAAGGACAAGGATAGTTGTTTGAGGGCTAGGGAGATGCCCCCATGCTACAATAGTTTTTAATTCATCATAAATTTTCTCTAGATGTTCATGCAAAATACTTAATGATTGAGAAAACACTACATATATCTAAAATCTGTCATTCCCTCTCTTCGTGTTTTAAAATTTTAAACTCTTATTATTAGTTGCTGCCAAATATTAACTTTTAAGCAAAGCTATTTTACTTTAATCTTTTAGAAAAGGAAAAAAATTATGTTATCAATCTTCAAAGTTGTTGGGTTATCTTTTAACCTATGTATTATTTTGTTAAAAAACTACACATATTTGCTTAGATTTTGAACTATATATATATATATATACACACACAAGGGTATAATGGAATTACAAATTATATTCATCTTGAGTTATTTATATGGTTTTTGTGTAAGGGTTTCATTGAATATAACATTAATTGAGTCTTATGGGCTTTGCATAAAATTTGCATGTCTAATATACATCTAACTTGTATGGCTATGTACCTAGTGTGATTGTTCATTCACCATGGTTGAGTGACATTGACTATTTTTTGATGATTCTAATTGAATATGACATATATGGTGTGTGTTAGGGTTGAATGACATATATGACAGTATCTAATGTGATTATCCATGTATCATTTTTAGTGGCATTCACTATCATGCATGACAATTTTATGGGTTTTGTTTGAAGTTCAAATAACATCATGTCATTGAGTAGTTGTATGGGTGTTGTTTGAGTTTCATCAAAATCCCATGGTGTTCCTAGCATACTTGTTTATTCATGATGATTGAGTGACATTAATTCATTTGCATGATGATTCTATGGATTTTGAATGAAGGGCATAATGTCATATATGTGTCACATTTCTATGGGTTGTAGGTTGCAACAAACTCCAATGGCATGCCTAGTGTTTGAGTGAAGGGTCTAATGACATGTATGTTATTAAGTTGTAGGGATTTTGTTTGAATGTTACAATGGCATATTTGTGATTGAGTACTATGGGTTTTGTTTCAAGGTCCCGTCATATGTTTATAATGTGCATTGTGCTTGTTCATGCATTATGGTTGAGCAACATTGACTCTTATACATTATGATTGCATTCCTTTTGTGTGAAAGGTCTAATGATTGATTGATTCGTATGGATTTTGTGTAAAATTTATGTGGCTTATATGCATTTGAGTAATATGGATTTGGTTTAAGGTTCTAATGGTGTATATGTTGTTGTGTGATCATGAACCTTATACTTTATGATTACATTCCTTTTATATGAAAGGTCTGATAGTTGATCAAGTCTTATGAGTTTTGGGTAAAATTTACATGCTTAATATGCATCTAAGTTCAATGGAGTGCTTTGTATTATAGTTCCCTTTTAAATTAGGGTTAAATGGTATTTGATTATATGAATAATGTACAACAAACTTGTATGGCATGCCTAGTATCGTTATTCATGCATCATGATTAGTTGGCATTGACCCTTGTGTGTGATGTTTCTAATGGAATGTGGAATAATGGTGTGTATTGGGGATGAATGGGTGAAGCTTGCATCATAGTTGGTGTGTTTATTTATTGGTCATTTTTAGTGATAGTCACTCTTGTGCATGATGATTATATGGCTTTTGTGTGAAGGACCTAAGGACATGTCATGTGATTAAGTTGTATGGATTTTTAATGAAGGCTATAATGACATATATCTCATGGATTTATATGTTTTTTCTTGAAGTTTGCATCAAACTTTATGGTGTTCCTATTATTCTTGTCCATGCATCATAGTTGACAAACATCACTTCTTCTACATAATGATTGTATGGGATGTACATGAAGTTTCTAATGAAATATATGTAATTGGTTTGTATGCGTTTTCTTTAGAGGTTCTAATGGAATATTTCATCAAGTTGTACTGGATTTGTTTGAAGGTAGCATCAAACTTGTATGGTGTGCTTGTTCATGGACTAAGGTTATGTGACATTGATTCATATGTGATGGTTCTAATGAAATGTGGCATATATGTTATAGATCAAGGTTGAATGGTGTGTATGGCATACTACCCTATGGGTGGCATTGGTTTTGTGTGATGCTTCCATCATTATTAGTTTACAAACCTCCTATGCTTTGCCTAGTGTGTTTATTTATTCACTATGGTTAGTGACATTTGCTCTTGTGCATGGCGATTATATTGATTTTGTGTAAAATTTCAAAAGGCATATGTCATTTAGTTGTATGGGTTTTTTTTATAGTTGCATCAAACTCCTATGTTGTGCATTGTGTGATTGTTCATGCATCATGGTTGAGTGACATGCACCCTCCTACATAATGATTGTATGAATTTTATGTGAAGGGTCTAATTACTTGATTATGTTGTATGGGTTATATTTGAAGGTTAAATGTGTGTTATTATTGTATGGGTTTTATTTAATAGTTGCATTAAAGTTGTATAGTGTGCCTAGTGTCCTTGTTCATACATCTTAGTCAAGTGATTGATTTTAATCATGACGGTTTTAAATGTATTGTGTTAAAGGGTATAATGACATTCATTGGTGTGCATGATATGACATATATGACTTTGAGTTATATGGGTCTTGTTCGGTGGTTGTGTCAAACTCATATAGTGTGCATGAATTGTAATTGTTCTTGCATCATGATTAATGGCATTCATTGGTGTGCATGATATGACATATATGACTTTGAGTTATATGGGTCTTGTTTGGTGGTTGTGTCAAACTCCTATAGTGTGCATGAATTGTAATTGTTCTTGCATCATGATTGAGTGACATTGTTTTTTTTATCATAGTGATTGTATAGATTGTGTGAAGAGTCCAATGACATCTCATGGATTTGTATAAGTTTTGCTCAAAAGTTTTATCAAACTACTACAATATGCATAGTGTGATCTTATGGATTTTTTGTGAAGGGTCTAGTTACATTCACACTACCACATGATGATTATATGGATTTTGTGTTAGGGGTTAGCTGACATATTTTTCTTTAAGTTCCATGGGTTTTATTTGAAGTTGTATCAAACTCCAATGTATTGTATGGTGTACTTATTCGTGCAACATGGTTGAGTGGTGTTAATTTCTATCATCATGATTTTATATCTCTTTGTGTGAAGAATCTAGTGAGATATGTCATTGAGTCTTATGAGATTTGTTTAAAGTTTGCATCAAACTCATATGGCGTGCATATTGTGTATGTTTATGCTATCATAGTTTAGTGACTTGACCCATGCAATGATTGTATGACTTTTGCATAATGGGCATAATGACATGTCATTAAGTTGCATGGACTTTGTTCGAAGGTTGCATCAAATTCCTTCAATATGTCTTATATTCTTTCTCCTACATCAGCATTAAGAGTTATTGACTTTCTTGTGGATGATGATTATTTGACTTTTGTATAAAAGGTCTAATGACATATTTCATTAAGTTGTATGTGTTTTTCTTGAAGGTTCTAATTGGATAAATATTCATTGGGCTGTAGGCATTTTGTGTGAAATTTGAATAGCTAATTTGAATCTAACTACTATGGAGTGATGAGTGTTCATATGTACATTAGGATTGATGATGACAACCTATAAATGATTATATTTCTTTTTTCAAGGGTCTAATCGCATGTATGCCATTGATTTTTATGATGTGTCTTAGTGTGCTTATGTCGTATGATTAAGTTCATTGATTATATTTCTAATGAAAATTAAACTAATGTAATTCTCATTTTTGTTCATGTAACATGGTTGAGTATTAACTCTTGTGTGATGGTTGTAATAGAATACAACATAAATGGTGTGCATTAGAGTTGAATGTTGCATATGGCATAATATCATGGGTGTTGATGGATTTTATTTTAATTTTGTGTCATAGCTAGTGCATATCAAACTCATATGATGTGCCTAGTTTATTCATGCACCATGGTTTGTGACATTCACTCTTATGTATGGTATCTTATGAGTTTTTATGGTTTTTGTGCTAGGATTGCATAATGGATATTGCACATCAAAATTTGATGGTGTGCCTAGTGTGATTATTCATGCACTATGGTTTATGATATTCACTAATATGGATGATTATATGACTTTAACTAGAGGGTCCAATAACATATATGTGATTAAGTTGTATGCTTTTTTGTGAATTCTATTTTAATTTTTTCTTGATTTTTTTGTGAACTAATGTGTCATGATTGAATGACATTGACTCTTCTACAAGATGATTATATAAATTTTGTGTGAAGGATATAATGATATATATCATTAAGTTTTAGGGGTTTTGTTTGAAGGTTCTAGTGACATATATATATATATATATATATATATATATATATATATATATATATATATCATTAATTTGTATGGGTTTTGTTTAAAGGTTTTGATGACATTTATATAATTAAGTTGTAGGGGTTTTATTTGAAGGTTCTAATGACATTTATTTAATAAATTTGTATTGGGTTTGTTTGGAATTTGCATCAAACTCATATGGTGTGCTTGTGCTTCATGCATATTAAGTGTGAGATTTGACTCTTCTATGTTATGGTTCTAATGAAATGTGATTGAATATTGTGAATTTCATTGAATTTGTATGGATTTTGTATAAAAGATTTTTTGTTACTGTATCATGATTGAATGATATTGAATCTTTTATATGATGATTATATGACTTTTGTGTGAAGGATATTGACATATATCATTAATTTTTAGGGGTTTTTCTTTAAGGTTCAAATGACATTTATTTAATTGAGTTTATGGGTTTTGTTTGGAGGTTGCATCGAACTTGCATGGTGTGCCTACTCTTATTTTAATTTGTAATGGATGTGAGATTTGACTCCGAGTGTGATGGATTTAATGTAATGTGGCATATCGTGTGGATTAGTGTCAAATGAAATAGTATCTTATGGAAGTCACTGGTTTTTGTGAAGCTTGCATCATGATTAATGTGCATAAAGATCTAATGGTTAGTGAATCTCACTCTTATGCATGATGATTATATGGATTTTGTGTAGAGGGTCAATTACATTCATTTCATTGAGTTGTATGGGTTTTGTTTGAAGGTTTTACTAACATGTGTTTAATTAAGTTGTATGGTTTTTTTGGATGTTGCGTCAAAATTTTATGGTATGCCTAGTGTCATGCATCATAAGTGTG
Source organism: Sequoiadendron giganteum (assembly GCA_007115665.2). NCBI lineage: Eukaryota > Viridiplantae > Streptophyta > Pinopsida > Cupressales > Cupressaceae > Sequoiadendron > Sequoiadendron giganteum. The sequence continues at coordinate 525,091,221 of CM021109.1, read as the reverse complement.
AGATTTGAGTCCCGCATTATGGGTCTAATGGAATGTGGCATAAGGTTTGGATTAGTGTTGAATGAAATATATGGTATAATATCATATGAGTATCATGTGTGAAGCTTGAATTGCAATTAGTTTGCATGAAGCTTCAATGGTTAGTGACACCCACTCTTGTGCTTGATTATTATATGGATTTTTTGTAGAGGGTCAATAAAATTCATGGAATTGAGTTGTATGGGTTTTGTTCGATGGTTATATAAAAATACTATGATGTGCATAGTGTATTTATTTATGCATCATAGTAGAGTGACATTCATTAGGTCGTATAGTTTTCTATGAAGAGTCTAATGAGATACAATGTTGAGTTCTATGGGTTTTAATTCAATATTGTAACAAACATGGTTCAATGACATTAAATTTTATTGATAATGATTGTATGGCTTTTGTGTGAAGGTTCTAATCTTGAGTTGTATGATTTTTTTAAAGTTGCATCAAACTCATATGGTGTGTTTAGTGTGCTTGTTCATGCATAATCATTGATTTGTATTTTCTTATGCGTGGTGATTGTATGAATTATGTGCAGAGGATCCAATAATATAAATGGCATTGAGTTGTATGGGTGTTGTATAAAGGTTCTAATGGCATACATGTCACTAAGTTGTATGGGTTTTATTGAAAGATTGTATTGAAATCATATGGTGTTCCTAGTTCTTGTTCATAAATGAGGTACATTATATATGCTTGAGAAATTCAAATCTCATAAACCCATGGCTGAAGAGATGAGGCAAATATAGATGTTAGAACAAATTAAAAACTTTGGGAGGACCATGTGGGATATAAGGCAGTTACAATTTCAGTTAAGAAACTAGATTTCAATGTGGGGAAAAGGCATAAGATGTAGATGCAAAATAAAATAGAACCAAGGGAGGCTCATGTAGAAAGAGAAGGCAATTATAATTCGGTTACAAGAAGACAATTGAGGAGTAGTTAGAAGTTGGCGTAGGAATAAGGAAAGGTAGTTATCAAGCACAAAGAAACTGTGAGGGAAAAAGAGAAGGTTTCGGCCTGGTTATGGAATCAATGACACCAGATGAACGCCCAAGTCATTAGGAGTTGTGTAGTTTAAACCTTTGATATTTTAATTTTCTATGTATAATGTTGACTTCATTCAAGTCCAATGTGATAACTGGGATTGTTGAGTAAGCATCAAGGTGTTGGATGTAAATAAGTTTATGATGGTTTGAAAATCTCCCATTTATTTTGTTGAGTTAACTCTCATGGTGGCATATACAAATAATTATTCTTGAACTTGAGCTTTGTCCTTCAGCATAATATTCGAAAATAGTTTATGACTTTTCTAGATAAACTACTATCTATAGGTTTATATTTTTCATTTCTAGTTTGATATATATATGGTTGGTTTATAATATTTCCAAGATAGTTTAGATTTTTTATGTCTTGCAATCATTGCCATTAATTTTTGGTATCAGAGTCATAAGTGACTAGGCAAGGTGAAGTTGGGAAAGTTGCCACCAAGAAGAATGCCAAGAGGAGGTGCAAGAGGAGGCATGAATGAAGGGATTCTTGAAATGTTGCAAAATCTCACAACAAGAATAGAGGCCATGGAGCAAGCACAAAGGAGACGGTTGCTACTTGTGGGAGATATAATTGACAATGAAGAGGAAGATCAACCAGCTAGAGAAGAGGTGGTTTATGGAGAAGGAGAAGACCTTGATGGATTTGAGGTGAGAATACTAAGAGCATTCATGGGGGTTGGAGCTAAGCCCAAGATAGAGGTTCCCATCTACTCAAGAAGCCTCAATGGAGAGGAACTCATTGATTGGATCAATGGCCTTGATAAGTATTTTGAATTGGAAGAATTAGCAGAGGATAAATGAGTCAAGTTTTCATGCACAAGACTCAAAGGTCATGTTGCTATATGGTGGGATTATGCTCAGCCAAAAATAAGAAAGAAGAACAAGGAGAAGATAATATCTTGAGACATAATGGTTGCCATATTGAAAGTAAGGCTCCTTCTTGGAGATTACCAGACTAATCTGTTTAAAAGATTACAAAATCTTAAGCAAAAAGAGATGAGTGTGAAAGAATATACAAAAGAGTTTTATAAACTTATGATTCAATTTGGGCATAGTGAAGAAGATATGGAGAAGGTATCTAGGTACCTCAATGGATTGAGATATAGTTTGCAAGATGAATTGAGTCAGTTTGTGTTATGACCTTAGCTGTATTTTTGATAGTCATTTTTGGGCATTACAGTAATAGCATGTATTATTGAGTTGTATGGGATTTCTCTAAATGTTGTAATATTATATATGTCATCAAGTTGTATTGGTTTTGTATGAAGGTTGCATCAAACTTGTGTGGAGTGCCTAGTGTGATACTTATGTGATGTTTCTAATGGAATATGTCATATATGGTGTGGATTAAGGTTGATCGGTACATATAATATACTACCCTATACATTTCATTTCTTAGTGTGATTCTTGCATCATTACTAGATTGCACGAACCTCCCATGGTTTTGCTAGTGTATTTATTCTTGCATTATATTTAGGGAAATTCGTTTATGCATGATGATTATATGGATTTTGTGTGAAGTGTCAAAAGACATATATGTTGTTTAGTTGTATGGGATTTTCTTGATGAACGTATCAAGCTCCTATAGCATGAGAATAATGTCATTGTTCATTCATCATGGTTGAGATCCATTGCTTTTTATACCATCATTATTATATGATTTTTGCATGAAGAGTCTAGTGGCATTCATTGTTGTTCATGATTTTATATAAATTTTGTGTAAGGGTCAAATGACACATATGTCATTGAGTTGAATGTTTTTTTTATGGGTTACATCAAACTCTTGTGGTGTGTATAGTGTGCTTGTTCATGCATCAAGGTTGAAGGACATCAATTTTTATTGTAATGATTGTATGATTTTTGCATGAAGGGTCTAATGGAACATGTCATTGAGTTGTATGAGTTTTGTTTAAATTAAACTATGATACTATGTGTAGTGTGCATGTTTATGCATCATGGCTTTATGACATTAACTATTGGACATGATAATTGTATGACATTTACATAAGGTTATAATGATGTATATGTAATTGAGTTGTATGGGTTTTATTTAAGGTTGCATGAAACTCCCACAATATTTCTAGTGTGCTTCTTTGTGCATCATGGTTGAGTGATTAAGTATAATGATCTTTTGCGTGAAGTTTATTAGTGTAATGAGTTAGTGAGTTGAATGGGTTTTGTTTGAATGTTGGATCAAATTCTTATGGTGTATCTAGCATGCTTGTTCATGCATCATGGCTAAGTTGTATTGGTTCTAGTGAGTTAAAATTGTATGACTTATGTGAAGGGTACTAGGCATATATGTCATTGAATTGTATAGGTTTAATTTGAAAGTTCCATCAAAATACTAAGATATGCCTACCAAGTTTGACATAATGGATTATTGACATTGTGCCTCTTCATGCATCGAGGTTGAGAGATATTGACTCTTGTGCATGACAAATGTATGAGTTGAATTAAGGGTACAATGCCATCTATCATTATGTTGTACACCTATTTTGTTTGAATGTATGTGTTTGATTTTTTTGTCTATCAAGATGTGTTAATGAGTAGTATACAAGTTAATATGGTAATGAATTATTCATTGCCATTACTTATTTAAATAAAATTATCATTTTGATTTTCATTGAGTATAAAATGTTACTTATTAAAATGTTTTATAGCTTTCTTAATATTTAATTCAATAGTTCCTCCACCAAATGAGGAGTGTGGAGTAAGTTATTTAAAATTTTGCAAGCTAGTTATTTTGGTTCATTCATTTACCCTTATTAATAATTATAGAAATCTATAATTTTAGAAATTTAAAAGCATATTAGGGTTTTCACATTTGTAAATATCATTTGTCTATTGATGAATGGAAGTATTATTTTGGATTTACTTACCATATCTTAATTGGGATATGTATCATTTTGACTTGATTTCATATTTATTATATTTTTTCTTGCTTATGGTCCTATATGGAAGTGAAATAAACTACTCTTGATTTTAGACTTAGGTATTTCATGATTAATGGTTGATTGAATACTAAATGAAGAGTTGATTGATAGGTGAAAGTTCAAAGATATGCCACATTCTTATAAAAGAAATGGTCAAGATTGATCTAACTTTTTAACTTCAATTACTAGAAAGTGACATATATATTTTGAATTTCAAAATGATATACACCAATGAAATGAAGATTTTCTAGTGTATTTTATGCTTGTACTATTTGAATGTAGTTTTTTTTTATAAAATTTACATAATAATCTAGCTAATAAAATAATATAAAAAATGAGGTTAGATGGTGATGAGCACATAATTCTACTAAGAGGGAGGGGTGAATCAGTATAAGATAAACTTTACTTATTTAAATTCAACAACCATAATAAAAATCACACATGATCTAACAATTAAGGGACACAAGATTTATGTGGAAACCCTTTCAAGAGAAAACCAAAGAGAACACACTACTTGGATCTACTATCCAAATCCAACCTCAAGATAGAATATTCTTACAAAATTTTGTAAGCACTAACCCGCTGGAGTTACCAATCTCCACCACTAAGAACCAACTTAGTAAGAGATGCCAATCTCTTCTACTGAGAGGCACCAGCCTCTAAATGACCAAGAGCTTTTATTTCTTCAAACTACTTTTATAATGGATGAAAATTAAATATATCTCCTTCACAAAAATCTTCCTTGAATGATCTATTTTTCTCTCCTTAAAAATCTAGTTGTGTTCAAATGATACATCTTTATTCCTCCACACTTGCTTGCCTTCAACCATACTTCTTATTCTTCCTTTTATATATTCATGCCACTTAGAAGAGGGTACAATTTCATGAAAGGAGGCATCATTTTAATCTTCATGGATTTTCCAAGTGAGCAACTTTATATGCATTTGTTTATGGGCACCTAAAATGGAGTTGGCCCATTATTATTTTAATTAAAATTTATTTTTCAATTTGAAAGGCAAGGGCACCAACATAGAGGAGGGTCAACCATCATAAATAAACATGAATTTAATTTTATTACATCACTGTCTTTCTTAAGGTAAATTATGCCCTTGGAATGGTACGATTAGTGGCCTTTTGTCTTCATACTTCCAATTCCTCATTAGATATTTCCTTGGTAGTGACCTTGACATCAATGATAATTAATCCAAGAACTTCCCCGTCTATTATTGATGGAAACCTTGCATAGAAATAACCTATGAATATAGCAAGAACCTAATGCTACCCCTTTCTCTAATTCTCCCCCTTTGACATCAATGGATAATGCAATGATGAACTCCTCCTGACAAAGTGCTTCTCCTTAGTAAATAGATGAGAAAGATATCACCCCTAAATTATGTCTAAGATATTCAAAAGTTTCTTTTGGAAGAGGCTTTATGAAAATATTTGCAATATGTTCTTGTGTGGCAATGTATTCCAACTTGAACTGCTATTATGTTACTTGCTCTCTTAAGAAGTGATATTTGATTGGAATATTCTTTCTTTTTTTTGGAGTGCATAATAGGATTATTCAAAAAAATTATTGCAATCATCTTATCAAAAAATATTGAAATTGGATGAACATTAATTTTTGCTTCATCCAAAGAACTTGTGTACAAAAAGATGTTGCTTTACATTCAGCCTCTATTATGGATGGTGAAATGTAATCTAATTTCAACAACACCATTCTATTGTGGATTCCTAGTAGTTGAGATATGTCTCTTTATTCCTTGATGCTCACAAAATTCTTCAAATTCACTTCAAGTAAATTATCCTCCTTGATTTGATCTCAGGAATTTGATTTTCAAATCAATTTCATTTTCAAATAAGGCTTTGAATGTCTTAAACTTATTCTTCAAATTTCTCCCTTAGAAAAGTAACCCATGTAATTCTAGAATTATCATCAATTAGCAACATAAAATAAGTCACCTTGCAAACTTAGTGTACTTGTAGGCCCACATAGGTATGTATGGACAAGTTATAATGGTTTGGATGTTGAGTATTCCTTTGATTTGAAGCTTGCCCTTTTTTTTCCATGTGTTAACATTTCTTATAGATAGTGTTTGAAGGCTTAATAATCCTTGGAATATCCCTTACATCTTGCTTAGTGCTAATTTTTACTAGATTATCAAAGTTTATATGACCCATTCTTCTATGCCATAACCAACTCTAATCTGCTTGCATCTAAGTATGTAAAGGTTATCAGATGTTCTACTTGCATCTATAACTAGTTCTCGTATACTCTCCTTCCTAATTTCACAAACTTCAACATGAAATATGAGGGTGTGTCCTTGGTCACACATTTAGCTGACACTCGGAAGATTATGCTTCAACTCTTGAATTGATACAAAACATTTTTCAATTTTTTTCTTTTCTATTTTCAAGGCTAAGAGTACCTTTACCAATTATCCTCGTTGTAGCATTATCTCCAAATTTTATTGTACCTCCATTTACTTCTTTTAAAGTGAGGAATTTTCTCTTGTCCCCTATCATATGGCTTGAGCAACCACTATCAATGTACTATTGATTTACTTCATTTTGAGCATGAAAGGAGTGCATGAGAAGACAAAAATAGATATCCAACCATGTAGACTAGAGTCAGAAAAGTGGAATTAACACAAAAAAACAAGCAACATCTCATTGATCATAAAATACATACAATTGGTTCACTGGCATGTCACATTAAAAATAAAAAGATAAACTAGCTCATAGGCTGCCACATGATTATTACAAGGTTACATTCAAGATATGACAACTACGATCACTCTACTATTCTACTACTATCCTCATAGACTAGTTCATAACCATCTTTTATTCACTTTTGATTGAATTCTTCTCCAAATGAATTATATAGGTGTTAATATATCAACTCCAAACTTTAGGAATTATCAGCATCAACCCAAAGTGTCCCAAAACTTAATATATTGCAAAACATGTAGGTCAACCAAACTCATTTAATGAAATATTGCATGTTAGAAAAACTGGATGTGGTTCCAAATGAGAATGCCTTTGTAACAACCTTGGTGTTCTTCTCGGTAAAATTTCCAATGTTTTCACCTTAAGGGAATGAAACGTGACACCATGACATAGCAATAAAAAAATTTCTTCCAATAATGTAAATTACATGCATAATTGAAATAACACAAATTCCAAATTGTCATTAAATTCCAGAGTAATTTTACAAATCTTCCCAAAACATAGATTTCATATTGAACAAATATGTCATACAATATTCAATAGAGATTATCTTCTAATATAATAATTTCATAAATTACAATATTCCAAGAATGTACACAATTACAAACACAGGTCCACCGAGCTTCTTAGCATAAGATATAGATGGTCTAGGAATCTACCTTTCAAACCCTTGGTCTTTTGTCACTTGTTGAGGAGGAGAAGCATCACTCAAGCACTTTTCTGCCAACCACGGACTCAAATGCAGTCCCCCACACATCTATCAATGATATATGGTCCTACCCTTCAACAAAGGTATTGGTTTGGTAACCCCATATGATGTATCATTTTGAGCTTAGTGTTGTGCCCTACCTGACACTACTGAATTTGAACCCAATTTTTGACGGTTGTTCATCAGACTTTCGACATTTTTTTATCAGTCGACCAACGAATCGCAGAAATCAGCATCATCGCTCACTTTTCATCCATAGTCTGATGGACTGTAAAACGTCGCACTCACGACGCAAGCTCGTCCAAACCACGATGCCCACTTCGTCGATCGAGCGACGATCAATGGTCGAAGCACGGGCAGTGTACCTCCACTGAAGCATCAGAGCAAAGACATACATTCATCGGAACCACGACGATAGTTTCATCAATCTAATGATGCACAGGACACGGAGCATAGGCGGCATACCTTTGCCAAAACATCGGATTAACAACAAAATTTTGTCACCATTACGACGAAAAATTTGACGTATTCCAAATTTCAGTGAGAGATTAAGCCTATTACAGTGATTAAAATTGCCTGACATATTATATCGGGAGGACTAGACTTTTGTCTTAGTGATAAAGTTTCATTAGCGAGATACAAATCTTGTCGCATTGACGAAGCATGAGGGAAGCATATCGGCAAGACATATACCATTGGAGTAAGTTTTGAATGTCTATCCGACCTGCTATCTGACGCTGATAAGCATACATTGGCAAGTGTCTTGGCGACATACTTTCGATTGAAATAGCGATAGAAGTTCATCGAACTCACGACGAAATGGGAAAGTCATTACGACGAAAGTTCGTTGAATGCATTGCAAATTCATTGGACGCTTTTCAAGGTTTGTCGCAAATGCGACGGAACAATGCAATTTAAAAAAAAAAAAACTATTCGTTGAAATGTAGGCATATTGGTGAAAGATCAAGACTATTACAGCGATCAAAATTGCCTGAGAGGATATATCGGGAGGACTGGATTGTGGTCTCAGCAATGACGGTTCATCGGTGAGATACACATCTTGTCTCGTCAACAAAGCACGAGGGAAGCATATCGGCAAGACATATACCATCGGAGTAAGTTATGAATGTCTACCTGACCCGCTATGTGATGTCGATAAGATTACATCGGAAGGAGTCATGGCGACATAGTACATATCGAAATAACAACAGTAGTTCATCTAACACGCGATGAAATAGGAAAGTCATTATGACGAAAGTTCGTCGGATATATTGCAAATTCGTCAGACTCTTTTGGAGGTCCATGGAAAATTCAACAGAACAATACAATTTTAAAAAAAAGAAGCTATTTGTTCAAAAGTAGGCATATCGATGAAAGATCAAGATTGTTACAATGATCAGAATTTCCTAAGAAGATATATCAGGAAGATTGGCCTGTGCTCTCAATGATGAATTTTCATCGGTGAGATACTCATCTTGTCTCATCGATAAAGCACGAGGGAAGCATAAAGGACAAATTGGAAGACTTCAGTATGAAAATTTAGATCACAATATGATTAACCCTGTTTGGAAAAATGCAATGACATTAGTGTCAAGAGTTAAGAGGCCATTCAACTTTGCATTTCAATAAATTATTGTATGCATTAAGTAAGTGTTTACAAGGTAGAAAAAGGACAGTCATATGACTGTTTAAAATATCAAACAACATGTCAGTTGTTGTGTTTAATTAGGCTTACAGAGGTAGGGATTTATCATTTTTTGCATACATCTGTAGTCCAAGCTCTAGGCCTGCATTATTTGGTTACTATGTATGAGAAATGAGCAATGAATAATTGTAGAATATGGAGGCTATGGATGATATTATGATGGCCACATTTGATGTTGATCAACAATTGGAGCAAAATATAAAACCTATGATGAGTCATGAGATCAAGGGGACTGTCATGGATAGCAAGCACAACCTACGAATTGGATTCTAATTTTGCTAAAAAATAAAAAATCAAACTAGTGAAATTAAACTACACACTAGAATCTAAATTTGTGGAAAATGGGCAATTTGGTGAGAAAGAGTACCTGCAGTGCGTCTTGGATACTTAGCTAGTGTATTAAAAAATAGGATTGCAAACCCAAAATTATTCTCACTCTAGAAATTCAATAGAAAAATATAGAATGTTATCCTGGATACTTAGCTCTTATACACTCAATAAAACAATATGAGCATGATTATGAATGGTTTTATTGGCTAATGGATAGTGGACCTAGTTCTCTTGAATTGAGATACTACTAAGATGTGTTGACTAGTGATTTTAGACTACCGATATTTTGCTTCAATCTCTATAAGTTACTTTTGTCTGAAATATATTCAAGATAACTGTACAAAAAAATTCCCCGATCTCTTAGAAATTATGCAAATTATTTTGTTAATACTTCTCCATTTTGATATTTTCTTTCAAAAATTCATAGAAAGATATGTAATGACATATTTGAAACTTACATATTTTAATTTTACTAGTTTTGTAATTATAGTATATGATTCCAACAATTGTGAAACACATAGGCAATATGCTGGATGAATGAAGTAAACTATGCAATTGGCAGGTGTAAAGCCAAATTCCTTAACCCTTGCCAGCATCCTTATTTCCTGTTTTAAAACATGTGCTTTGGAACAGGGCATGAAAATCCATGTAAGTATAATGAAAAGGAGATTTTTGTCAGATATTATATTACAGTAAGTTGAATGAATGTAAGTAGAGATATTTTAGCATACCTGCAGATGGTATAAAATTTCATGGTTAAGTGGAAGCCTCCCATCAATAAAAAGATCCAAATATCCATGTATCTATCTCAATTGAGCCTCTAAACCCTTCAAAGCTGTCACTTTTTCCACTAACCTGTTACCGCCGCCCCCCCGCCCCCGCCCCTGCCCCCGCCCCCCCGCTCACATCACTCTCAATTCCCCATACCCGATCATATAACATTAATCATTCATTCATCCATTAATAACACATAACATTCATTCACTCATCCATTAATAACATATAACATTCATTCATTAACATATAACATTTATTCATTAACATATTCACATTCATTCATTAACATATAACATTCATTTTTTCAGTTTTTACATATTATAAAAAAATATGGTTGTCAACTTGTCATAATATGATTACGATCACTTTTTTTTTGTTTCTTTTTTGCAACTAAAAAAAGCTGAAGTGGAGTATCGTTTTCAAAATCATATGTCCCCCCTTCAGTTGTTCTGAGCTTTGCTCGTAATCTTAATGTTTGCCTAGTCATGTACTCACAACGTGGACGCGGCTGCAAGGGGGGGTATGCTGCAATAGCAAAGAAATCTTAAATTGATATGTTTTATTATTATTATTGTTACATGTATTTCATTAATTAAAAGAACATCAGAGTGGTGCTCTTTACCTGATTGGGCCACATCATATTCCTGATATTGTCTTATAGCCTCATGCTCAACATGTTGAACACCCTCTAAATCCTGATCTGGAGTTGAAACACGAAAGATTACATTAATTAATACACCAATTGCAATTAAATATGTTTAAAAGAGCATTAGAGTGGTCCTCTTTACCTGATGGAGCCACATCATGTTCCTGATCTTGTCTAGTCTGATCATGCTCAACATGTTGATCACACTCTACATTCTCTAAAGTTCAAACACGAAAGGTTACATTGATTAATACACCAAATGTAATTAAAGATGTTTAATTCTATTAATCCATATTGCGTTTTGTATAACACATGAATACCTCCAGTACCGAGATGCACACCATGGCCTTCATTGGCAAGTTGTGCTCCATCCTCAATAGGCTGCATTCCAATGTCATGTGCAGTATTATCATTGCTTATCTGTTAAAAACAAATAGGCACATTATTATGGTAGAAATTAATATTGAACAGATTGCACAAGTATTGAATTTGAAATAAACTTTATTGAGTTTATTTACCTGCGTGTTGGATGTAGTGGAAGATTGTGTTTGCCTAGTCGAGACTCTTAGTTGTTCAGTCAGGGCTCCATAGCCTTGGTGGAAGGCAATCTTCAGGTCCTCTTTTGTGGGCTCTCTGTTGAAATCAAAGCCCTACATTTTTGAATGTGATCATGAATTTTGCTTCTAAGATGTGATAAAACCAAAATTGTTTGCAATTTACCATTTGGATGCAATATTTCATTTATTGATACTTACAAATCGTGCGGCTATTTTCATATAACCACCAGAGCCAAGTTTGTGATGCCCATTTTTTTCTAGTCTTGTCTTTGTTGCCTTTGATGTGTCGGGCAGCCTATGAAAAAATTGAAATATGTTAGATTATGTAAAAAGAAAGAGTAATCAGTATATAATTAAATTGTTGATAGTATCACATAACTTGCTTGGCCTAGTGGTGTCTTTCCTTTCTTCTTTTCAACCTTCTTCTTTCCATCCGACACCAAGTCCTTCCACTCCCTTTCCAGAATCATGGGGAGACGCTCATACTTTCTATTCTTCTCTAAATGTGACCTATATTGGTCCCTCACATACTTTAGATAGGTACCAAATTTCTTAAGGACCTTGGTTTGGTTGAATGTTTTATCACCGAACAACACAACTAAATGGTTAATGAGCTCATCTTTTAAATCTTTATTTTGGGCATTCCATCATGTACATATGGTGGGCCCGAAGAGCTCCAATGTAATATCACTTAGATATTTATAAAAAACATCATTTCCTGCAAAATGATCATGGGATCATTAGTCTATAAAGAGTGATGAATAAGTAAATTTCAATTGGATTATATAATAATAATTAAAACATTTTAAAGTACTTGGGACCTTCTCTATTTTTATGGGAAGGAAATCCTCGATCACCACAAATGTGACCGGAAATGTTCTCGTACTAGTAATATGGGAAGATCCAGGAAATGTTGCTAAAACATCACCAATACTAGCGGCCTTTGTATCCACAGGTACTAACACATGTAGTGGCATGTGTTCGCTGCCAGACGGTGGACTACCGAATGCTTGCATGGTATGTGTTTCCAACATTTCAGTCGACAATATAGGCATGAATGATGGGGTCGGACAAAGTGTTGTATGCGCAAGAAGATCAGGATTGACACTTGTACCATCCCCTACTTCCTGAGAAACACTTGCAGTACCTTGATCATGGACATCAGCATGATGAGGATGCAAATAATCATGTAAAAACAACACATATTTTAGTTCATGACATAAAAGAGTACAAAATATTAAACCATGAATGAACTTATGTTATAATTAAAGATCTCATGACAACTTACTTGCAAGTTATGTGCTCTCTCAGAAAATAGTTTAACCCTTTCTCTTATCTCATCTGTTTGAGGCACTACGGATACCAGCTTAAGGATTTCTTGATTGCATTTTTTTTGGGCCTTCCTCATCATATCCACAGGGTTTGTGGAAAATGCGATGTCATCTTTGCATAATAGTGACTCCACCTCCATATGGATGTTCTCCTATACTGCTAGTGCCTTTCCCCGATCAGTCGACTGCAACAAGAATATTAAAAACATTATCAAAATCAACCCAATAAACTCATGAACAAAACATAATAATAAAACATTTTGCTTGTATCTAATTTGTACAATTATAATGAGGTTAACCTATCGAATAGAAGCACCTGAAGATGGATCGCGATCTGCGCTCTGGGTCGGAGCCTTCCTTGTATGATCAATGTCCCACTGTGACAAAAATTAAATATAAAAAACATTATCGAAATGAAACCAATAGAATTACAAAAAAGAACATAATAATAAAATGATATATTGGAGTCATTAATTGGAGGTTGGGTAAAATGGTATATAGTACATACCACCCCCATAGTAATTGTCTTTGTATCTAAGCTATTCAAATTGTAATCGATTAGCAACTCTTCTCCTGATTTTATCACACATACGAATACATGATTTCCCTCTCGCACCTCAAATATACAATTCAGTTGTTTATTTGTTGACCTAGGTCATGTGCTATTTATAAACCCTACAATATTCCCTGATGCTTTTGGCCTCCCATCAATGTACCTATCCACTCTATTATTTTGATCCTTATCTTTTAGTTGTATATAATTTGTTGATAGTGCATACCTACGCATACTTCATGTATATCGAACCAGTTGTATCCAATCTTTGTAACTGTAACAGGGTCCAACATACTCCATCAACTTAGTAAATTTTTCGTAACAGACCTTTATGTCGTCCATGCAAAATAGGTCCAAACCATGTAATGACGATGGTGCTATGAGATATATCCTCTCATTGACATAAAGATCAGTTTTTATTGGAGGAAGTTCCTTGGGTACCCATTGTTTCCATAGATGTTTATACCTCAAGGGCACCTTGATGTCTCCTATGCTCTCATCATCATAAGAACATGGCCCCCCTTCAGCAAGAAAAAATTCCATGCATTTACAGATTTTTCTTCTAGTATTTTGACCTCTAGTTGGTATCCCTCTTTTAGACCTACTACATGTCTCACTTTCCTCTTCTCTTCTTGAATTTCCCTCACTCGAGGAAGACAAATCTGAAAAATACCTATTTGGTGGTACCTACACTCATAAGGATGTTGGATTAAGTTCTTTCTTGGTGATGTGATCCAAAGGTGACATTATGATTAATCTATCATTTCATCGCTAGAATTTGATAGGTTATAAGGTAATCAAGTCTTGATAGATTGCAAGTTATTGTTACTACCATCCAAATGTGTTCATCACAAATCAAATCTACTTAACATTTTAACTCCCAAACTTTGTAATAAGTGTTAAATGTGACTATGGTCCACCAGTTACACAACCAAGGCATCAAATGTATTCTCTATTTGTAATCAAAGGAATTTTTCTCTTCATTCAAGTAAATAAACTTGAAGGGAAACACCACCAAGTGGTTTATTGGACACCTACATGACTAAAATAGCAGCAAATTTACATTTAATTTCCATATGTCTAAGTGGTTAACGAGGAGGGAGTGTGTACTAGGCCTGGTAAAGTCATCATAAGTTTATGCTTTGGCAATAAAAAATGTTTAAGTCATCTTAAATCTTCCTATGTCTAATTGCTAGGATACTTTTGGTATGTTTTAAGGTAGGATGAGTGGTCACATCAATGTTTTAATTCTCTATGACAAGGTTTCAACATTTTCAAATAGTGAAAGTTAGTGCTCATAGTCATTTGAAACAACAACATTTTGATTATGTATGATGGTAGGATTTGATAACTTAAAAGAATTGGCTACCCAACAAACTTAAAGTTAAAAGAAACTTTTTCAGTTTAAGGGGTTAGCACTTTCTTTCATCTTTGTATATCGGTTTGATGTTTCAAACAGTGCATTTTTTATCCCACTTCTATCATATTGTATTCCCATCCCATTGCAATTGTTAGAGGAGTTGATACCAAAATTTCATATCAGATACCATGTTCTTGAAGCAATTTTTTGTGTTTTTACAATTTTTTTGAAGTTCTTTTGTGTTGTATGGATCCATACAAGCTTGAAATGCTCTGAGATCATTGGTGTAGATAAATATGTGTTCCCTTTCATTTGCATTTGTTTTGAAGTTCTCAATCACTGTTTTGTGGGATTAAACAATCAAATATAGGGACTGCCCTGTTGTGCCTGTGTAAGGGTTTGAGGGCTAAATAGAAATGGCATCCACCAATCCACCCACTATCTTGAAACTATAACTCAGTGGATTGGTGTGCATCATGGTGGATTTGATGGAGTTTCAAATCTTGTTCTTTGAATTCCATTTATTTTTTTCCCTTGTCGTGGCTTGTTACATTGTTTTGGAGGAACCTAAGGTTGGGTTTTACCTTGGCTTTCATAAAAATCCTAATGTTCCATGTAAAACCTTGGGTGAGATATATTTGGCGGTTAATTTTTTGGAGTGGGTATTAAAATGACTTATGTCTCATTGTTTCATCTAGGCCAGGCCCCTTTTTATAAAATGAGTTAAATATTTTTCCCAACTTTATTACTTCCTAAGTTTAGGTTGGCCCGTGCCCTATGTTACTAATATTAGTACAAACCTAAGGGGGGGGTTAATAATCAAAAGAGCTTCTGAAACTTCAACTGCATAAACTACAAACTTGATTGTAAATGTGGCCAAATTGGCCCAAAAGATAGTCGAAAGAGAAGAAGTTGAGAAGAAAATTTTGATGGAGAAGTATAACACCATTATTGGAGAGTATAGTAGGGGTCTTTTAAATCAAGAAACTTGGCATTGAATTGATTCCCTAGGGCTAACAGGGGCAATTTTCTTGTGAATTTGTGGTTGTTAAGTCGGGGTTTATCAATTTAATGGATATCTTGGTAGAGTCATGGTGACACTGTTTGATGGTCCAATCTCTACTTCGAAACAAAAATATCTCTAACAACTCTAAGAGCTATAATGGGATGGCATTAAAGGAACCTTCATTTGAAGGATTTTCTAATGAAGGACCTTTGAATTAAGGTCTTCATTTGAAGATCCTTCATGCCAAGGTTCCTTTTATAAAGCATTTTGGACATGAAATATTTAAAATAAAAAATACCTTCATTTGAAAGTCTTGACATGGCATCATTTTTTAATGAAGGTTCTTCATTCAAAGGTCATGGCGACATCACCTTCAAATGAAGGTTCTTCATTAACTAGTATTTTGTAATTTTGAATGTGTGATAATAATTTAGGGTTGAAAATAAATCCATTTGAGCCTTTTATAAATGAAAGGACATTTGATGCAATCATATGCCTTGTCAAACTTTTAACTTAATAATAAGGGCATCATGAGTAGTTTGTTGGGCCCATTCAACAATCTCTGATGCAAAGATTGAATTTTCTAGAATGTATCTACTATCAAGAAAGCCAATTTTTTTACCTCTATGACTATATCTCAAGCAATAGGTTTAATTGTGATGGCAATGATATTGACAAGGATTTTGTAATCTAGGTGTTGAGAAGCATAATTGGCCACCATCCTAGGAAAGATTCTTCATTCTCACTTTTAGGTGTTAAAATTTAACAATACATAGATTGATGAAAGAGCCCAAAGAGCCTTTCCCCATGTTATCCAAGTACACATAGCAGCGGTCTTCTCTTATACGGTTGGACATAATTTCAAGAAATTGTCTAGGAATTATTCATTTAACCTAAAGTTTTCTCATAATGCCATCATTGGAAAAGTATGATCAAATTCTTCTATTATGAAGAATTGGTCTATGTGCCTCTAGTAATCACTATAAAAATGTGAAAGACTAAGCTATTTTATTTTTTCTGTCTTATCTTATACCATTTTAAGAGAATGGGGGGGCCAATGTATGAGAAGATATTTGGAAACTAGGTATGAAAATTTCAGGTTAAAGAGAATGGGGGTGCCAAAATTACAGTACTCATTGTCCCTTGGTCGTCGATTTTCCCTGAGTACCCTCAACCTCATCCTCGGTGTTGGTATTGACCTTGTTTTAGCTCCAAACTCTTCGTCAACGCTGGTATTGACCTTGTTTTCACTCCTCCAAACTCTTCCTCAGCACTGGTATTGACCTTTCATTTGTCCAATTTGACGAGCTACAACCTAGTTTAGTTAGGTTTTAGAGTATGTAAATTAAATTTAAAATTATGGCGCCATTGAGAGTAGTAAATATAAATCAAGCAAAGCCTATTATGGTGCCATTTAGAGTAGTGAATATAAAGTAAGCCAAGCCTATTATAGTCATGAGGGAAATAATAAAAATCCTAGGATACTTTGTGAAACCATTTTCCTTGGTTAAAGGGAGGCCATAAAATATACCTTTGGATTTTTTCAATCTTGAAATATGAGGATTTGCAAGGTTCTTAGCAACATGAGTAATGGAAATGTGTGCAACAAGAATTTTTGAACACACATGGAATCTCCTTGCCAAAGAAAGGGGCTTCATAATTTAATATGATAATTTTTCTCAGCTCTAGAAATGATATATTTCCTTAAAGAGGAAGGAGAAACCTAAAAGGTAAAAGAGATGCTTAGGAATCTCAACACTTCATTATGATCAACCCCCTTCTATCCATAGGAATTGAACCAATTGGGCTTGGCTAAGAATTATTTCCTATAACATTGAGTTTTGTGCCACTATATGTTTGACCTTAAAGCTTTTTAGAAAATATCTAGGCATTGAATATCCTAAATAATTTTACGTTTGTCCTCCAAGAGAGTGAGAAAGGAGTCATTAGAAAAATGACCATTGAATAGTTGGGCTACTGATGGCAACGTTGATAGTGAGATGGGTGGTCATAGAGGTGGCCTACAAGCTATATTTGGAAAAAAAGAAGGATAGAAGCCATTGATTGGAGTAGTGAATATTGACATTGGTGTTTCCTTGTCCAACAAATGGTCACTATGAGAAATGGTGTTGGATTGGGCATTGGAATTTACTCTTTTCTTCTAACAAAAATGGTGATAGGCTAGATGTGTCTAATACTAGAAATATTCTCCCCTTTCTCCCATGAAAAATTTTATGGCCGGAGAAGGAATACATGATACTTTGAATTATAATGAAGAGTCAATGCAAAATAAACTACTCCCTCTACTATCATACATGTTTTTGGGTTTATTCTTCACGCTTGGAAAATTGCTCATTTGGAAATGGATTAAACAAGTGGAAAAACTTAGGCATGCCTATGAGCTTATGAATTAGAACCTAAAGGGTATGTCGTCAAAGGAATATTTCTCATTTCTAACACTTTGTTGTTGAGGTGAGTTTAATAATACTATGGCTCGTTGCACCATAGAATTTGTTAGAGGTTTCCTAATATGACATCTCTATATGATCCTTGCTTAATTAGTTGTTGGCTTTTATCTTTTCCTTTTTCTATTAATGACTTATTATATGATTGCATAGATGATATTTTTTAATGTCATTGGACCATATCAGTCTATAGGAAGTTGCTTTACTTCTCAAAGTATTATCAATAACCTTAATAATGAAAATAATGAAATTGTCATTTAATGGGTGCTTGGGGAAGGGTATTGAGTTTTACCCTAGTGATAATTGTTGGTGTCTACGTATCATATTGCTTTGGCTCAAGAGGGGTATAGTTATCCCTTGTGATTATGTTTGAGGAAGTCTTCAAATGGATGCTATTTCCTTCAACCAAATTGATGTCATTAAATAGTCTTGTTATGAACCCCTTGCAGGTTGCTTGGATAATGTTAGTATTGGTAATTCTGGTCCTTCTAATTATTATGCCCAAGCCTCCATAAATATGAATTTACTTAAAAATAACGATATAGTCACTTCAATCAAGTCACTTATGGTTGGGAGGTTTCTCCATGGTATGATTGTATGAACAGGTTAGTTTTGCATGATAGTGAATAAGCCTCAATTTTTTGCGAAGCCTATTCTCTTAAGTGAATGCTTGTGTTTTCTTCCTACTAAGTTCCAAATGTATATTTCTTAGTTTAATATTTTTTGCAAGGGTTTAGATACTACAGGGGATATATGATGCCACACTAAACTCACATCCCCTAAGGAGGTGAGAAATAATGCCATGCTATGACATTTTTAAAGAGGGTAGAATTTCTCCCTACTTTGAGTCCCTATGTTTCTCTAGTCAAGTCCTTTCAAAATAATTTTCTGCTTCGTGAAAGGATAAAAAGGTTATTGTGGATGGTGTTAGATTTCTTGTTTCAAAGGAAACCATTAGAGTTGCTACTAGGTTGAATATTGAAGGTAGGAAGGTTCTTTATGAAATGAATGTTCTTTATGACACTAAGTCTTCTAACATAGGGGATGATTGAGAGGCTGAAAATGATGTGAATTTTGTCCCTAGAAATGATATGGTGGCCATGGATGATGTCAAGGGTAAAGGAATTTAGGTGGACAATAAGTTTGATCTTGTGCAATTATGTTCTCATTGTGGCCATAACACCAATTCTCTTAATTATTTGGAGCAAATTCTAGAAACTTTGGAGGAAAGAGTCAATAATGTGCTTAATTTTAGTAATAAGGTGATCCATAGGTTACTTCTATGCTTCTACTCCAAAATGTTGTGTGGGAGTTCTAGAAAATAATATTGAAGAGAAATCTTGATAGTCTTGTTTTAAACAAGGATAGAAAGAAATACCCTAAGGTTGATATTTTTTCTTTCCTTTTTGAAGATTGGGGATATGTGACTCCCCAAAAGACATGCTACAACTTGTAGTTTTTTCTTGTTGTTTGTTAGTTATTTATGTGCTATTTATCTTTGTTCTTCTATTAATTATTTATAGTTAGTTATTTTTTGGTTTTTCTTTTCAAATCCTCTGGGCTTGCTATGCAATAGGGTTGGGACCTTGGTTTTCCATTTTATCTATAAAAAATAACCAAGTCGATTTATCTTTTGCAATTATTGGGATAAATGAGGATTTGGCATATTTTAATAAGACACCTCAGTATTTATTGCTAAATCTGTTGTATTTGCTTAAGATATCTTAGAAATAATTTATCCATGTGTAACACAATAGTTTACAAATATGGATAGTGATGCCTAGGTTAACTTAGATTTTCACTTGGAATCAGAAGTAGACCTTTAAGAATTAAATTTGGAATCTAATAGACTATCGAAGATAAGTATATTCCTTTTAAACTACCTTATATAGCATTTTTTACCAAATTTTGATTTATATTTTGCCATAAAACCCCATAAAATTCATCTGGCACTAAATCTCTAACATATAAAAATATCCGCATAAGTTGATGCAGGTCTTATGGATGACAATATACATATCCTCAGTATATTGGTAGGACATCAGAAGGGTCACACCGATAAAATTATATACCAAAAGAATGCGGGTTTGTATTTCTTATCAGCAAGACAAAAGATATCGGCGTGATGATGAGAGGTCATATTGAGCTAAGTTACCTTTTGCCGATTGGAGAGAGGTAAAGTCTATCGAAGAGACTTTGGTCATCAGAGAGAGATTTCAAAATACTGCTCGAAGCGCTATTGGTCTTGTCGATAAGGCAAAGGGAGGACTCACTCGGTGGGACAAGTGATGCCAAGGAGAGTTCAAAAAGTCTTACCGACCCCTCGGGTTACACCGACAGAACCAAGCATGCGGAGATAAAAGGTGTCAAGGAGACGATGCGCATTGTCTTACCAAAGAAAAAGTGTATCGGTGAGACATGTCACCGCGGGGAGATCTAGGAGACATCATAGCGAGTATCATTTTGTTGACAAGACGAATGATTGGTCTCAGTGACATAAGGCGATAAAGAAAACATGGATGTAAAGGGGCAATGTGTACAAGATGCCAGGATGGAGGCCTGCAAGGCATTCTTAGACGATGATGCATTTGTAAAGACTCATGTATTCTTGCAACTAGTTTGGAGGATGAAACTAGAAGAGTACCAGAACAAATGCAAGAGTAGGAAAGAATCGAGACTTGATAGGTCTGAGTAGGAGAATGATGATGAGGTCAAGGCCGAATTAATGGAAGAATTCAAAGGCATCACTCTTGAGGAGGGAAGAAGACTTGTGACTCATGCTGGTGTCTTACTTTTTCCTGAATGGGACATAGCCGATGCGATTGCATTCAATGCTATATTACAATCCAAGCACCCTATACAAAACAGTGAAGAAGAGGTTAAGGCAGCTCTGCAGGATTGTGCCTTCAGTGAGGAGTATGAAACTCTTGCCATATGGGCATTGGCACCCCAGGGAAGAAATTCAAATGTAACTGATATTAGCCCACACCTAAGGGGAGGGCTAATCATCAAGAGAGCTTCTAAAACTTCAACAACAAAAGCTACAAGCCTGACAGTAAATGTGGCCAAATTGGCCCAAAAGATAGCTGAGAGAGTGTTGGAACTATAAAATTTTGACAAATTCATTAACCTTCATGATTATTAGTCTCCCAAAAAAGGTTCAAAATACAGACATAAAAATCCTAATATAGCATTTTTTACCAAATTCCGATTTATATTTCACCATATAACCCCATAAAATTCATTTGGCACTAAATCTCTAACATATAAAAATATCGGCATAAGTTGATGCAGGTCTTATCGATGACAATATACATATCCTCAGTATATCAGCAAGACATCAGAAGGGTCACACTGATAAAATTATATACCAAAAGAATGTGGGTTTGTATTTCTTATCGGCAAGACAAAAGATATCGGCGTGATGATGAGAGGTCATATCGAGTTAAGTTACCTTTTGTCGATTGGAGAAAGGTAAAGTCTATTAGAGAGACTTTGGTCATCGGAGAGAGATTTCAAAACACTGCCTGAAGCACTATTGGTCTTGCCGATAAGGCAAAGGGAGGACTCACTCGGTGGGACAAGTGATGCCGAGGAGAGTTCAAAAAGTCTTACCAACCCCTCGGGTTACACCGACAGAACCAAGCATGCGGAGATAAAAGGTGTCGAGGAGACCATGCGCGTTGTCTTACTGAAGAAAAATCATATCGGTGAGACATGTCAATGCGGAGAGATCTAGGAGACATCACGGCGAGTATCATTTTGTCAACAAGATGAATGATTGGTCTCGGCGATATAAGGCGATAAAGCAAACATCTCAATGAGACGAAGAGCTTTTGGAGTAAGGTGAAGAAATGTTGGCCCGATTCATTAAGTTTGGGCGATAGTTGTTTTGGTAAAGGTCATGGAGATATAAGAAGTGAAAGGAAAGAAGTTGTCGGAGAGACTTGTGATATCGGGGAAACTGCAAGACGTCTTGGCAGATAGGCGAACGTTGAACAGACGGATCGGCCAAAGATTTGAATTGTCTTGCCGATATGATTTTTGATGTGATAGTGAGATTTTCAAAAAACTTGCAGCATTTATGTCTCAGTAAAGACATTAATGGCACCACGAAGCATAAAGATTTTGCATATCAAGATATGCTCAATTGAAATCATTGTTTCAAGGAATTGACAGCGAAGGAGAGAAAGGGAATGAGCAGAACGATAAAGGCATTCGTCTGGCTTGGATTTGCAAAAAAATATAGTAAGTTTCTCATCTTCTTAGAATTTGTGAATTTTAATATGGAGGGCACTAGTTCAAGAAAAACAAAGGGAAAAAGATTCGGACAAAGTAGTCAATCAAAAACAAAGAGGAAAAAGATTGAATTGCAACTGGGTGGCATTGAAAGGAAGTTGAATCAAGACCTCATAGACCAGTTACCTGGTTCTGGGCCTAAGGCTAGGCATTCTACATAGCTCAAAGCAGAAGTTGACAAATTAGATGACAAGTGCAAATTCATAGGAGATGTTTGGACTCCAATAAGAGGGTATGAGTTATTCAATTTCCATTATCATAGGAGAAATCGCTTTGAGCTAGTATGCAATCCATGGAGGCTCAATTTAGGGAAATTGGTGTGCCCTAATATTTTTATTGATGTCGAACTAGTACAATTACTGGCTGGACATTATGACTCAAAAAATAAGGCTATATGTGATTTTTCAGGGAATCCGTTGATACATGTATCTGAGAATGCGATTGCTAAGGTTTTCAAGATAGAGGGAATATGCAGTGAGAAAATAATAAGTGAGGAGCTCGACAGTGAGTTCAGAAGGATGGAAACCATTTATAAAGGGTGGAGGTTACCTCTGCATAGAATTAGGTGCCATGGCAAGCCTATTCTGATGGAAGACAGTGAGGGACCACCCTTTCATGTAGATCTTTTCGAACCATACCTGAAATATACTTACTATTCAGTGGGGCAAGTATTGGGGATGGAGGTACCTGAGCATATGGTGGTTGTGCCCATGGTAATTTCTACAAAAATTCAATATCACAATTCCAAATCATTTGATTATGCTGCACATGTTTTTAAGGAGTTGGATGCAGGTTTGATGGCAATAAAGAATGGTGCCTTTATTCTCCATCTCAGGAATTATTCATTGCTGATGCACTTAGTGTTGTATTTTGGACAAGAGATAGGATTGTGTCCCCAGGAGCTGAGGATTTCTCAATCTGACAAGGAAGGCAAGCCATTGCTTGTTCAATTATGGATTGATGTTTGGGACATCAGATTTGCCAATTCAAATTTCCTGCATTTTGAAGAATTCTTTATGAAACCCTTGTATATATTTTTCAATCATCCTTGTGATTACTCTTTATCTAAAGAAGTAAAAAGGTTTCTTAGGCCTAGGGATTACAATGGACCGATTAACCACAACTGGGGGGATTGGTATTGCTTGGAGAATGCTACAATGATTAGGGTTTATGGTTTTGAGGATAAACCATTCATTTTTCCTAGAATAGTCCCAGATAGAATTGCATACTTAGAAATTGTTAGGCAAATGGATTTCTCCAATGTCATGAACTTAAGTTCATATGGAAAACAAGCCTTCATGCCCAGTACACTATGATTTAGTGATTTTATTGCATTGTCTAAAGAGGGTTACAATCTGATTCTGGATAAATTATTGCACTACAACATGAGAAGGGAACCATCAAGAAAAAACTTTGATCCAGAGGGATATATCCACTCTGCCAGACAAAGAATAAAATTTGGAGGGTATCAGCATATATCCCATCCATCTGATGACATAATCAGGAACCTGGAGGCAGAGGAAGCAGAAATGATGATTGAGAAACATGATCAGGAGTTGATGGATGTTGAATTGTTATCCTCCATTAAAGGGATATATGATGTAGATAGGCCACAAAGCTCATCTAGGAAGGTATCAAGAATGAAGACTCAGGATTATGCCTATGTTGCCAGAGAAATAGATGTTGAGGAAACCATGTATGTAGATACAAGACATGAAGACTATAGGTCTTTTATATCAGATGATGAGTTTATAAAGACCTCAGAGTTTAAGACATTTTTATATAAGCAAAAAGGGAAAGAGATAAGGGGACAGGTTGACAATGTCACTTCAGGAAATGAAGATCAACTGTTAAAAATCCTAAAGGATGAGGTAGACAAAGAGATGATTAATATGACCCCTAAAAAGGGAAGGGAGATGCTAGAAAAGGCAAGTATTATGATTTTTCTAGGTTTGGATATGAATTTTGCATTAGTCTTTGATAGTTTCTTACAAGATAACAATGCTACCCACAAGCTCAGCATAGAGAAGGTGACAGAGGTATACATAGGATCAAGATACAATCTTGATGATGAAACATTGATGATTTGGGCCTTGTATCCTCCTCACAAGAAATCAATTATTATTGATATTGAGAAGGCATTCAGACATATCATGACCTTGAAGGCTGGGGAGGTTGATCCTGTAGCAACTGCAGATATTAGGATAAATATAGCCAAGTTGAATAAAGCCCAAATCCAAGCATTGATCAGGGAAAGGGAGACGTATAAAACCAATAATGAGAGGATGTTGAGAGAGAATGAACACCTGAAAGACTTGGTAGGTGTTGTAATAGAACCAACAAAGATGCTCACCCAAGGTGAGAGTTCACAGAAAAATGACCATTGGGAAGGATCAACTACATACTCTCAAGGGAAAATGGATGCACTCGTGCAATAATCAAAAGAAGGCAGGTCGTTTTGACCACTTGGTTAAACAAACTCTAGGGAAAACATTCACAATACGTAGATGCAATAAAGGAACACAGGAGAGTGGATAGCAAAATCTAGGAAAAATTTGAGGAATTAGAGCAAAAGAATACTCCTAGTAGTACAGAGATTGAAAATTCTAATTGTATCATGGATAGGCACAAGGATTTCTATGAGGAGTTACAAGGAGATGTGCAAGGATTGACAGAGGCTGCTGAAGACAGATTGACCAAGGAGAAACTGAAAGAAGTGACTACGTGGAAAAATGAATGCCAAACAATACTCCAAGAGATGTTGAAGACAACCACTATGAAGGATGTGACATTGGATGAAGCATGTGAGCAGAATGAGCAAATGATAATGATGGAGATTGTGATCCGCGATGCATTGGGAGATGTTGATACTCATGAGCACCAGGATTATACGGAGCATATGTTTGCAATCCATTTATGGCTAAATAGAAATTAATTAATAGGGAATTTGTTAAACTTTTTATGCTTTAAACTTTTCCAAAAAGGCACGTCCTTTTGCAAACTAATGTATAAATATCCATTGTTGGATAATTAAAATAAGGTAGAAGATAGTAGAATTAGGATAGGATAGACTGCTGTAGGCACTACATTTTTAGAATGATGACATTTGAGGAGACTATGTTGCATATATGAATTTTGAAGAAGATAATGAAAGACTGTCAATTTAGTGGCTTCATTCTAGTAACAATTGCTTGTTGGATTCTTGCAATTATTTGATTGTCTCCAATTTGATGTTTCTTGATTATTTAAATTGAAGTATCAATTATATATTCGATTTATCAGTGCACATTTTTTGTTTCTATGTGATTTGATCTATTGGATTCTTTAATGAAGAATTAAATCTTTTTCAATGAAGTATAGTAATTTGGGGATTTCATTTGGATTAGTAAGAAGAATCAGATAATTAGATTTGATATTCTGCCTCAAATAGGGTTTATCAATTACATACTTGCATGTTTATACCAGTTATAAACTCATAATTATATGCCAAACAATTAGAGAACTTGCTAGATAGGAACCATTCATTGAAGGCTTTCATTTGATTCCGTTTTACCCGATAAGGCATTGGTCTCCCTTATTTGCATTACATTAGTATTATCCATTTCATTTGACATCTCTTAATTGAACATATTAATTCATACCTTGATATTTCATATACAACTTTTACCAAATTAGGATCATATCTTTCCACTATCAAATTGCCATTTGTGGATAAGTAGGTCCAGTAGGAAACATAATTCAAAATCTGTATCATTCAAAATAGAGATAGCCATAAGGAATGCACTAGAGGATGCTGATACACACAGGCGGCCAGCTTACCGAGATTATCTATTTATGGTTTAATAGAGCATAATTTCTAGTTTGTTATTGTTGTTAAGCAAAAGACATTTCTCAAAGGACACGCCCTTTCACAATTTTGATATATTTATATTTGTGTCATAATGTAAAATAGATATAGGTGGATAGGAGAAAGATACAGTAGATAGTTTGCAATGAAACTTTCCTTTAAAAGACTTAGATGCATGTATGAATTTTGATGAAGTTAATGAAGATGTCTGAACTTGTGGCTTAATCTTGGTATCAGTTGTTTGTGGAATTATACATTTATCTAGTTGTCTCCAATTTGATGTTTCTTGATTATTTAAATTGAAGTATCAAGTATATATTCGATTTATCAGTGCACATTTGTTGTTTCTGTGTGATTTGATTTATTGGATTCTTTAATGAAGAATTAAATCTCTTTCAATGAAGTACAGTAATTTGGGAATTTCATTTGGATCAGTAACAAGAATCAGATAATTAGATTTGATATTCTGCCTCAAATAGGGTTTATCAATTACATACTTGCATGTTTATACCAGTTATAAACTCATAATTATATGCCAAACAATTAGAGAACTTGCTAGATAGGAACCATTCATTGAAGGCTTTCATTTGATTCCGTTTTACCCGATAAGGCATTGGTCTCCCTTATTTGCATTACATTAGTATTATCCATTTCATTTGACATCTCTTAATTGAACATATTAATTCATACCTTGATATTTCATATACAACTTTTACCAAATTAGGATCATATCTTTCCACTATCAAATTGCCATTTTTGGATAAGTAGGTCAAGTAGGAAACATAATTCAAAATCTGTATCATTCGAAATGGAGATAGCCATAAGGAATGCACTAGAGGATGCTGATACACACAAGCGGCCAGCTTACCGAGATTATCTATTTATGGTTTAATAGAGCATAATTTCTAGTTTGTTATTGTTGTTAAGCAAAAGACATTTCTCAAAGGACATGCCCTTTCACAATTTTGATATATTTATATTTGTTTCATAATGTAAAACAGATATAGGCGGATAGGAGAAAGATACAGTAGATAGTTTGCAATGAAACTTTCCTTTAAAAGACTCAAATGCATGTATGAATTTTGATGAAGTTAATGAAGATGTCTGAACTTGTGGCTTAATCTTGGTATCAATTGTTTGTGGAATTATACATTTATCTAGTTGTCTCCAATTTGATGTTTCTTGATTATTTAAATTGAAGTATCAAGTATATATTCGATTTATCAGTGCACATTTGTTGTTTCTGTGTGATTTGATTTATTGGATTCTTTAATGAAGAATTAAATCTCTTTCAATGAAGTACAGTAATTTGGGAATTTCATTTGGATCAGTAACAAGAATCAGATAATTAGATTTGATATTCTGCCTCAAATAGGGTTTATCAATTACATACTTGCATGTTTATACCAGTTATAAACTCATAATTATATGCCAAACAATTAGAGAACTTGCTAGATAGGAACCATTCATTGAAGGCTTTCATTTGACTCCGTTTTACCCGATAAGGCATTGGTCTCCCTTATTTGCATTACATTAGTATTATCCATTTCATTTGACATCTCTTAATTGAACATATTAATTCATACCTTGATATTTCATATACAACTTTTACCAAATTAGGATCATATCTTTCCACTATCAAATTGCCATTTGTGGATAAGTAGGTCAAGTAGGAAACATAATTCAAAATATGTATCATTCAAAATGGAGATAGCCATAAGGAATGCACTAGAGGATGCTGATACACACAAGCGGCCAGCTTACCGAGATTATCTATTTATGGCTTAATAGAGCATAATTTCTAGTTTGTTATTGTTGTTAAGCAAAAGACATTTCTCAAAGGACACGCCCTTTCACAATTTTGATATATTTATATTTGTTTCATAATGTAAAACAGATATAGGCAAATAGGAGAAAGATACAGTAGATAGTTTGCAATGAAACTTTCCTTTAAAAGACTCAAATGCATTTATGAATTTTGATGAAGTTAATGAAGATGTTTGAACTTGTGGCTTAATCTTGGTATCAGTTGTTTGTGGAATTATACATTTATCTAGTTGTCTCCAATTTGATGTTTCTTGATTATTTAAATTGAAGTATCAAGTATATATTCGATTTATCAGTGCACATTTGTTGTTTCTGTGTGATTTGATTTATTGGATTCTTTAATGAGGAATTAAATCTCTTTCAATGAAGTACAATAATTTGGGAATTTCATTTGGATCAGTAAGAAGAATCAGATAATTAGATTTGATATTCTGCCTCAAATAGGGTTTATCAATTACATACTTGCATGTTTATACCAGTTATAAACTCATAATTATATGCCAAACAATTAGAGAACTTGCTAGATAGGAACCATTCATTGAAGGCTTTCATTTGAATCTGTTTTACCCAATAAGGCATTGGTCTCCCTTATTTGCATTACATTAGTATTATCCATTTCATTTGACATCTCTTAATTGAACATATTAATTCATACCTTGATATTTCATATACAACTTTTACCAAATTAGGATCATATCTTTCCACTATCAAATTGCCATTTTTGGATAAGTAGGTCAAGTAGGAAACATAATTCAAAATCTGTATCATTGGAAATGGAGATAGCCATAAGGAATGCACTAGAGGATGCTGATACACACAAGCGGCCAGCTTACCGAGATTATCTATTTATGGTTTAATAGAGCATAATTTCTAGTTTGTTATTGTTGTTAAGCAAAAGACATTTCTCAAAGGACACGCCCTTTCACAATTTTGATATATTTATATTTGTTTCATAATGTAAAACAGATATAGGCGGATAGGAGAAAGATATAGTAGATAGTTTGCAATGAAACTTTCCTTTAAAAGACTCAGATGCATGTATGAATTTTGATGAAGTTAATGAAGATGTCTGAACTTGTGGCTTAATCTTGGTATCAATTGTTTGTGGAATTATACATTTATCTAGTTGTCTCCAATTTGATGTTTCGCGATTATTTAAATTGAAGTATCAAGTATATATTTGATTTATCAGTGCACATTTGTTGTTTCTGTGTGATTTGATTTATTGGATTCTTTAATGAAGAATTAAATCTCTTTCAATGAAGTACAGTAATTTGGGAATTTCATTTGGATCAGTAAGAAGAATCAGATAATTAGATTTGATATTCTGCCTCAAATAGGGTTTATCAATTACATACTTGCATGTTTATACCAGTTATAAACTCATAATTATATGCCAAACAATTAGAGAACTTGCTAGATAGGAACCATTCATTGAAGGCTTTCATTTGACTCCGTTTTACCCGATAAGGCATTGGTCTCCCTTATTTGCATTACATTAGTATTATCCATTTCATTTGACATCTCTTAATTGAACATATTAATTCATACCTTGATATTTCATATACAACTTTTACCAAATTAGGATCATATCTTTCCACTATCAAATTGCCATTTTTGGATAAGTAGGTCAAGTAGGAAACATAATTCAAAATATGTATCATTTGAAATGGAGATAGCCATAAGGAATGCACTAGAGGATGCTGATACACACAAGTGGCCAGCTTACCGAGATTATCTATTTATGACTTAATAGAGCATAATTTCTACTTTGTTATTGTTGTTAAGCAAAAGACATTTCTCAAAGGACATGCCCTTTCACAATTTTGATATATTTATATTTGTTTCATAATGTAAAACAGATATAGGCGGATAGGAGAAAGATACAATAGATAGTTTGCAATGAAACTTTCCTTTAAAAGACTCAGATGCATGTATGAATTTTGATGAAGTTAATGAAGATGTTTGAACTTGTGGCTTAATCTTGGTATCAGTTGTTTGTGGAATTATACATTTATCTGGTTGTCTCCATTTTGATGCTTTTATGTTGTTTAAATTGATATATCAAGCATATATATATTCAATTTACCAATACACATTTGTTGTATTTGTGTAATGTGATTATTTGGTTCTTTCAAGTAAAGATTAAACCCTTCTAGTCAATCACAGTAACTGAAGATTATTAATTGGATCAATAACAATAATCACATAACTAGGATTGTCATTCTATCTCAAGTAGAGTTTGTCAGTCATTTACTTGCACATTTATACAAGTTATAAACTACATCTGTGTGCCAAACACTTTGAATTATTGCTATCATAGATTACACTTTTATATATCTCCATTAGACTCCATACACCCAACAAGGCAGTGGTCTCACGCTTTCATCTTTTGGTTTATCCATTTTATTTTTTACATCTATTAACTGGACATATTCTAATATAATTCAAATATAATTAAAATTAAAAAAATCATAAATTAATTATGTAACGACATAATTCAAATATAATTCTATCAAGAAACTAATATCAAATAGATAATACAATCACATAACTCATACATTTCGATTTCATCGATCTTCTTCTTCATCCAACTCTTTGCCTGTATCATCTGATCCAGATTCAACATTGTAAGGATTGGTCATATCATCATCATCGTCATTGCTATCAGTTTTGATAATGTCATCATCCACACAGATATCATCTTCATGAACATTAACTCCTACATCATCATGATCTAGTTCCTCCTCTTCGACATCTTTTTCAGGCACATCATCATCTAACTGTTGATCCTAATTATCATCTACATCATCTTCTATTTCTTCAGTATCTTCTTCTTCCACCACATTATACTTTACCGACCTTCCTCTTGGATCATGTCTAACAACATATGACCAACCTGCTTTACCTGGAACCTCTGAGTAAAATACATGCTCACATTGGCTTGGAAGAAGATAGGGCTCATTTCCAGCCCACTCAAAATACCTTGTATTAACCATGGTAAATCCATTATCATGTTCAATAACAGTTCTCTCGGGATCATTTTCATTCAATCATAGCCTGTACCATAGGACGAAAAATAAAACTAATCTGAAGGATTTAAATTCACACTCAAGTATATCATCCAAAATCCCATAGTATTAATTTTTTGAGACTTTTGGATGTATGTCGCTTCTAGATGAAACGTTAGTCATCTGGAAGACTGTAGTTATCCCAGAATCATAAGTTTTCTTCGTTTCATCCAACTTTTTGATTCAAAATTTGCAACCATTGCACCACATAGCCTTGTGGTGTTTCACCTGCAATATGTCAAACATGCAAAACTTATTGCAATATCGTCAGTTGATAAAAATATTTATTCTTGGTCGAATGTATGCAAAGAAAAAAATCTCAACATATATATACATCAATATAATTCAAAATAATTAAATAATATGGGTGATTAATATATTTATACATACCTGTTTATCTCTTAAACCATATGCTAAATCAATTTCCCTTGGTGTAACATTGGAATCTCCATTACGATGAGCTACTTTAACCAATGAAGCCACACCTTCCCATGTTAATGCGCGACCAGATTGTTGACATCGTTCAATCCATACCATCATCCAATTAAAATTGTTGGTGTAATGCTACTTTTCCTCCAAAACTATTTAAGTGTTAGCAGCGGATTTAGTGGATTAAATATTAGAGTAAAGATAATTTAAAAGCTACAAAAATGGATGCAAATAATCAATACAAATGATAATATGTGTGAGTTTATTAAGAAATTCTAAAATAGATAGTTAACTTGATAAATGGAATACACATTCATGTAATTCATATACATTAACACCAAAATCATATATATATTCTCAATATAATTTAGAATAAATGGTTTTAATACTTATCTGAATAATAATACTTGCAAAAGCCACTCTTAGTTCAAATGCCTTCACACCAGTGACAAAATACTCAACATGTCCATAATGCATCCCAAATAGAAAGAATATCGATGTATTGTGCACTACATCATGGGTCCTATTCTTTACTCTGGTTTTTTGCACCATTGGACAAATGGGGAGAGGACTCGGTGCATCCCATACTACACCGTGGGTCCATCCTCAACCCCTAGGAATATGTTAGTGGTATTGGCTCTTGCCATGGAGCAGTCTAGGAGGAAAGCGTACTTTGTCGCTCTACATGAGTGTTGGTTCCACCGGAACAATGCTCAACACTCATGCCACAAAACCATGCCCTGGCCAGGACCATCCTGAGTGCATGCACTTGTACCCCAAGTTGGACACACACTATAGATGTGCCCCTTCTCTATCCTGTCCATAGCTCACCAACCACTTCCTTCTTCCTTGGTTGTTCTTCTTCCTTGAGTTCTTCTCCATTCTTGAATGTCCCTCCCCCATTCTCACAT
Organism: Sequoiadendron giganteum; assembly: GCA_007115665.2. Classification (NCBI taxonomy): domain Eukaryota; kingdom Viridiplantae; phylum Streptophyta; class Pinopsida; order Cupressales; family Cupressaceae; genus Sequoiadendron; species Sequoiadendron giganteum. The sequence goes on along the minus strand of CM021109.1, from coordinate 525,058,647 downwards.
GAATGATTTATATGTCCTTTTAAGGGGTGATTTCCAAACCATCACACCCTTTCAAAAAAGGTTTCATTTTAATAATTATTTAAATAAATAATTATTCTTCTTCTTTTTTTTAAAGAGTGTTTATAAATATTATTTATTAATCTCTTTTTTAACCAAAGGATCATAATATCCTTTATTTTTTTATCTCCCTTTTAATTCCAAAGAGTTATTTATATATTTATCTTCTCTTGGGGAAAAAGTCACATAACAATTCTCCCCCTGTAAATTAACTATTGTCCTCAGTAGCACAGTATGCATCTGCATCACAACTCAAAGAAGCACATGATCAGTAATTGAAGATACTAACATTGAATACTTGTATTTTTCATAATACTTACTTTATCTATATTATTTTCTTGTATAAATTTACAAGTAATTTTAATAAGATCACTTTTTCAATCCAAATTATGATGAGAACTATATAGATGTCTTATGAAATATATCATGAATTTATAATTCAAAAGATAATTATATACTTAACCTCCTATCTTTCAACATTATCATTCTACTTACTCATGTAATTTCGTTAAATTATGAAAGTATTACAATGTAATCACACAATAATTACTATGCATGTCTAATTGATACTATGTGGTAGCTCATAATTTATAAAAGTAATCTATAAACTCAACATACATTTCAAGATGGTATTCATGAATATCCTCTTTTCATATATCAAAATCAATAATCTTAGTATGAGACATTGCACAAGATTAATGGGTTGATCAAGTCAACTAACAAAGTACAAATTATTGATATGAATCTTCAATAACCCTATTTTTGCTTTTTCTTATAGGTTCGACAACATAATAAATTCATTAAAATGATTTATAAAAGAAACATGTGAAAGAATTTAAATATCACACAACCTACTTGCATATCATGGAAAAAGGTTGGAATAGAGATTCTCTCCCCCCTATAAGTTTCATCATATCCTTATGCCTAATCCTAAGAGCTTATGTGGTTTATATCTTATAACAACATGGTGTTATTCTCACCAACTCATTCCAAACACAATGTCAATTTTCCAAGTTTAAGATGTGAATCCAAGGACCTATGGGTTATGGGCCCATAATGTAACTTAAAATAGACATATTGAATATGATAAAAGTATTTTCTCAAAATAGACGCAACAAAAATAAGTTGACATGATACTATCTTATTATGAAGACAAATTCCTTGTATAAGAGGATGCTAGCTAAATAGAAGATTGGTTTTATATTGCTAAATCTATTCTCAAGTTTGTTGAGATCATATGATGTATAAATTGATACTTCTAGAGTTTCATCAACCATGAAAGAGTTGGCTTTATGTGAGGGAATTATTAAGATTACCCTCAGATTGATAACCATGTATGATACCAAAAAAAATTAAGTGGCCCATAAAAGATATTTAAACAATATCATATTTTCTAAATTTAAAGATGCCAAAATGATCCTAAGACCTATGAGTAATGGTCCCACAATGCTTTTAAAACAAACATATGTAATAAATCAAGTTAGTTTTAAATAAGCATAGCAAACATAATGCAATCCAAGTGAAAATTTGCATTTGGTTAAAAAACCATATCAACATAGGAATATTGTAATGTGGTTGTCTCGCTATTTGGATCCTAGAATGAAGATCTACATCCTCTTTAGATGAATGTTATATAAGGTATAAAAAAATGTATATTTGAATTAATGACACCACTCCATCTAATTCTAGAATATAATGATTGAAGATGTATCTTTGACTAAAATAAAAGAAGCTTATGTATATAATATAATTATAATGGCAACATAAGGTGCCCTAATTCATACCTAGACAATTATTGTGGTCAACTTCAAAATAATGAGTTTTTTTTTATCATCTCGAAAACAAAATTCACAAGTGATCATATGAAAGACATTGAATATAAATCTTACAAATTTCTCGTACAATGTCAAAAAATTATATGACGTCTCATATTTAACTTTTGAATGATGTAAATTACACCCAAATAAATATGAGATTACACCTTGAAAAATTTATAATTCAATTATATATATTTTTTATAAAAAAAATACTTTTAAATAAATAATTAAATTTCTGATTTCCCATAAACATAAAAAAGTTTCTTTTATTAAAAAAATATATTTCATTTATTTAAAATGTTTCCTTAATAAAAATATATACGTAAGATGGGCTATTTTAAAGAATGGGCTATATTTTTTTTTATTTCCTTTTTAAGGAGGGGTTATATGTATTAGTTTAGGTAGTAGTAATTATTTTTATTTGACCAAGCTAATGTTTTGATCCCCCACGGCTAAGACATGCCTTTTAATTCTTCGAGAATAATCTTAATAATTAATTTCTTATCACGATTAGGTATGCTCCACTCTTACTATTAGGCTACGTGCTCTTTGAAGGGAGGGGCATGACTTTTCAATATGAAAGGTGCACGGTCATGAATGTTTTGAAATGATAGATTAATAGATGGAAGGAAATTGGGAGATTATTTATGGGAAGTATACGAGATGTGATGTAGAATGAGAGTGAGAATTGGTTAAAATATATGTAAGAAATCATTATTTATAATGATAAATAGACATAGAATTTTGACAAAATTTTAGTAATTTGTTTCATAATTATAATTTATAAGAAAAAAAATTTTAATTAAAGAAATGTCATAATCAAATTAATAATCAAAGGTTACAAAATTTGGTTATCATCATTAGGCTCTGATATTAAAATGTAAGGCTACTTTTCTTCCAAAATTATTTAAGTGTTAGCAGCGGATTTAGTGGATTAAATATTAAAATAAAGATAATTTAAAAGCTACAAAAATGGATGCAAATAATCAATACAAACGATAATATGTGTGAGTTTATTAAGAAATTCTAAAATAGATAGTTAACTTGATAAATGGAATACACATTCATGTAATTCATATACATTAACACCAAAATCATATATATATTCTCAATATAATTTAGAATAAATGGTTTTAATACTTATTTGAATAATAATACTTGCAAAAGCCACTCTTAGTTCAAATGCCTTCACACCAGTGACAAAATACTCAACATGTCCATAATGCATCTCAAATAGAAAGAATATCGATGTATTGTGCACTACATCGTGGGTCCTATTCTTTACTCTGGTTTTCTGCACCATTGGACAAATGGGGAGAGGACTCGGTGCATCCCATACTACACCGTGGGTCCATCCTCAACCCCTAGGAATATGTTAGTGGTACTGGCTCTTGCCATGGAGCAGTCTAGGAGGAAAGTGTACTTTATCGCTCTACATGAGTGTTGGTTCCACCGAAACAATGCTCAACACTCATGCCACAAAACCATGCCCTAGCCAGGACCATCTTGAGTGCACACACTTGTACCCCAGGTTGGACACACACTATAGATGTGCCCCTTCTTCGTCCTGTTCATAGCTCACCAACCACTTCCTTCTTCCTTGGTTGTTCTTCTTCCTTGAGTTCTTCTCCATTCTTGAATGTCCCTCCCCCATTCTCACATGAATGATTTATATGTCCTTTTAAGGGGTGATTTCCAAACCATCACACCCTTTCAAAAAATGTTTCATTTTAATAATTATTTAAATAAATAATTATTCTTCTTTTTTTTAAAGAGTGTTTATAAATATTATTTATTAATCTCTCTTTTAACCAAAGGATCATAATATCCTTTATTTTTTTATCTCCCTTTTAATTCCAAAGAGTTATTTATATATTTATCTTCTCTTGGGGAAAAATTCACATAACAATTTGCGACGTACAAATGTAGTGCATCCCACTCTCGACCAACTATATAAAAAAAAATTGAAATTCACAAACAACATATAATTAGTTAATTACCATGGTATACGACCTTAATTTATAATTGATCAATATTGAAGATTAATAATTAAATAAGTACAATATACATAAAAACCAAATGTAAAATGTATTCTAATTAATCTCCATGACCATCTTATAATTATCTGTCATTTTCCTCAATCTACCTTTCTCCATCAGGTACTCCCCTTCGAATTTGTTAATGGAGTTGGGATCCCAAATGCGATCTACATGGATCTTTGCTGCAAACTTAGGAAGATATTCAGTAATGTACACCATGGTCTGGTATACCATGTATCCCTCCACCATAGAACCCTCAAGATGTGCTCTTTGTCTAACCAAAGCCTTCAAAAATTTCAAGTGCCTCTCAACCATCCACATTGACCTTGTGTGTACAGGTCCACACAATTCAATCTCCTCAACTTGGTGTATGAGGTAGTGTTCTTGTGCATTGAAAAATGTCGAAGGTAGACACTTTTACATTTCACACATTAGATAAGGAATTTTTCTCTTCCAATAATTTATATCTTCTTTATGGATTGCTTTAGATGACAGCCATCTACAAGTGATTCAAGACACAAATATATTAATGAGATTTAACAAAAATATACAACGAATTGAACAAATATCGCTACTTACCTCATGTATTTTCCAAGATCATATATAACTTGCTTGACATTGTTGTCGAAGTTGTCTAGGAGAGATAGAGGTAGAACGTACTGCAACAATTATAAAATGATCTTTTCATTAATATTTTTCCAAAAGTAGTAAACATAATACACTGAAAAGTACATGCAGTATACAAATATATATATAATATACTAGAATAATTACCTTAATGAAGATATGCCAATCATGCATTTTCATCCTTGACCCAAATTCACCTTTCTTTGTTATGATATTATTTATGTTTGTAGCAAATCCTATGGGAAATCGAATTTTTCATATGACTTGTTTTATAGCATTACTTTGCTGCTCCGTTAATAACCAAGGAAGGGCACTTATATTAATTTGGTCTCCATCGCTATTTAATTGAATGACATTTTTCATTGCATGATTGGCTTCCTGAATCTCACTATAAATTTTGACAATTTTTTCTTTGTCATGCCTTCCATCCAATATTTTCCATAACGTTTTTGTCATATTCTTTCCGATATGCATTGTATCAAACAAATGCACAATTTGTAGCTACTCATAGTATGGAAACCTACTAAATTGTCTGGGATAACTTTTCAATATGTGTGGAAGCCGACCATTAATGCCTTGACGACCTTCATGAAGCATATAAGTTAAACAAATTAACAACGACAATCATTGTCAATTACAGCATGAGTAAACACAACACAATATAAAAATATAAATTGAAAACATATCATAAATGATAGATAAACAATTTGATCTGATGTATAACCTTGACGATTAATTCTATTATATTCCAACTTTTATAGGCGAGGTGTCATTTTTCGTGGTTTTGATGTAGTCTCTTCTTTCCCATTGAAAATATGTTTTTCAATAATTCGATACTTATGATTTCTATGGAGGAAGTGCCTATACTCATCAAACACTTGCTTTCCTAAACTTGTTGAACGATGAGATTTCATCTGTGGACCACAAATTGGACATGCAAATTTTCCCTTTGTTTGAAATCCTGCAAATCATATATAATTGGATTAAATATGTCAATTTTTATAATTATATATAATGAATAGATTATTTTAAAAAAATTCATGATATCTACTTCATAAAATTAAATATCATTAAAGTCATGCAGTCGAAAGTTATAACATACCAAAAAAATGTGTTAGCCCTGGGGCATCATGAATTGTCCATACAAGCATTGCATGGAATTGAAATTGTCTTTGTCCTATTGGTCTAGATATGTCATACATAGTGACGCCATTCCATAACTTTAGTAACTCATCGATAAGAGGCTCAATATATACATTCATATCTTTAACTTGGTACTTACCTAGTTGAATGAACATAAACATTACATAATTATTATAGCCATTTTACTGCAATATATATAAATTCATGTACATGACTATTAAATACCTGGAACAATCATTGCCAACATTATGTGCTCCCTCTTTATTGACATCCATGGAGGAATGTTATTGTTGATAACAAAAACAGGCCACACCGAGTAAATAGATCTCAACTCTCCAAATGGATTGACACCATCCGCTGCCAATGAAAGCTTGAGATTACGAGGTTCTTCTTTAAAGTGTAGCCATTTTTTCTCCATGTCCCTAAATGTAGAACCATCCACAAGCATTCGAAAAATATCATCTCCACTTCTATTACGTGCATGGTAATCCATAAATTGCACTAAGCTTTCACACCTATATAATTGTTGCATACGTGGAATAATGGGAATATAACGAAGAACCTTGTGAGGCACCTTTTTTATTAGTTGATCTGTTTGATATCTACTAATATGACATTCCGGGCATTTTGTTGCAAATTCATGTTGTTTATGATATATAATATGATCATTGGGATATGCATCTATTGCTTGATACTCCATTCCAATATCTTTCATAATGCCAGATAAATCTCGGTATGAGTGAGGTAAAATATTTGATGGTGGTAAAGAAAATTCACCAATAAATCTACAACAATAAATAATTTCTTAATATAAAGAATATTAATGGTACATACTTCATCCTTTATTTACTAGTGATGAACTAACAACAATTAAAATAGATGAAAAAAGATGACATATATGACATACCTTAACATCCGTGAGATTGCTATGTTGGATAAACCATTCATAACCTTCAAGTTCACCGGCAACAATACAGAAGAGAGAAGAGTTGTTTGAGAGCCTTCATAAAGGGGCTTGTATGCCTTCTCAAGTACAGGTAAATCATGAACAACATCAAAGTCATTTCGATCAACATGATCAGATGTGCCACTACATGTGTCATGGATCAATGTATTTGTACCATCATCTTCAATTGTGTTTTCTGGTGAATGATCATCTTCTTCCATAGGATCATTAACTTCATCTTCGATATTCACAGCTCCATGTTCCTCCGCTTGCAAAACCACATTTTTCGGGCCATGATAATTCATATCATGTTCCCTAGGGTGCCCCACCTTTATAATAATGACAAACACAAATAAACCATGATCATGATCAAGTGATTTTTTATATATATATCAAATGTTAAAACAATATAAACATCTACAAATTCAATCAATATAAACACATATAATGAACAACTTACCAATGGACGATAATCATGCCCCCCTTCAATGTGACCATGTTGCCTACAATGTTTCTCAGCTATTGTGATTATAAGTCTTCTCGTCTCTAAGCCCTTGCAATTATTGCAAGGACAATAACATTTCCCATCACCCTTTCTTTTCAATCTAGCCCACAATCTAGCACGTGTCTCTTCATTTTGTTCTGGACTAATATTATCTGACATGATTTTTCTTTACCAAGCTTGAATATTTAGATCTTCAAAAAATATCAAACTTACACTCCAATAATTTTTAATCATACACAGGTAACAAAAAAATAATAATTATGATATTTTACACCTAAAAAAATTGGCATGCAACCACCCCAACAAAAGAGAAGATAGTCTGAAGTTAATGACCCCAAAAAACACTTTCAAATGTTAATTCCATAAATTATTAAATTATGATTTTACTATGATTTCCAACTGCTAGACTCCTAAAATCAATATATTGAACTTGCACAACAAAATTTAGAAATGAAATTCTCAAAATGTAGCTAATAGGCCTCAACAATTAAGGCCTAGTCAAGACTTTGTGAAGTTGTTAAAAGGTTTCCAAGCCTTACCTAATGATTTCATATCAAATACCAAAATTTCATATCAAATACCACATTCTTGAAGCAATTTTTTGTGTATTTACTATCTTTCTGAAGTTCTTTTGTATTGTATGGATCCGTACAAGCTTGAAATGCTCTAAGATCATTGTTGTAGATAAATATATGTGTTCCCTTTCATTTGAATTTGTTTAAAAGTGCTAAATCACTATTTTGTGGGAGAAAACAATCAAATATAGGGACTGTCCTATTTTGTCTGTGTAAGGGTTTGAGGGCTAAATAGAAATGACATCCACCAATCCACCCACTATCTTGGAGTTGTAACTCGGTGGATTGGTGTGCAACATGGTATGATAGAGTTTCATTGCATTTAGGGGTCTGTTAAAGCAAGAAACTTGGCATTGAATTGATGCCATAAGGCTAACAGGGGCATTTTTCTTATGAATTTTGTGGTTGTTAAGTCAGGGTTTATCAATTTGATGGATATCTTGGTAGAGTCATGGTGACACTATTTGATGGTCCAATCTCTACTTCGAAGCAAAAATATCTATAACAAATCTAAGAGCTATAATGGGATATTAAAGGAACCTTCATATGAAGGATCTTCTAGTGAAGGACCTTTGAATTAAGGTCTTCATTTGAAGGTCCTTCATGCAAAGGTTCCGTTTATAAATCATTTTGGACATGGAATATTTAAAATAAAAAATACCTTAATTTGAAATTCTTGACATGTCATCATTTTTGAATGAAGGTTCTTCATTCAAAGTTCATGACGACATCACCTTCAAATGAAGGTTCTTCATTTAAACTAAGGTTTTCTCATAATGCCATCATTGGAAAAGTATGATCAAATTCTTCTATTATGAATAATTGGTCTATGTGCCTCTAGTAATCACTATAAATTTTTGTAAGGATAAAATGACTAAATATTGCATCAGGTAGGAGAGAATCAACTTTGAGTTCTTCAAAGATTATATTCCTCTATTCATAATTTTTAAGGGTTGTGTGTGGAGGAGGTTATCACTACCAAGAAGGAAGGAGACCTTTCCTTACATATGTTTGTGGTGGAGGTATTAAAGGAGAATTGAATGCCTTTATTTCCATTCATTAGATCTATCTTAGCCTAGCATATGCTTGGGCTTCTTTTCCCCTATAAAACTCCATTTGTTTGAGTTTATGTTATGTAAGCGTAATTCCATGCTAGGCATGAACATTTCAGGTTAAAGAGAATGGGGGTGCCAAACTTACAATAATCATTGTCCCTTGGTCATCAATTTTCCTTGAGTGCCCTCAACCTCATCCTCGGTGCTGGTATTGACCTTGTTTTCACTCCTCCATACTCTTCCTCGACGCTGGTATTGATTTTTTTTTCACTCCTCCAAACTCTTTCTCGACGCTGGTATTGACCTTGTTTTGACTCCAAACTCTTCCTTGATGCTAGTATTGACCTTGTTTTCACTCCTCCAAACTCTTCCTCGATGCTGGTATTGACATTTCACTTCTCCAATTTGACGACCTACAACCTAGTTTCGTTAGGTTTTAGAGTATATTAATTAAAGTCAAAATCATGGCATCATTTAGTTAGGTTTGACGAAAATTTAGGTTCGTCAAAATTTCGATGAATGTCGGGAATAAAATTTTAAAAAAATGAAAATTACACATCAAATATCACTAGTACCCGACAATCATCTCATTTTACATCTTTCGTCAGAAATTTTCGTCGAATTTTGCAGTCAAATGAGTTATTGTGACTAGGATTTATAACCTATGCTAGGTAGCCCTCATGTATTTTAAATGGACACAGTGCACTGACAGTGGAGCCCCAAGAAATCACACTAATTTGGCCAAAGTGTTCTCACTCAGTATAATCGAGCGATGGTCTACCATTCACTTACACTATAGCAAGCTCATTTTGACTTAAGGCCATTTTATCCATGCTTAGGAAATCCCTCTCCATGGGCAAGCTACTCCCCAGGATAACCTATTTATTTAACACAACCTAAGGTAACACAACTCATTAAACAAAGTACTAGTTCCCTCCTTTCATTGGATAATAATCCTAGGAGTAACCTACTTGTCATCTAGCATAATTAAATATCTAGCTATGAGTATCCCTTAAGCTGCCCATGTTCAATCATATCTAGTATAATATTAATACCTATGACAAGAATCCCTCCTATCATGGAGTAAATACAAACACAAAGCATGGCCTCAATTGACGAGTGGTCATAACAATAGATGATTCTATTTGAGAGTATCACCTCTTTGACTAAAAGAGTTTAGGCTATAAATAAGCCTTAAGATTTCCATGTTTATTCAAATCTAGTATGTAATACCTATGATAAACATAATCCTCCTATTATGGAGTAATTAAAAATAACACACAAATAGAGTAAATAGTTTCCACTTTTCTTTCAAAGCAAACATTACTTTCCCTAAATGCAAGTAACTATAAAAGATCAGTTTAAACAATCAAGAAGAAACTCTTTCAAAACTCAAACAAGGGAAGAATATCCTCATGCCTCTAATAAGCATTCCAATCAACTAGCTGCAAACACAACACTTCCAGAACAACAACTAGCCTGGTTTCGATCCTCCAACATAGTCTCAATAACCACTATCTCACAAGTTGGCAAATAATTCTCTCAAAATAATTACAAAATCTCTGTAATGTTCAAAGCTCTCACTCACTGTAATAGTCAGAATAATACAAAAAGGTATGTAAATAGAATGCAAAATATTGTTCAAGGAATCACGGATAACTTTAAGAAACCCCCCCCCTCGGCGAAGGTGTAAAATCATGGCGAATCTTTCCTTTTATTTGAAAAAAAAAATAAAAAAATTCCTGGCGAATCTTAATGAATAATTGGTAAAAATAATAATCATAGTGGAAAATCCTAGTGAATCTTAGTGCGCTCCTATCATGATATAGGTAGGGTTGAGGGGAAGATCTTCCCCCATTCCTAACAAAATTCAATACCATTGGCCTAACAATGCTTCACCGGCGGAACCCCCATCACAATCTCGCGTCGGGGAAGCATTATATGTCATCCCATTAATAGAACGAAGGACGGTTGCAAGTTCATTTTGCGCCCTAATACACATGTGCCTTTTTAAAGGCTTGTTGCGGCCCATAATTTGTTTTGGGCCACACGATTAGATTTAATCGTGTGGCCCAAAACAAATTATGGGCCGCAACAAGCCTTTAAAAAGGCACATGTGTATTAGGGCCTGGAATCAACTTGCAACCATTTGATTAAAAAACTAATCTATGGCAATAGATAAAAGAAAATAGTATTTTATTATTAGTGGTGATATTGCTCCAAAATTAATCTAAGGAATATAATATTACTGGCGAATATAATTAAAAAATCTAGTTACTGTATAAACTACTGGCGAATCAGTTTTGATGACGCATCGTTTACATGGCGAATTAATCGAGACAAAATTATTTTTTTCATAAAACCCTGGCGATTTAGTCTTCGTTTTAGCTTGTACTATTAGCCATTTTTGGAGCTCTTGATTTCTATTATTAGCCAATTGGCGAATATTCGCCACTAAAGTTTTCCCTGCAAGGAATGCATCCAAACAAGTGAACTAGCTCCACTATTTATACAACAATTTGGTAACTACTCAACCTACAGTTTAGGTATGAGATCTGACAGCAACTAGAATGCACAACAACACATATATCATAGCTAAAAGGTGGCAAACATGTAAGCACTTACTCAGCTAAAACAACTACAAATTGACCTTGTTGATCAACAACAATTAGAGACTAATTCAAATCTCCACATGACAGAATCTGGTTTGCATTTCATAATGAACATCTACAGGTACAAGGATTCAAAGGTGGCACCAAAGCATCATTATTCACTCTCACAGATGGTGTAGTTTCCTTCTTATCAGAAACAGTCAACATCAGATATGCAACACCAAGCTTGCACCGACTAAGTCTTAGTATGAGTTGATTCACATAATAAATTGGTTTGACAAAGTCATCGACTTGTATACATGCTTTACATATGTTGGTCTATTCATAATTGATGAGGGGGTACTACCGATACCACTTGATAAGGCGTACTCCCCTTATAATATAAAACTCACAAAAAATAACAAATAATTGCACAAAAAAAATGCACTTGAAGGAAAGCAAATATTTTCTATTATCACTGAAATGAAAATGAAATTACAACATTATATTTGCCATCACATGGGCTTTCTGATTACATAAATCTACAAATCTGCAAATCGGAGCCACCATCTACGCTACTCTGGCCTCCCTTATATAGTCCCCGCTCACATCCTTTATTTGAAAGGTGTAACCACCCTAAAATCTTATGGAAAGTGCAACTTCCTCAAGAAGATATTTTGAAATTTTATTAATTTTGGTAGTACAATTTTGCGGGATCATAACTTTTGATCTAACAGTCGGATTTTCTATTATAATACCTTTTTGGAAAGCTCTCGAGAAATATTTCATCTAAATGAACTGCCTAAAGGCTCGGCCTAAAGGCCGACTACTTTTGTTTTCCCCTAATTTTCAGGCCTATCTGGAGCCTCTAAGTGCCTCGAAATCGACTTCAAAGATTTTACTAGGATTTTTTGAAAATTAAAATTTTAATATCTCGCAAATGACAAATGGTATTGAAGTGATTTCTTTGCCATTGGCTTCAATTTACCATTTTGGAGGTCTGTATAAGATTTTGTATCCAACCGTGCATAAATGCAAACTTACTAAAATAGTAACCCTACCAAAATTAGCCCTTATTGAAAAAGTAACAACATTTTTCTGGGTGATGCAAGATTGCTCTTACACCCTAGATGCTCCTGCATCAATAATAACATGGCAGTGAGAGTTTACTAAGTCCACGGGATTTCCACAATAGGCGTCAACTTAGTCTTTCACCTTTTATCGACTTAATGGTTGCTCTTTGCTTGCAGATTACAAACTCTTCATATGCAGACAACAAGAGAATATTCAACCTTTCAACATACAGTTATAAGTATAATATATTTTGCATACCAACCGTCCCTCATGTTGTGCTTTGCTTGCCACACAACGTTGGTCTCTACTATCATTTATCTTTGTGTTTATTTTAGCATATTTCACTATTGTGTATTGAAATAAACTCCACCCACGTGCCTCTATAAGTGTTGTATTTTAAACTATATTTAGATTCCCTCAAATTTGCGTAGCATGCCTAGGTTGTATAGAAGAGAGCACAATATATAGCACTTCATATGTTCTCATATTCTCTAAGTTAGCTTTAAGCCATACTCTTCTATATGGTTGCGCCATGGCTCATATTCTACATATTTTCAAATATATACAACAAACATTTAGTAATATATGTATTTATAATACATATTATATATATATATATACACACACACACCTCTATATAAGCATTAACACTTACTTGTGTATATATATATATATATATATATATATATATATATATATGTATTCCCATATATACACACAAAAGAACTTCAATAATATTGGCATATATATCTTTACTATATACTTAAGATAATACTATGATATATAACATCAACTATATATATATATATATATATATATATATATATATATATATACGTTTGATTGTACCATGGTGCAAGAGCACCTAGATCCTGACCCTAACATGATAGGGCAACGGACCTTAAAGGTTCACCAAGGGATTTGAAGACAAGTTCACCAAGTATTTTTTTAAAGGTTTTCATGTTTTATGCAACGAGGAAGTTGCAAAATATGTCAAATTAAGTTGCTTTGTACTCAAAAATCTTGTATGTCATGTGACAAGGGGAGGTAGATAGGTAGTAGATGGCTTTAAGCCATGTCTTTTATACAAATAAGGTCTCATTAGACCACTTTCAATAAGTTGGGTAAGCATGGGATCAAAAAGATCAAACATAACAAGTATGAAGTGAAATTGATTAACTAATATTATGTAAAATGCTTAACCTTGACCTCCAAACGGTCATTAGTGGTTCATATTTCTGTTAGGGAGTAGTTGGTCGGTTGTAGAAGGTAGTTGGATATTAGAATCAATATATATTCATTGTAATCTCGAAGGAGGGCTGCTGTTCATTTTTGATAATAAGAAAAATACACTTTGGCAAGTGCTGATCACCATTTTTTCCAATTGTTTTCTGAATTTTTACTTCTTGTTCCAGGCTCGTACAGGTTCAAGATGCCTTGAGGCATTGAATGATTGTCTATTCAAGTATTTTCCTTCTTATATGTTTGTCTTGGGGGCTTAACTCTTGTGCTTGTGTGACTGGGATCAGCAACTGTAGGGTACCCTGTTTCCTGTGTTTGGAGTTTTGAGGACAGCACCATGAACATCTAACCAATCCACCTACTGTTCCAGACCTGTGACTCGGTGGACTGGTCTGTACTATGCTTAGTTGATTATGTAAACACCTTGGGAGAGAGGGAATGAAGGAGCCTTGCCAGGGTGGAATTAGTGAGAGAGAAGGGATTGTGAGAGTTTCTTGAATCAGGTTTGGTATGTTTATGCTTGAATCTATTTTAATTTGACAACAAAAACAGTCTCAGTGCGGGGGGCATATCTTCCTAATGCACCGTTGGATTTTGATGATATTTGGATATGTTTTGATAAACCTAATTACGCCACTCTTCACTGGAGCGATTGAGGATTTTTGTTCGGATTCAAAAGTTATGAGTCTCTGTATGCGGGTCTGTCCAGAATGGCAGAATTGAAATCCATGTGTTAGAGATTGTTTAGTTATTTATTATTTGGTTGTTCAATGATAGTGATTGAGTATGTGTAGGCCTATGAAGGAAGTTGAATTTTTCTGAGCACTTGAATGGTGTGAAGTGAATGCAGCTAAACAGTGTAATATGCAGATGTGCAGAAAGACATTGAAGGATTTGTAAATGGAAGTGAATGGGTTGTCGGTGCCTCTGCATCATAGTGGTATCAGAGCAAGGGAGTAGGTCTTTGTGAAAGATCAAGATTGAAGTTTGTGTGCAGGAAGAAGAAGATAGTTGGAAGGAACAAAATGCCTCCTAAAAACAATGTTGTTGCAAGGAAACTTGATACTCATGAGAAGGATATAGATATACTGAAAAGGGAGATGGCTGCAATGAAGGCTAAGGGTAGGACCCTTCTAAGGGAAAGTGAGTCTGAAGAGGAAGAGACCTCTGGTGAAGAAGAAGAGATGGATCCAGATGATGTTAGAACAATGAGGCTACTGAAGGCTGTGAAGAAGGATGGACATGGCAAGATGGATGTGCCTATGTATGGGGGCAAACTTGATAGTGAAGAGCTCTTAGATTGGATAGGGGCTTTGGAGAACTACTTTGATAGTGAAGATGTTGATGAAGGACATAAGGTGAAGAGAGCAAAAACAAAACTGAAAGGACATGCTTTGGTGTGGTGGAATTTTATGCAAGAAGATAGGTTGAGAAAAGGCAAGAGCAAGATCATTTCTTGGGAGAAGATGAAAGCAAAGATAAAAGGTAAATTTCTTCCTTTTGATTACAACATTCAATTGCTTAAGAAATTGCAGAATCTTAGACAGAAAGAGTTAGATGTGCAAGCATATACTGAAGAGTTTTATAGGCTAAGTATAAGGACTAAACATGAAGAAGATGAGGAAGAGATGACTGCTAGGTACTTGAATGGTTTGAGGTTCAACATTCAGGATGAAATCAGCATGATGGCACCAAAATCAGTAGAGCAATGCTTTCAAATGGCAATGAGGGAAGAAGAAAATCTAAAGAGGAGACAAGAGAAGGCAGCAAGGGGAAGAGGTAACCCCTCTAGAGGAAGGGGATTCAATCCTAGTTCAAGGACAAACAATGAAGGCCAAGGAGATGAAAAAAAGGATCAAGAGCAATTTGATTCAAGAGGTGGATGGAGAGGTTCAAGAGGCAGATTTAGTGGAGGAAGAGGATCATATCAGTTCTCAGGAAGATGCTACAATTGCAACCAGCCTGGACACCCAGCCTTTAAGTGCCCGGAAAAACAAGTCTCAAGCTCTCATGGTGGAGAAAGGAGGAATCAATTAGTGCATGAGGATGAAGAGAGTATGACTACACCTATAGTGAATCTTACATCAGAAGAAGGAGAGGCACTCATGATAAGGAGAACTGTGTTGCAAGCATCCAAGGAGGAAGATTCAAGCCAAAGAAGGAGCCTATTCAAAACCACATGCAAGAGCAAAGGTAAAGTGTGTCAAGTTGTCATTGATTCTGGTTCTCAAGATAATCTAGTGTCTAAGGAAATGGTGGATAAATTGAGTTTGGAGAAATTACCTCATGAAGCACCTTATAGAGTCTCTTGGGTCAATGATAATCAGACTTTGGTAGTAAAAGAACAAGCATATGTTGATTTTCAAATTGGGGAGTATAGTGATAGGGTCCTATGTGATGTTTTACCAATGGATTGTTGCCATGTACTCTTGGGGAGGCCTTGGCAATTTGACAGGAGATCTATGTATGATGGCCGGGAGAACACATACACCATTAGGAAGGAGGGTAGAACCTTTAAGTTACTTCCCTTGAAGACAAGTGTGAGGGATAAAGGTAAGGCTAAGGTTGTGTTGTTTGGAAAAAAGGAACCTTTAAAGCCTAAGGTTAGTCAGTCAGATATGGTGGTAGGTAGAGAGTAGGTTGGAGGAGTTATGACAGTGAGGAGAACACCCACAAGTGGTGTTAAGACAATAGAAAATGTGTTCTTGCAAGAGGCAGGAAAGACACTCATACCTCGATCTAATCTGGTTAAGAGGAATGGTGAGAAGACAGTGGATGATGGTTTCATACCTAGGTCTGATACACTCAAGGAGGTGGAAGGTAGGATGATGCACAAGCATGACAAGCAAGGTGGAATGCTTCCCAAGGAGGCTGAGATTACTGTGGGGACTATTGAGTGTCCAATCAGCAAGAGTAATGGTGAAAGGTATGAGAGTTTTACAAGCATGAGGATTGATAAGTCTGACAGGGCAGTGGTCCTTAGAAATGACAGTGACCAAGGTCTGACCACACTAGATAAGGAGTTCAAGGAACAAAAGAGCAGAAGTCTAAGGACAGAGTCTGCAAGCAATGTTAGGTGGATCCACATGTGGAGATGAGACATTGAAGGATTTGTAAATGGAAGTGAATGGGTTGTCGGTGCCTCTGCATCATACCATCAAGCACATACACATGTATTGCTACACATATACATATTAAATAGGTTCACACACACACACACACACATATATATATATATAGATTAGCTTACTCTTTCTTATCCTATTTCGTCGATACACGCATTTGTTAAGTATATTTATATATTCTCGTATATATATAATTGATCCCTCGTGTGAGTATGTTTGTAAGTATTTATACTTATACATACATGCATATGATTATTCTCTCACACATGGATCAATGTATGTATATACTCATATACATGCATAATTTTGATGTAGATATGTATCAATGGAAAGCTCAAAGACACATAACATCAATAACATTTATATACAGATATGCATGTCTATACATATGTCATCACACTCGTATGGACATCCCATTATATCCATCGTACACATATGTTGACATATGCATATATATGCATATATATAGCAAATATCCCAAATACTCATTCAACCATACAATCAAGCACGGTAAGATAAGGAAGGAACTCACAAGCTCAAATAGATAACATCACCCTACACTACACTCAATAGTAAACAAGACCCTTACTAATCCAGACACATCAAACTAAGGATGACTTACCTACTTCCCACATAATAACCCGACTCAATCAATCTACTGTGAGTGTGTGAATAAGCTCTAATAGGTTACGTTACTGGTTACCCGACCAAGACCTTCTTCTAAGTGATACTTCCCCTTCGCCTGGAGGAATTGAACATATACCTTAAAGCACTAACACATGCACACAACTGTCAATTGTTCACAAAATGTGCAATATCCATAATACATCTCCAAAGTTAGAATATCGATTCAATATTCATCCAATCACATAAATGCATTCCTTCATATGATATTAAATGAGATAACATTCATTCATAAAGCAGTGATAACAAAGTGCAAGCACAATTTACTCATCTACAAAATTCTTGTTACATTCACATTTTACTCTACATAGTAATAGTAAATAGTAATTACACAATTGGAGTGTAATAGCCTTTGGTCCTATACTATCTTAAAATATATTGGGTTGTACATCACAAGGTACAAAAGGGTTCCACAAACTTCACCTAATGAACTGTGTTTTGACTATTTTGATTTTAGACCTTCTAATAGTGATAACTTTTTGTGCACTATAGTCCAAAACTCTTGAGATAAGGGTATGGTTTTTTAAAGATATTTTATAAGTCTAGTTCTCTATTACAATTGATAGTGATGTTATGTAGTGAAATGAAGTAGTATTCTCTAGGATTCTTCTACATTAGACATCCAATGTTTTTTGAAAAGTGAGTCTAATACTTTGTTGGTGCTAAGGAAAATCCAAGTTTCTCTACCTTAGTGTGTGAAATCCATGGTGATTCTTCTATTGGTCCTCTTTTCCACTTAACTAGGTATTCTCTATACTCTCTATTTCTAGTACTACGTCCAATTCTATTATTCAAAATTTTCTATCTACTACTATAATTTTTGTAGTATTTTCTCTTCTAAAGAAACTTTTGTAATACTATCACTTGATTGTCATTCATGGTATTGAATACAATATTAAATATAAGTGATACACTAAGTGCTTCCAATAAATCAACCTCATAGGTGTTTCCTGAATCAAACTTACTAAGAATATTACATGAACCAAACTTCCTCCTTTTCAACTTTTGTATGTGCCCACTACAAAACTTTCCTTCTTGATATATACCATGACTTTATCCCCACAAAGGAATATTTATGTCTCCTCTTTTCATCTGCATATTATTTTGACTTTTTCATTATTTCTAGGTGCTCCCTTACTTGATTGTGTATTCTTTCAATGTATCTTGCAAATTTTATTTCCTTTGCATTCATTTTATCTTCCTTATTGATGTCTCTGAGTTTTCATACTCCTTTAGGTTGTAATCTAGTCACGATCTCAAATGGTGTCTTCCATGTACTTTTGTTCACTGAGTTGTATGCAAACTCTTCTTACGATAGAATTATATCCAAATTTTCTAGCTTATTTCCCACTAAGCATCACATGAATCTCCCAAATTTTGATTTACCACTTTGTTTTGTCCATCAGTTTGTGGATGAAATGTTGAATTGTATTTTAGGTCTCTCTTCATCTTCTTCCATATAATGTTTTGCAAAAGTACTTGAGGAATTTTATGTTCCTATCTAAGACTATTCTCTACGATGATCCATGCAATCATACACCCTCCTTGAAAAATAAGTCAACAACATGTACAACATCATGGGTCTTAAACTAACCATGGCTACAAAAAGAGTGTTATATTGATCACATGAAAGATGATTTAGCTAGTTACTCCTCAAGATGATAAGAAATTTAAATGAAAAGTAGTAAATCTACCAAACAAGTATACCCATTATTAGAGGATGTCATTTAATATGAAATTAAAAATGAATCCATTAGAACAAAACATGACTTCTTAGCTAAATTCCTCATAATATGAAAGCATAACTTCCGACAAGATAATTGCCTAAATTCCATTAGAAGTTATTCCATTACAAATAGGAAAATTCTAGTAGTTAAATAACAAAGTACCCATCAAAGCATTTATACTATAGAAATGATCATTGACACTCACAACTAACAATGTAATGGGTGTTCATGGCTCACATATTGTAATTCTCCCCTATCAAGCCTCTACATTGAAATTTATTACAACCCACCATTGACTTATGAGGTATGCAATTGGTATGAATCCATTAGAATTAAACTTCTCTCTATCCAAATCCTTATGAGTTAAACCCTTGATTTCCTCAGTGACAACTATCTAAACACTATAAATAATAATAGGATCTCTATAGATCATTAGGCAAGCAAATGTGATTCTCTCTTTGTTGTATTGGAGAAGATGATATTTTTCTCTCGCAAGAAGCCTTACCTATGTCACTCCATAGATGTTGATGGTTGTGTCCTACTTGTCATTGCCCACCAGTTTCTAATTTCTAAATTTAGAAATGAAACATAAATACAAATTAATATTGTTCTTAAAAATCGTAAATTAATAAAACAATTAAAAATAAAAGTTATAAATAGTAATCAATTTACAAGAGCAATGTTAAATGTAGATTCAGTCCATAAAGGTTGGAGCCCATGTACACCGACCCTATTCATAGGCCACTCCTTTCAACAGATAACTGAGTAAAAAAAAGCAATGTCCAACAGCTAAATGCCAACTAGACAAAATGCTTTATTTGTTCTGTTTATGTGTATTTCAGGCGTAGCGGCATGAGTTTGGAAACCAGTAATATTTGCGTGTGTGAGGAAGCAGAAGAAGAAGAACTCTCTGATGAGGAGTTCAAATGTAAATACAGAATGTTGCCCAGAGTAGGAATTTTAGAGCAAACTGAGGAGGGTGGCAGGGCAATTTGCGTGTGTGGGGAAGCAGAAGCAGAAGAACTCTCTGAGGAGGAGTTCAAATGTAAATACAGAATGTTGCCCAGAGTAGGAATTTTAGATTAGACTGAGGGTGGCAGGGCAATTTGCAGGCAGAGGAGGATGGCTAGACAAGCAGCCCAGCAGTTCCAAGAGTTGGTTGTGTGTTCATGTGTTTTTCTTTGGACTGTCTTAGTAAATTTCTATTTGGTCAATTTATTTGGACTATCTTTTGTGTATTTGGTATGTGTGTTAAAAGTTTTCATTTGCATTTGGTCTGTGTTTTTGTGTAATCTGTGTGTGTTAAATTTTTCGGTTGCATTTGGTCTATGTTAGCGAATTTCTTTGTTAATATTTTTTATGTAAATTTTTTAATCTTTTATACTATTTATTTTTTAATGATTGCATGTTGAGAGAAGGTAGACTGAGAAGCACCCTGTTTTGGGACCTTTGAAAAGTTATGAAGGAAACAGAGTGCAAAGCAGGGAAATCAACCAAAACAATGTTATATAACTTAAGGACTTCTTGACTGCTGCTCTAGAGGGAAGAAGAGCCTTTCTCATTGGCTTCTTTACCTCCTCAGAAGAAGGGTTTTTATAAACGTCAAAGTCTGGGAGGAAGAAGATTTTGGTCGGAAGGTTGCTACTGTGTTTGTGAAGAATTTGTGAAAGAGCTGGGAAAAACCTTAACAAAAAGGTTGCTCCAAGGATTGTTCAAGTAAGTTTGACTTGTTTCTGCACTATCATTGGCATTATTTGCTTTCTTTATGCATTGATAGGAAAATCTATACCAAGGGGTTGGCAATTCACAACCAAAGGTTGTTTGCCTCTTTTAGATTCTTTTAACAAGACTATCATGCTTTTCACCTTTTGAATTTTGTCGTACAAGTTTTGTAAAGTCTATCTGAAAATGGGACTCTGTATGTCAGAAAGAATTGAAAGGTTTGAGGCTAAAATGTTTACTGAAGAATACCCAATCTGCTCAATGCCACTTCTGCATTGATGAAATCCTTCTTCCATTCGAGCCATTTTTTTTAATCTTGAATTAATTTGATTTTCTATAGCAAGATGATGTTTGGCCTCTACATATCCAACTAATGCTTTAGCAAGTGTCTTTTTCTAGAGGCATCCAAGCCATTAATGTTCAAATGAAAATATCTTCATTATGACAGTGTGGGGAACTTCCACCCTTGCCTTGCCTCTCATGCCTGCTTGATACAAGAAGTGATTACCATGGTTTAGAAGGTATTTCTTACTTGGCAAGGTCATGAACATTGACATTTGAAATAGGCCAGACTGTATTCCTAAAGAAAGAACAACTATTTTTATCCATGAATCTGAAAAAGAGATCAGTCATCTATAGCAGATACGGAAGGCTTAGTTATTTCATTTTTCCTTATATATGAATATTGAAAAATTACCCAAAAATTGATATTTTCCAGCAATTATGATTATTGAGTAGAAGCTTTTTTAATTTCAAGAGATAAAGTACAACTGGCAAGAAGATTAAAAAAAAAATGTGTACAATGGAATATCTGACCTTGAAAGACAGTCATAAAATAAGATAGAAATGATAAAAATGAATTGAAAACGATCCTGTATATGATAGTAGCTTCTAGTTTTTTATTTATTTTGCTAATGTTATAACTTTTACTGACTATTTTATTACTTTGATCTGCAGTTCTAAATAAAGATTCCAACAAGTATAGTATTTGTTGACTTGCAGAGATTACATTCCTTTAAGTGAGGTTGAAGGAGCTTGGTTTCTCAACGTGAGCTGCAAAGCTGATTGCTAAGGTATGTTCAAATGATTCAGACTTTTTATTTTGTTGAATTTTGCAATTATATATGTTTGTGTTGTTTCTTGTTCTGGGTATCTAAATAGTAATATCCTTTCTTTATAAAGAATTGTTAGCTGCAATATATTTTTACTATCCTGTAAATAAGGTTCAAGCATGTTGCAGCAGTGTATTATTCCCTTTAGATCAGTCAAACTTTAGGTCACTGTCATCCCTTAGATGGATGTAGAAAGAACAACAGTATTATACGAAGGAACCAGAGGTTTAGGAGTGCAAGTTTATCCATTATTTTTTTAATTCATTGAACCATTATGGTGCAAGAAGGATGAGATCGTCTATTTTTATTTTTTAAATCTCACATGCTTCACTCAAAGTCCTTTTTGTGGTGTTTGTGGCCACCTTCATCACCACTGGCTAGAGTGGGCAACATTGGTGTAGTGTTTGGTAGTGAGTTATGGTTTGATAATTCAACTAAATTTCATTTTAGAACTATGTTCCATAATGTTTTGGGGATGGGTATATATATAATTTTTTTAAAATATAAATATAAAGAGAGACTCTTGAAAAATTCTTCAAGTTAATTGATAGCAGTATAACATGATGGCAGTATAACAACAACGATATAACATGATATTGGACAATGTTTGTAGAAGCTTGCACACCAACCACATTCCAAAAACAATTGTTTGTCTGCACTTCTCACACAATACCACACTATGGCCAGCACACCTTTAATCTCTTTTGTAATTGACAATTAGGACCGACTCTAATACCTTATAAAAAAAATTGAAGGTTGAGATTTGGAGTTAAAGTTTGAACAATGAAATCAGAAACTATTGTTGTTAGTGTTAACTCTTATATAACTTGTATTGTTAGCTATGAATCTGAATCATCATTAATTTTATTGTTGTTATATTAGTCTTCTTGTTGTCACTGCTATCATGATTTTTTTTATTGTTATTATGCTGCTGCCATGATATATTTATTGTTGTTGTTATAATGTTTTCATTTTAAACTGTTGTTATAATGTCATGATATACTAAACAGTATTTTTTAATATCACAAATATTTTTTAAAAACATTATAAAAACTTGCCTTGATGTGAGGGACATCTGACTCTCCTTGCGATAGTGAGGTATGTCTTAGACATCCCAATGATATTTATTATTGTTGCAACATGTTTGTGAAACCTTTTGAAAGTTTGAAGATAAGGGTGTTCTCTGCCATCCTACCATACCTCAAATGTCATTGAGGACAAGGACGGGGGTAGTTGTTTGATGGCTAGGGACATGTTCCTATGAAACATAGTTCTTAATTCATCATGAATGTTCTCTAGATGTTCATGCAAAAATAGTGAATGCTTGAGAAAACACTACATATATCTAGAATCTGCCATTTCCTCTCTCTATGTTTTAAATTTTGAACTCTTATTATTAGTTGTTGCCAAATATTAACTTTTAAGCAAAGCTATTCTACTTTAATCTTTTAGAAAAAAAAATTATGTTATTAATCTTCAAAGTTGTTGGATTGTCTTTTAACTTGTATATTTTGTTGTTAAAAAACTACGCATATTTGCTTAGATTTTGAACATCCATATATATAGGTTATTTATGTTTTCGACTTTTGTACATAGATTTACCTTTTAATAGTCAACATATGAGCATGGCATAGCCCTATGAGTGGTGAACATTAAAGTCTACCATATGAGTGTGTCCCAGCCCTTCAACCCAAAATTTTCTACCCTTTTCTATCACGAGTGTGTTTGTCAGAATTTCTTTTTAAAAAAATTCGATTGTCATTTTTTCTCTTTTAAATGAAGAAGATTGCATCTTCTCAAACTATTTGGTATGCTTATGGTATTTGTGGTTCTATTGATTTATTGTTACTTTTTGAGATATATGTTGATGTTTTATGAAGGTTAGACATCAATTATACAATGTGGAAGATTTATTTGGATTGCGTATGCTTTAATGTTATTGATGATTTTATTAATTTTAGTGTTGATTTTCTTTTGATATATTTGTTTATTCATCTCATAAATTTAGAAGGTCACTAAAATAATAGAAAGATCAAGGATTGCATATGCTTTTATGGTATTCATGATGTTAATAATTTTGTTGTTGATTTTCTTGAGATATGCAGTTATTCATCTCATAAATGTATTTCCATAAAGAATATAAAGAACAAGTTGAAGGAAATTATTTTGGATAGTAAGTGTATGCATATCTCATAAATGTTAGGTCTGAAATATAGAATGTGCAGGAATCATTTGGATTGCATGAAATAACTTTACACTTTGCAAGTTTACTCTAACTAAAAAATGTCAATATCTTAGTTGAAAATGGTTTTGTATAGTTGTGAAAACTTGAAAAAAGTTTGAAGAAAGGCTTAAATCCCTGTCAACATTGATGTACAATTATAATTAATAAAAGATGTGTTAATTTTTTAGGGGGGTAAAAATACCCCTCCACAAACTCTTAAGGATGGCTATAGAAATCCTCTAAAAGGTCGCTCTTATTCTTTATAAGCTACTTTTAGTTTTTCTATTTTTTAAATTTGTTGTATTATGTTGTTAATTAAATATACGATTTAAAATTTAATTAAAATAGTTTGTTTATTATAAATTAAACAATTGTATAGTTTAGATAAGGAGATTAAGAGAGGTGAAGGCAAAGATAACAACTAACTAACTCAACTAACTTTATATACTAAGTGTATGTTCTTATAATTAATTATTTCTTATGACACAAATCTGAGTATATATATTGAAAATTTGGACACTTTTCTTAAGTATATTATCTATGGCAAGAAGTACCTAGAAACTCTTGTTGTATATATACTATTTCTTTTCCTTGGAGAAATTCAAATATGTGGAAATAAGAAAATATTTTAGGTTTTATTATGTAATTTTGTTTAATATTTTATTCAAGTAAACTTATTTTTTACTATTTGTTCCTGTATGAGCATGAATGTGCACCCCTAACAAAAATTCCCTTTTACCCCCTTGCACTTTAGAAAACCTAAGGCAGAGGTTTAATTCCACTTAAGCTTGTTGTCCACATCACACTTGGCGCCTGTTTTGAGTGTCGGTGGGGTGTTTCTGTCGAGGACGCCTACGCAACACACAGACGTCTGCCCAACGTGCTTACGTCCCTAGTTGATTCTTATGGCTAGAGACTGCAAAGACATTACACTTTCAATTGGAAGTCGAAGAGTAACTCCTCCCTTCGGCTGGCCAACCCGAATATGGCCGTTTTTCATCATTTCCTTCATATTCTTAATCATTCCATCCATTCTCAAGTTTTGCAAGATCGGTTTGAACATTCTCTCCATTTTCCATTTATCCATTCAAACTTTGAAGTAGCACTTCACACTCCATTGCAGCAATCTACCACTCCATCACTCCAATAGTGCAAGCGTAGGACACACGCCATTACAACGGAGGCTTGAATTCCTCTCATTTTCTCCTCCACAAGCCTTGAGAACTTTGGACGAAGGTGGTAAGCTCCTCTCATCTTCTTTATCGTCTTGGTTGAGTAAGCACGTATTGTTTTGTAGTGTCTTTTGTTTACATAGCTTGTATTCCTTTCTTTATCTCTATTCCTATCGTTGCAAACTTGGTTGTCTGTGGAGGTGGAAACACCAAAATGGGGGTTTGATTGAGGAAGGCCCCTAAACAGCCCCAACATTTTCCCCTTTTTTGTGTGCAGGTGGAGAAATCTCAAAGCAAGCAGGCAAGAGGATTGTTCTACGAAATTATCTTCGTCACCCTTGCGGTAATATATTTATTTTATCACATTCGTATTTATGTCTTATTCTTATTAATCACATTTTGTTGTTCAAGAAACCTCTAAACTAGGCTAGTAGTCCTTTCTTGAATATTTAACCTTGTCTCTCTAGTTTTCTAGTCATACGAACGCCAGCGCGGTAGAACTGCGCTTTTGTCCTCTGACAAAGAACTACCTGAGACGTAGAGTTGACCTTAAAAATTCACTCACCTAGTCTCCCTTCAATTCTCGGGATTGTAGAGTGATCGAAGGACTTCATAATCCTCATCATTCTCATCTTGTCCATCTTAACCTTCTTTCAAACTAAGGTAAGTTAGGGCAGCCTTTCCGATCTTGACCTTTCATTACCTAGGGCCTTGCAATGGTTGGTCCCCCTCTCTTACATTTTTGGTGAACCCGATATGAACCAACGTCTATCCATTTTTCGGCATTATAAAATTTTTCTCTTATACCTCTTGGTCGTTGTACCTTCGTGTGTTATGATATTTTATGAGCTTTACAACCCAGTCTATGACCTTTGGGCATATTATCAGAAGAAGTCTGTGATACCTTCCGATGGAAAAGATGAGGGGTCTCCTCCAGTTTCACTACCAGCCTTTTCTCAAGTTTTGTGGTTGGCCTATCCACACATGAGCACGTAGCACGAGATGAACTTAGGTTTCTTGATGAAACTGATCGCATCCCTACCCATCCTGCATTACTGACCTCCTCATCCATAGATGAGCATGAATCCATTTGTATCCCTTCTGAATACGTCATTAGCCTTGGTAAAGGGTTAGGTGCATTAGAAAATCACCTGGAGGGAAACCCGAAGATGGCTAGGGCTACTAAAGTGATTAGTGAAATAAGGTACATGATGGAAAAGGACCAGACAAGTGTAGAGCTCTTAGCTAGTCAAGCTGGTCTAGCCGAAGCATGCACCCCCTCGAGCCATGGTCACATGGAACGAGGTGGCCTCTTTGAGGAACGTGAAAGACAACTAGAGATGTCGATGCCCCCTACATTCGTATATATGGCTGACACGGTTCCTTCGATCAGTATACCCGCTACTTCCGAAAGTTTGCAAACTGTAAAAGTAAACAGGAACCCTTTGGGTTTCAACTTCAACCCTTTCGATGCCTCCAATGGTGGAGGAATTGGCAAGATGATAGGTGGAAGATTTGGTAGCGGAAACTTCAGAAGTGGGGGTTGTATTGGTGGAAGCGGTTCCAACAAAATTCATGGTGGTGGCTCCGATGGAATTCATGTTGGTGGTGGTGGCATCAGTGGTGGCTCTGGTGGTGGTCAGGACAAAATTCACACTGGTGGTGGCGACATCGATGGTGGCTCTGGAGGTGGTCTAGGCAGTGGCTCTGGCAGTGGTTCCACTGGTCCTATGTCTTCTAATGACCCTATTCTAAATACCCTTCTTCAGAATATGAGGAAGATGCAGAATCAATTGGCAAACCTTTCCCAGGCCTCAGCCCAGCCTATTTTCCATCCCTTCTTCCAACATAGTCTATTGTCAGCTATAATTTTAAACACTCATTTCCCGCAAGGGATGGAGATTCCCAAATTCAAAAAATACGATGGTAAAGGGGGCCCGCAAACACGTGTTCTTCTTCAGCGTCTTGTGCACAGACTTATTCCATCACGACGCGTTGATGGCGAAGCTATTTCCCCAATCCCTCAAAGATACAACATTGGATTGGTACTATTTTTTGCCTGATAATTCCATCTTCACGTTCAATCAGCTTGTGAACCAGTTCTTGTGACAGTTCCAAGTCTATATCGGACCAAAAATGACCTCCTCCAACCTTTTTCGGTGCAAACAAGGAGACAATGAGAAGGTTACAGACTTTATAGAGCGATACAAAGCACTCTTCTCATAGATCTTGTATCCACTACCTGACTTTGATGTACAGAAGGTTTTCATAGGGAATTTATAAAACATTGGCAAGAGAAGTTTTCCCTCATGAAGTATTCTTCTTTTGCACTTCTATGTGTGGCTTTACGAGAATACCAACAGACGGTAGTCCAGTTTAGGGGTCCTCCCTTGCGCTCTCGTTCTGAAGGGAGATCTATCATATCGATCTCTGGAAGAGGTAAAACTGTTGTGAATGTAGTATTCATTGTGGATAACAACAGCCTCAGATGCGATCGAAAGTTTACAAAGCTATGAGAATCTTATTCTTCCATCTTGCAGAAGCTGGTGAAGGATAAGATCCTTACCCTACCACCTCCTAAACTAGTTAGGGATCCATACCCTAATTGGTATGAAGAAAACACTTATTATTAGTACCATCAAGTTAACAGACACGATACCAAACGTTGCATGCGCCTGCGTCACGAGATACAAGACCACATTGAGGATGGTACTATCCGTCTTGATGAGAGTAAACAAAACATGAACAAATCAGTGGTGAAAGCTAACGATGACTTGCAGATATACATAGACCCGTTTCTGTCACACTCAACCAACATGATTATCGATCCCTCGGATTTTGTTTCCTGCCCCGAGGCATATGTTAACATGGTCATTGTTACTCCTCCACGTCTTGTGACCAACTCGTCAGATGTGACATTTACTTCACAAGATGTGCCAGAAAATAGAAAACCTTCTCTGCTTTACATTCCTGCTCGCCTCAATGGTAACATTGTGACGAGAGTCTTAGTCGACCCTACTAGTAGAGTGAATATCATCATAAAGGAGACATTACTTTTAAATTCCTTACAAAGGGAGGAGTACGAAAAAACAAAATCCATCATCCATACACATGATGGAATTTCTCTTAAACATTATGGATCGATAACGTTGTTCATCCTTGTCGGACCCAAAAATGTACACACGGTCTTCAATGTTATTCCCAAGTCGGACCTATTTAGAGTGAAGCTAGACATACCTTGGCTGGCTTCTATGAATGGGATCCCCTCTGTGATTCATAATTTCCTTAATTTTTCCCATGAGGGTGTCATGCATGTAGTGCATGATCATGGATATCAACCTGTGATATCTCATGGGGGATTCTCATTGGATCACTTTTGGCCCTCTCCTATCGGTCCACTCCCACAAAAAATGGACCTACTTTACAAGAACTATGTGAAGTATAAGACTGGAGGCAAGAGACAACTGGAGTTGACCCTTCTTGTAGTTGAGCAGCCAACTACCTCCTCCTCCCAAAAGGGAAAGGAGAAGCTCGCTCTCGCTTGGGCTGACTTGTCTACTTCCCTCTCTTGGGAAGAGTATTGGATGAACAAGCCCGAGTTCTACCTACTGATTCTGATGATGCCTCCTTGGACAAGGCCCAAGATCAGGATATCAGATCTCCCTAATGGGTCCCCAAGACCCTGGTATTATTTGTATGGTAGAAAGAAAGACTCGCGGAGAGAATTTTCCCCTCGACCTCTTCCTGTTCCCCTGAACAGAAAAGGATCCACCTCTAAGGTGGTAGAGTCGATTCCTCCTGCTGTTTCTGAACCTACTCCCTCTGGTCCCATTCAGGAATCTATCCTTCCACTAGAAACAGTCGTGGAGGAAACTCCCATGGCTGAGAAAAATCCTTTCGTCCCTTCGCAGATCTCGGCTTCCGGTTCGAAGAGCCGTAGAAACTGCCTTGCACATGAGTACAAGCGTTGATGAAAGGCTCTCCTAGCTGAGAAAGCCTCCTCACAGAAGGAGGAGGAAGAGAATACAACGCCTCTTGTTGTGTCCTCCTCTTTCCCCTCTCTAGTCTCTAATCTAGATAGTTTTGAATCTCTTTCGGATCCCAAAGTGAGCACACATGTGCCTAGAAAGGTGCAGGTGTTTATCACTCCTTCGACAGAGTTTCCCTTGTTGACTTCCATCCTAGATGTCTCACCCTTCCCTAAGCCCGTGGATATGATGAACACTTTGGTTGTATCCACTACAGTTCTCTCCTCTTCTCCCTTGACCCTCCTTGTTTCGTCTGTAGGGAGTGCGCCTCCTCTGACAAAGAAGAAGGTAGAGTGTGGTCCCCCTAGCAATGGAGGACGTAAGTAGAACCCACCTTCTCTGAAGGATGACCCCACACTGACTTGTTCTATCTTGGTAACAGAACCAGCTCCAGCCTCCCCTGAATTTTTCACTACTCCTGAGTCTCTCGGTGAGGATAGTAGTGAGACTCAGGTGCAAACTCCTCTATTTATTGAGGTGAAACATGGTACTCCCATCAAGTGTATGTTTAACTCTGTGGATGAATTTTTGACCTTCTAAGCGATCTTCGCTAAGTCATTGACCTTGGACCCACAAGAGTTTAGCAACGGAGACCTCACTAGTCCCTCTACCTTGGCCCTTGTTGTAGGAGGATCAGAAGCTCCTCCCCTTAACATTACACCATTGAAGGCTCGTCACCCTTCCCCCTACGATGATCTAGAGTGGGAACCTAATGACCTCTTGGTTGACCAGTGTTAAGGGGAGACCCTCTTCTTGATCTTTAGATTAAATGTGTGTGTGTGTTGTGACATGCTCCCCCGTAATCATACTATATGTTCTTGGATGACCCTCATCACCCTTGTTGGTGCTTGGAAATAGGCATGGTGTTTGTGTTGTAAACCTTCTTCTATGTGTATCTCTATTCTTCCATGTTTGTGATTGACTTTTGATAAATTGGGGATGATGCAAGGTGTCAAGACATTTAAGCCTCCTTCCATGTTGACCAAATTTTTGTTTTACTTTGTCTTCCATGCATTCTTCCCGATTTGGTTGGGGATTGATGATCTTTCGCCTTACACCATGGTTACCTATTATATATAAATAAAGGTAGATCTAAAACCAGATCCCCCTCTACCCTTTGTATGTGATCTCTTTTCTTTTACCTTTCCCTTTATCTTTCTCTTCTTTTCTTGAGTTGTCCCTTTCATGTGTGACAATTTTACTTCTACATTACATAATCTTTGGAAAACACATATGTTGCCAAACGGATCTTTTTTTAAAGATCCTTCATGCATTTCTTTATTATAATTGTATTCTCAACTTGAAACTCTAACAGAACATGTTTCCTTCATCATGGGTTCATAAAGAAAGGACTTGGAAACCCTCCTCTGAAGTGGGAACAGTCTTAGTCTTCCCCTCGCGTGGGCACATCTCCTTCCTTTTGAATTCCTTGATGAAGTGAACATCTTTCAAAAGGATTCCTTGATGATGGATCAATTCAAAAAAGAAGACATTAGCTTTTGAACAAGCGCATCCCTTGAGTGGACCCCTCCCTTTCATGTTGGGTTCCCAAGGGACCCCTTCAAACATTCTCCACAAAATTATATGGTGTCTAGCTTGGGGTCAACTCAACTAGACCGGTTTCACTTCTTCGTGTCTAGCTCGAGGACAGCTCGACTAGACCGATTTCAATTCTTCATGTCTAGTTTGGGGGCAGCCTGACTAGACCTACCTCACATCCTTACGTCTAGCTTGGGGGAAGCCTAACTAGACTTTACTTTTCAAAAAGTGTGTCCCTTGAGTGGACCCTCCTTCCTTTTGAAGGGTTCTCAAGGAACCCCTTTGAAAGACCTACAACTTAGTGACAGTCTACGTGATTGTTCATTCAATGGCCTGCATGACCGCTTCTTGATATATTATATGTGCGGGTAAACATGTCGCCCTCTCTGACTCTACGGAGTCCCCTTTGCTCGATCTCCTCCGTGTGAGAGTTCTTCAGGGATACCTTTCTTGTAGGTCTATGGGTCTGTAAGGTATTTTTCCTGGTTTCCTTCATGTGAGAGTTCTTGAAGGATACCCCTCTTGCAGGACCGTGAGCCTATAAGGCCCTTTCATACTTCATATTTGTAGTTCTGTGGAACTACAAAGTCCTCGCCTGCACTTTCGGATTCACCAGACTGTGCTCTACTTCCTCGTCAGTTTAGGTAGACTTCTCTTACTTTGTTACTTCTTTACTACTCTACTTTATCGAAGCACTCATCAGTACTTGTGCTTGCTAAAGTAGGGGAAAAATGTATGAGCGTGAATTTGCACCCCTAACGCAAATTCCCTTTTACCCCCTTGCACTTTAGAAAACCTAAGGCAGAGGCTTAATTCCACTTAAGCCCGTTGTCCACATCACACTTGGTGCCTATTTTGAGTGTTGATGGGGGCGTTTCTATCGTTGATGTTCGCACAATGCGCAAACGTCCCTAGAAGATTCCTACGACTGGAGACTACAAAGACATTACACTTTCGATTAGAAGTCAAAGAGTAATTCCTCCCTTCGACTGGTTGACCCGAATATGGTTGTTTTTCATCCTTTCCTTAATATTCTTGACCATTCCATCTATTCTCAAGTTTTGAAAGATCGGCTTGAGCATTCTCTCCATTTTTCATTCATCCATTCAAGCTTTGAAGCAGCACTTCACACTCCATTGCAGAAATCTACCACTCCATCACTCTAATAGTGCAAGTGAAGGACACACGCCATTACAGCAGAGGCTTGACTTCCTCTCATTTTCTCCTCCACAAGCCTTGAGTGCTTTGAACAAAGGTGGTAAGCTCCTCTCATCTTCTCTATCATCTTGGTTGAGTAAGCACGTATTGTTCTGTAGTGTCTTTTGTTTACGTAGCTTGTATTCCTTTCTTTATCTCTATTCCTATCATTGCAAACTTGGTTGTCCATGGAGGTGGAAACACCAAAATGGGGGTCTAACTGAGGTAGGCCCCTAAATAGCTCCAACATTTTCCCATTTTTGTGTGCAGGTGGATAAATCTCAAAGCAAGCTGACGAGAGGATTGTTCTACGAAATTATCTTTGTCACTCTTGCGGTAATATATTTATTTTATCACATTTGTATTTATGTCTTATTATTCTTAATCACATTATATTATTCAACAAACCTCTAAACAAGGCTAGTAGTCCTTTCTTGAGGATTTAACTTCGTCTCTCTAGTTGTCTGGCTGTACAGACACCTGCACACCTGTGAGACACTAGCACGCTGCTTTTTCATCCTGGAACCGTGCTTTTTTCCTCTGATAGAGAACTACCTGAGACGTAGAGTTGACCTTAAAAAGCAACTCACCTAGTCTCCCTTCAGTTCTTTGGACTGC
This sequence comes from Sequoiadendron giganteum, assembly GCA_007115665.2. Taxonomy (NCBI): domain Eukaryota; kingdom Viridiplantae; phylum Streptophyta; class Pinopsida; order Cupressales; family Cupressaceae; genus Sequoiadendron; species Sequoiadendron giganteum. The sequence goes on along the minus strand of CM021109.1, from coordinate 525,025,828 downwards.
AGAGTGATCGAAGGACTTCATAATCCTCATCATTCTCATCCTGTCCATCCTGACCTTCCTTCAAACTGAGGTAAGTTAAGGCAGCCTTTCCGATCTTGGCCTTTCGTGACCTGGGGCCTTGCAGTGGTTGGTCCCCCTCTCTTACAGTTCTTTATTTTAAAATCTCATTTGTTAGAGTACACGCATGCTTACTATTAAATGCAATTGTATTGTGTGATTCTAATGATAGGGTTGTAAGTGCTTGGGTCACATATTACAAAAAATTAAAAATATAAATATTTAAATTTTGACCTTTGTGAACTATATTTCTCAACTTGTGAATTTACATTTTATTTACTTAATATTTTTCATGTATTCTATGATGTGTTTCTAACGGTTGAAAGGTGTTGACTTGTATGAATCAACATTGGCTTTTACACAAGGGTATAATGAAATTGCAAATTATATTCATCTTGATTTATTTATATGGTTTTTGTGTAAGGGTTTCATTGAATATAACATTAATTGAGTCTTATGGGCTTTGTGTAAAATTTGCATGTTTAATATACATCTAACGTGTATGGCTTGCCTAGTGTTCTTGTGCAACAGAATTGAACACATTGATTATAATGCTTTTGTGTCAAGGGTCTAATGGTGTGTCCTAGTGTGCTTATGCATTAAGGTTGATCGGCATTGTTTATGTCTATTGTACCTAGTGTGCCTGTTCATTCACCATGGTTCAGTGACATTGACTATTTTGTGATGATTATAATCAAATATGACATAGATGGTCTGTGTTAGGGTTGAATGACATATATGGCATAGTATCTAATGTGCTTATAATCCATGTATCATTTTTAGTGATATTCACTATTATGCATGAAAATTGTATGGGGTTTTTTTAAGTTCAAATAACATAATGTCATTGAGTAGTTGTATAGGTTTTGTTTGACTTTCATCAAACTCCCATGGTGTTCCTAGAATACTTGTTTATTCATGATTGGTTGACATTAACTCATTTGCATGATGATTCTATGGATTTTGAATGAAGGGTATAATGTCATATATGTGCCACATTTGTATGGGTTTTAGGTTGCAACCAACTCCAATGGCATGCCTAGTGTTCTTGTCTATGTATCATGAATAAGTGACATTGACTCTTTTACATGATGATTGCAGAAGGGCTTAATGGCATATATGTCATTGATTTATATGGATTTTGTTTGAATGTTTTAATGGCATATATTTCATTGACTTGTATGGGTTTTGTTTCAATTTTGTATCAAGTTCCTATGGTGTGCCTACTCTTCTCATTTGCTTAATCATGGTTTAGATGCAAAATTCAATGTGCATGATAATTGTATGGATTTTGTGTGAAGGGTCTTATTATATATGTTAATTGTATGGGGCTTTTTTGAATCTTACATCAAACTCTTATGTTGTGTTTATTGCTTGTTCATGCATCGTGATTGAGTGAGATTGACACTTTTGCATGATGGTAACATTGATTTTTGTGTGAAGGGTATAATGGCATGTATGTTATTAAGTTGTAGGGATTTTGTTTCAAGGCTACAATGGCATATTTTTGATTGAGTAGTATGGGTTTTGTTTCAAGGTTCCATCATATGTTTATAATGTGCCTAGTGTGCTTGTTCATGCATTATGGTTGAGAAAAATTGACTCTTATACATTATGATTACATTGATTTTGTGTTAAAGGCCTAATGATTGATTGACTCTTATGAGTTTTGTGCAAAATTTATATGGATTATATGTATTTGAGTACTATAGATTTGTTTTAAGGTTATAATGGTGTATATGTTGTTAACTAACCATGAACCTTATACATTATGACTATATTCCTTTTATGTGAAAGGTTTGATAGTTGATCAAGCCTTATGAGTTTTGGGAAAAAAGTGCATGCTTAATATGCATCTAAGTTCAATGGAGTTCTTTGTATTCTATCTCTCTTATATATTAGGGTTAAATGGTATTTGATTATATGGATAATGTACAACAAAATCATATGGCATGCTTAGTATCATTATTCATGCATCATTATTAAGTGGTATTGACCCTTGTGTGTGATGTTGTAGAAGTTGTCAAAACTAACTTCAGACTCCAAGAACACCTGCATGCAAATGAATACATGTCACAAGGAAGAGAATAGATGGAGAAAACAAACAAGGGTTTGAAGCTCTAAAAAATGGAGAAATTATCTTATCAAAACAAAAAGGGAATTGATGTGAATATACAATGAGATCAATCCTTATAAAAAGAGATCATGCAAAACCTAAAAGAGAAACCCTAATAGGAACCCTAAAAGGAAAAAAAAAATTAATAATTAATATAATTATTAAATGTCACTTTATGCAAACTAAAGTGATGAAATCTTAAGAAGGGAATAACGGTAACTTAATCAACATAATTAAGTTAAAACATTTACTCTAACACCCCCATTTAAGATGAGCAAGAGTGCAGCTACAAACATGTGCAAAAAAGAAAAGGTAACTACAATGCAAGAAGGTAAACATGGCTCCCGGCAACTAGGCCAGATCAAGTACCGAAATACAACCAAATCTCTGTAAAGTGGAGAAATAGAGAAAACATCATGGGAAAATCTCTACTCCAAAAAGAGATGCAGAAAGCCATGAAGAAAATATCACTGAAGCAGAAGAAGCTGCAAACAACTGTCAAAAGATGACTGCTATTGTATTGAAGAACGTCCTCTGAAGATAAGATGATCAAGATCAAGAAGACAACAATCTACATGAGTGCCCCAAACGAAACTACTCGAATCAGATGGAAAACAAAGGCAAACACCTGGAACGAAGATACAAATGGCACAAGTACCAATAGTCTGAAAAACATGATCAACTTAGAATGGAAGATTCCTTCCAAGGCAAGTCCAAGGAAGCATTAGCACGAACAGTATAATACCCCCCTATAATGTTGAACTGGGAGAGCCTAACAGATCCACTGAAATGGTGTGAAACACCTTGTAGTGCATGAAGGAGAAGGAACAACATCTGAAAGTGCGCAAGAAAGCACCTGCAACTGAAAAAGTGGTGTGCAAAACAAAGCACATGTGCATGAAGCTGGAATCATATGGATTCACTATCGTCGTGGAGGGACACTCACCAGATAAAAGTGTGATGGCAAAACAAAGGCACTACACAACCCCCCATGGCACTTTATAATAACAGTGCGAGTACAAAATATGGCACAACCTTATGTGCAAAATCCCCAAAAATACATGTACAATAGTGTGGCACTTTATCTCAGTACGTTTACATAAAAGATAGTTGACAAATGATGCTCAAACTGCCCTCAAAGGACAAAATGCTGGAAATACATGAAGAATAGCCAAAAATGAAGCATCCCATGCAAACGAAAAGTTTCCAAGAGCAAATATGTCCAGGTAATCCATTAGAGTGTGAAAACACAAAAAAATGAATAAAATATACCTGGCATGAAATCTAGAAAAATTGAATGGATGAAACTGAAGAGATCTGAAAGATGGTTCCAATGTCACTGAGATTGCAAAAAATGGAGAAACTGATCAAAAGTTATGAGCTCGAGATTGAAAATAGCCCCTCTGTCTTTAACTGACTGTAGAATGAACCAACAAAAAAATGACGTGATGAAACCCACACCACTAGAAAATTGACAGAACCAACTTTCCGACGATATCTTGTTTGCCAAAAAATAATATTGTATGCCCAAGCTATGACCTCTGAAAAAAAATAGCTCCAAAGGGGGAAAAAACCAGTGATGCATTAAATTTGACGATCATACAGTCATCGCAGCAAAAATAAAAGTTTAAATTTGAAGGCCAAATGACTGTCACTGCATTTCTTCAATTGGGCTTATTACAATAAAAAATGTTTTTTTTATTAAAAAAAATATCATAAAAACACTTTATTTTATTTTTTAAAATAAAAAAAAAATTACCAGGTGCGGGCGGACGGCCATATGGGTAAAAAAATTTGTCCCTTAAATCAACTATGTCCAAAATAAATGAACGAACAGTCGATTTAGGGGTTTTGGACTGCTGCGGACATAATGGCAAGGTCCGTATGGACTCAAAAAACTTTGAAATTGCAGGTGAATCCCTGGATCAAAAAATGCAAACCCCAAAAACTGTGAATGTTTGATCCAACCCTTGTAGCTCCAAATTCTTCAAACAAGAACAGGTTGTAGGAGTTGAGAAAATACAACTTCACAAACCTCGAAGATCACCTGCATGCAAATAACCTGTCACAAAAGAAGAGATGGAGACAAACAAGCAAGGGTTCTCTGAAAACTGAAAATATATATATCAAAGAGAATGAGAGAATGAATTGATATGAAATACAATGGGATCAATCCTTATAAAAATGAGATCATGCAAACCCTAATAAAACCCTAATAGGAAAAAACATAATAGAAGCCTTAATAGGAAAATATTTAATAATTAATATAATTATGAAATGTCACTTTATGCAAACTAACGTGAAATCTTAAGAAGGGAATAAAGGTAACTTAATCAACATAATTAAGTTAAAACCTTTAATTTAACACCACCCCTTAAGATGAGCAATAGTGCAGTTACAAACAAATGCAAGAAAGCAAAGGTAACTACAATGCAAGAAGGAAAACATGGGTCCTGACAACTAGGCCAAATCAGGTACCCAAATACAAACAAATCTCTGTAAAGAGGAGAAATAGAGAAAACCTCATGGGAAAAAGTTCTACTCCAAAAAAAGATGTAGAAAGCCAAGAAGAACATCACTGAAGCAAAAGAAGCTACAAACAATTGTCGAAAGATGACTGATATGGTGCTGAAGAACCTCCGCTGAAGAAATGGAAGATCCCTTCCAAGATGAAACTAAGGAAGAATTAGAATGAACAGTATAATATCCCCCCCATAATGTTGAACTGGGAGAGTCTGACAGATCCACTGAAATGATGTGAAACACCCTGTAGTGCATGAAGGAGAAGAAACATCTGAAAGTGTGCAAGATAGCACCTACAACTGAAAAAGTGGTGTGCAAAACAAAGCACACATGCATGAGGTTGGAATCATATGGATCCATTATCGTCGTGGATGGACACTCACCGGACAAAGGTGTGATGGAAAACAAAGGAAAACTACACAACCCCCTATGGTATGGATTCGCTATCATCGTGGAGGGACACTCACCGGATAAAAATGTGATGGCAAAACAAAGGCAAACTATACAACCCCTCATGGCACTTTATAATAACAGTGCAAGTACAAAAATATGGCACAAACTTATATGCAAAATCTCCAAAAAAATCATGTACAATAGTGTGGCACTTTATATCAATACATTTACATAAAAGATATTGCTTACAAATGATGCTCAAAATGTCCAAATAGGACAAAGCTAGAAATACATGAAGAACAACCAAAAACAAAGCATCCCATGCAAACAGAAACTTTCCAAGAGCAAATATGTCCAAGTAATCCACCAGAGTGTGAAAAAACAAATATCTGAATAAAATATACCTAGAGTGAAATCTAGAAAAAATTGCATGGATAAAACTGAAGAGTTCTAAAATACAGTTCCAACGTCGTTGAGATTGCAAAAGACGGAGAAATTGATCAAAATTTATGAGCTTGGGATTGAAATAAGTCCCTTTGTCTTCAACTGGTTGTAGAATGCACCAACATAAAAATGAAGTGATAAAACCCACACCACTGGAAAGTTGAGAAAACCAGCTTTCTGACGATATTGCGTTTTCCAAAAAATGATATCGTATGCCCAAATTACGGCCTCTGGAAGAAATTGGGTCCAAATCCAAAGAGGGAAAAAGCCAGCGTTGGGTTAAATTTGACAGTCATACGGTCATCTCTGAAATATGGTTCCAACGCCACTGAGATTGCGAAAAATGGAGAAACTGATCAAAAGTTATGAGCTTGGGACTGAAAATAGCCCCTTTGTCTTCAACTAGTTGTAGAATGCACCAACAAAAAAATCACTAAAAAATAATTGTTCCATCAGAAAATTGGGATTGCCAGCTTTCCGGCGATATCTTATTTGCCAATTTTCGACACCGTGGCAGAAAGTTATGGCAAAAAGAAAAAAACAGCTGGATTAAGGCACTTTGGGGTACATGAAAGGCTAACTAGGTGCAAAAATGGAGCTCCTGGGCGTTGGTCGGCGGTCTCCCATATGACCGCACCCTACAAAAAATCAGAAAAGAAACTTGCCACCAACGGGCGAGCTAGGCAATGGTGGCTGGAGGTGGTGGCGTCGGTGGCACCACCACCTGACCTAGCACCCGGCGGTAGCCATATGACTGCGAGTGAAGGACAATGGGGGCACAGGGTTTAGGGAACTGACGAGCAGTAACCGTCGGTGGACAGATGGACCGACGGGAGGAAGAAGTGGTGGCCAGGGAAAGGCTGAAGATGTCGGCAGGAGAGTGGAGGGAGGTTGGCGATCGACGGAATACACCAATCAAAGACCGACAGAACTGTCGGATATGACAATTTTGTGGTATGAATGTACCGCATAAAATTTTAAATAAAAACCCCCCAAATATATTATCCGCCAAAATAAAATATATGCCCAAAAAATTATAGCCGATGAAATAAAATTACAAAACATAAAAAAATTAAATAATTTTTTATTCTGCACAATCGTACCCGGCCCTGGGTGGGTCGTACAGCCACCCAGGTAAAAACATTTTGCCCCTCAAATCAACTTTGTCCAAAATGGACAAATAAACAGTTGATTTAAGGATTTTGGACCACTGCGGATGCAATGGCGAGGTCCGTTTGAGCTCAAAATGCTTCAAAATTGCATGTATGCCCTGGATCAAAAAAACAAACCCCAAAGCCTTGAAGCTCCAAAAATATTCAAAACAAGAACAAGAAGCAGCAGGTGTGGAGCTCTGATACCATGTAGGAGTTGAGAAAATACAACTTCACAAACTTCGAAGATCACCTACATGCAAATAACCTGTCACAAAAGAAGAGATGGAGACAAACAAGCAAGGGTTCTCTGAAAACTGAAAATGTATATATCAGAGAGAATGAGAAAATGAATTGATATGAAATACAATGGGATCAATCCTTATAAAAAGGAGATCATGCAAACCCTAATAAAACTCTAATAGGAAAAACCCTAATAGAAGCCCTAATAGGAAAACATTTAATAATTATTATAATTATTAAATATCACTTTATGCAAACAAACGTGAAATCTTAAGAAGGGAATAAAGGTAACTTAATCAACATAATTAAGTTAAAACATTTACTCTAACACAGGTATACAACAGGAAAGCTCTGATACCATGTAGAAGTTGTCAAAACCAACTTCAAACTCCAAGAACACCTGCATGCAAATAAATACCTGTCACAAGGAAGAGAATAGATGGAGAAAACAAACAAGGGTTTGAAGCTCTGAAAAATGGAGAAATTATCTTATCAGAACAAAAAGGGAATTGATGTGAATATACAATGAGATCAATCCTTATAAAAAGAGATCATGCAAAACCTAAAAGAGAAACCCTAATAGGAACCCTAAAAGGAAAACATTTAATAATTAATATAATTATTAAATGTCACTTTATGCAAACTAAAGTGAAATCTTAAGAAGGGAATAAAGGTAACTTAATCAACATAATTAAGTTAAAACCTTTACTCTAATAGATGCATCTAATGGAATATGGAATATATGGTGTGTATTGGAGATTAATGGCATATATGTATGGACAATGAGTATTATTGTGTTTATGTGAATCTTACATTGTGTTGGTGTGTCTATTTATAGGTTGTGTTTAGTGATATTCACTCTTCTGTGTGATGATTATGTGGCTTTAGTGTGAAGAACCTAAGGACATGTCATGTCATGTCATTAAGTTGTATGGATTTTGAGTGAAGGTTATAATGACATATCTCATGGATTTATATGTTTTCTTAAAGTCTGCATCAAAATTTACGGTGTTCCTATTATTCTTGTTCATGCATCATAGTTGACTAACATCGCTTCTACATAATGATTGTATGGAATTTACATGAAGTTTCTAATGAAGTATATATAATTGAGTTGTATGTATTTTCTTTAGAGGTTCTAATAGAATATTTCATCAAGTTGTATTGGATTTTTTTGAAGGTAGCATCAAACTTATATGGTGTGTGTAGTGTGCTTGTTCACAAACTAAGGTTATGTGACATTAATTTATGTGTGATGATTCTAATGAATGTAAAATCCCCATCTCGGGCACAATAGTTTTTTTATAAATGATGCACAACGACCATCTTAACCATCCAAACATATTCCATGTATAATTAGAACTATTAATTTCAACAGCTCTGCATTCTCCAAGGTGGCAACAAAAATTAACACCACTACTTATATTCTTACACTCAAAATTGCGGTAAGGTCCAAGGACAAGGTCTTACCTAGACCTACAACCTAAGCCTCAAGGGTTTGTGATGACCCTCCCTACGTATCCCCTGGTGGGAAACCAGAGGCTTTGTAGTTCACCTCGCAATGACAAAGGGAGTTCAATCTCTCCTCATGTATGAGATCTATTATTTCACCTTTACCCATGACTGATAATTAAGTATAAGTAATTTATCAACTTATCCCATTATAATATAAGGTTAATAACTTCGCCATCAAGTGTTGGATCCATACCAAACATTAGTGTACAAACATTCACAATATTCACAAAGTGTCATTCATACAATAATCTCAAATATCATACACAATGGTCGTCATGAGCATACCCCCATATACACAAGTTGATTAGCTCATACATAGTACAAGTACAACAAAGACTGGATCATACATAGATCACAAGTGCAATTGCAACTGGATCATACACAAATAACAAGTGCAATAGTGATTGGTTCATACACAGCTCACAAGTACAATGGTGATCAACTCATATGTACATCATAAGTATACCATTGTTTGGCTCATATGCATATCACAAAAACATTAGTGGCTAGCTCCAGCATACATCACAAATACACAGTGACAAGCTCCAACCTACATCACATACATAGTGACGAGCTCTTGCATCCATCACAAATACATAGTGACAAGCTCAAACATACATCACATATACAGAGATAATATTACACATTACAATGGTTAACACATGTCCATAATGCATCCCAGATAGGAAGAATATTGGTGCATTGCGCATCACACTGCGAGTCATATCCTTTCCTCTGATCTTTTGCACCATTGGACAATTGGGAAGAGGATTCAGTAAATCCCATACTACACCGCGAGTATGTCCACCATCCCAAAGGTTTCCCCGAGTAGTAAACCTACCAAACCTGTTGGATTCTCAATCACCTATAGGCCACCGGCAACAAGTCTGTCCACCTAGGAAGAAGTATCTCTCGACATATACCATCGTGTGACCTTACTGATATTGTCAGCTATCTTCTTCACAATCCTGGGTAACACTTGGCATTGATCACTTTCATGCTTACTAGTAATAGCCATTGAACCCTCTCAATACGCGGTTAGCCCTAAATTATCATTACCCTCACAGATTGGTCCCTACCCGTTCAACTACTACGGTCATATCATAATTAGGGTAGTATGGTACCTTCACCTCCATGAACCACGTGAATGTTGGCTAATCCCTAACAGTAGCTAAGACATCAATCATTGGCACAGTCTAATAACTGCTTGTCACTGTTCAAATATCTTGTAGGTTCACTCTTAGGTGGGACATACATAACAAGAATCACAATCTCAATCAATAGATACATGGGCCTAGACATAAACACATAGATATGGAGTTGAACTAGACACATAAGAGATACATGGAACCAACACGAGATGGAATTTTCCCATCATATATGTATAATCAACTACCCATTATAAAGTAGTTAATTTCCTTACTTCATTTTGTTTAATAGAAACTTATTATGTATTAAATATATGTTATTAAATTCCCTTAACTTGATCATACCCATTTGATACCCATTTTAGCCTCAAATAGAAGCTGATGGAGGAGGAAAGATCAAGCAATGTAGGAACAATCCCAACCTCCAGGAGTTATTCCCCCCTAGAACCTCCCACTACAGACTTGAGGTCACAAATGCATCCTTCCCCCAAGGATCAACTACGTTCCTACTTCCAAATGGGTCAAAGTCACACGTAGTTCTCCTCACAAGGTCTCTCAAAGGACCTACACACAAATTCTCCTAACCCAAGGTTTCACTCCCCCTAAAATATATCGAGGTATTGGATCAAAATCCACCCATTTCATCTATAATCTTGTTTGAACAACCCGACCCTTTTATATTTCCATCTCATTGACCTAGCTCAACTAGGCTTATTACTTAATACCCAATTACCTTGGTTCACATAAACTCGTAGGAAGACATTCTCATTTGAAACTCATATAATAGGTTCAATATTAAGGTCCTTATAATTAAGTGGGTCCCTTATATATATATATATAAAGAGTATATATATATATATATATATATATATATATATATATATATATCATATAAGGAATTTACCTCTATTCCCAAATATTATTATAGAACCATATAGCATGTCTTATTATTTTATTAAGAAAGAAGGATAAAATGACATTTAAGGACTTTATTACTCCTATTTACCTTACCATGAAATTTCTCAAATGGTCACATAATATCCTTTCGTACCTTGAAATACATAACACATTAGTTATCCTTCTTTAAGCATGATCAATATTTGTGTCATACTCAAGGTATTTGGAAACATTATGCTCATCATATCTTCATATAAGGATATGCATTCCTTAATATTGGTAGTAATAATATTCTTAACCTTCTAATTTTATTTATCCTATGATGCAACCCTTATCCTTGTATTGGCTTAGTGCTTAACTATATAATTTATTTTCACTTGACATTTGTTTCTAAATGCTTCTTATAATTGCATATGCCCACATGCTAGGATATCGACCATATCATAATATGTATTTTGATATAATACTCACTTTATATCCAATCTTATCAAATAAAAGATAACTTTTTTTGTTACCCATTTCATATCCATTAAGGTTCCTTTAAGTGATTCACAATAGGAGGTAATGTGAAATACCAAGTGAGGAAGTCCAAACTGGATCCCTATTTCATAAGCCATAGTTATAACACTTCAATATAAGTACATTGAAATCTATAATTAAACCTCACTACCTTATTATTTGTAACCCATTAATAGGAAGTGTATCAGTAATAGCAAATAGAAAGTAATTTATTTATGGCCAATCTACATCTCATATTGACCAATATTTTAATCTAAAAGTCAATAAAATACATCTATGAATTCCACCACACACTTAAGTGTTAGAATACTTTGTTTTTACTATTATAGCACTTATTTCAACTATTATCAATTCCTTTATGTGTGCATGTGAATTCAGCCTACCTAAGATGCAAAGACTAAGCTAATGCAAGAACCAAAGACACAAACAAAACACTCACGATAAGGCCTAGTTTAGTCTAAACACAAACATGAGAAATTGGAACCCTTTACCTTGTTTAAATTGCTCTTTTGGTTGGCCCTTGATGATCATCGATTTGTGTGCTTCCTCCTCAGAAAAATGGTATAAAACCTAATGCAAAATGGAGCTAGGATGATGAGGAATGCAATGGTGATTATGGGTATTGTATTGGATGCAATGTGTGTGCTCTAAGATGCGGCAATGATGGATGTTATTTGATGCAAAGTGCCACGTGTGCTTGAGAGTAGATTTGCTTGATTCTGTTGTTGGGTGTTGCAAATGGAGCCATTTCTACCAATTTTAGGGGGAAGGCCTCTAAACAATGGAGGTCTTAGATTGAGCCAAGGTGGACAAGATCAATGGCTAGGGTGAGTTGAGAGCTCACAAGCCCTCACATCTTTCCATGTGGTAGATGAAGTGGAAAGGGACGATGAGGTGGAGATGACATGGAGGTACTACATAGTACCTTGGGATTTGGACAAGATCTCCTTGTAAAGGAGGTCCTTGTCCTCATGTGGGTGGAAGAACATATGAGGAATAAAAAATTCCTCAAACATCCACACCGGGATGGGAGAAGGAATTTTAAATTCCTTAAAATTCCTTGGTCAAATAAAAGTGAATTAAAATTTCACTTGGGAAAGGGGATGCCTTCTCCCAAAGGAGAAAGCATTTAAGGTTTTTGACTTAGGACACATTTCATAAATGGCATGGTGATTAGATTGACCTAATTGGGTGATTAGGTTGTGCAAATAGGTGATTAGTTGAGTTAATGATGGATTAAGAGCAAGTGGAGGATTATAGAGGATGTGACCCTCATCATGATTAGGATTGTGCACATCTTAATCACAGATTAATTAAACTGATTTGGATTAGAAGGAATTATGGAGGATGTGACATTTGGAGAGAGAAGAATTTGAATTAAAAATTGATTTAATTCAAAAAGGAAAAAGTGACTAAATTAAATAAATTAGAATATTTATTTAATTTAGAGAGGAAAGGGATAAAGTATTTAATTGATTTATTAAATACCTTAGGGACATTAGGTTGTAAGGTGATATTAATCAAATAATAAATTATCTAATTAATGTGGATGAAAGTTGTGGGACAGAGGAATATGAAGGGTGAATTTGACCATATGGCGGTGGTCAAATTCAAGTGTCTACATTTTGCCCCTCTTTAAAATACTGTTAGAATAACATTGCTTCAAAGAAAAATGAAATATAGACGACTCAATAGAAAAAAAGGATGTTAGATGATGCCCCGGTGTCGTAGGGAAGTGAATAGGACAGAAAAATGGAGGAAAATGGTAGGGTATGCCCCCTCAAGAGGACGGATGGGGAAGAAAAAGGGGCCTCGGGCGACTTCTCAATATGGAGAAATAGAGGGCACCATGCGATGGAGCTCAAAAAACCATGAAGAATGGCTTTTGAACGGAGGAAAACGGACACATGGGGTGCAAATAGCATCCACTAGAAGAAAAGAGGTGGATGAATTAATTAAAGGTTAAATAAAGGGTAACAAATACCCAAAATTTACAAGGCTAATCAGGGTAAAAAATGAAAATCATATAAATAGTAATTTTTAAAAATTACTATTGACCTAATTCTCATTGTGCACACATGTCAGCTAACTAAGCAAGAGAGAGAGAGAGAGGGAGAGAAGGCGAGTGACAAGGATGCTTGACGAGTCGAGCAGAGATGAGGGCTATGCGGACGACGATTTGGTCCACTAGGATGAGGAGTTGCTCTGATTCTACTATGAGTGTGCAACACCCCACTAGGTAGGCCTCAGAAACCTCCTTTGTGATTTAGATTTAAATTTGAATTGCACTATAAATTCTAGGTCGGGTAGCATAAGAGTCAGTCGTAGTACGGAAGAGAAAATTCGCCCATCTGCAAGGCAATTTTGCTTGTCCTGGGAGATGGGCGAAGAAAGGGACGAACCCACGCAATGTAGGGGTGTATGTGCGAGAGGAAGGGGCGATTGCAAAATCGCCTCTCCTCGAAAAGGGCGAACTTGCACTACACAGGGGCAAAAATGTCGAGGAATAGGCGAATGCGGATTCGCCAAAACAAGGAAAGGGCGAATGTGAAATTGCCCAAAGGGGGAAAAGGCGAATGCAAATTTTCCCAAAAGGGAAATGGCCGGTTTCGAATCCACCCCTCAAAAAAAATGAGTGAATGCAGATTCACCCATTGGACTAAGAAGACGTAGAAGCGATTTCGAAATCACCTCTATGGGTGAAACAAGCGAATTCATGTCTAAGGGTAGAAAGAGATGAAATCACCAGATAAACAGGCGAATTGTCTAGAAGACAAGGAAGGGGTGAATGTGCAAGTTGGACAGGCAAACGCGTGGGAATGGGAAAAGAGGTGAATTCACCAAAAACAGGGCAGAGATGAAAAATGAAAGAAAAGGAAATGAAATGTTATGAAACTGACAAAGTGGTTTGTATGGATGTAGAAATTTGAGAGATTGTGGACCTAAGAGTGACATTCAACAGTCCTAGAGGTGACAATTGGGGCTATGAATGCCCATGATAATGAGTCACTTACATGATCTGGATTGTTGCACATGTTGGGGTATCCCAACATCCAAGCGCACCAAGGACTCCCGATAGCACTAATGGAGATATGGAGGTCAGAGACATCAAATTTCGATCTCCCGATAGGGGAGATGGCAGTCACATTAGAGGACGTGTGGAGGATATTGCGGCTTCCCATCCAAAGGCACTTAGTCAGTTGGACTCGTGGGGGAACGATGGAGGAGAGGCTACGAGCCTGTTTTGGACAAGTGGAGTAGCCCATCCAGGGGAGGGAGCTGGATGTAGACGCATGTTTGGGGTTGGAAATATCAGCTCTACCATTATATTTGTGTGGGTTGATCAGCGTCATTCTATTATCAAATAGAAATAGGAGATTATGCAGCCTCAAGGTCATTGAGGTTGTGAGGCACATAGTAGAGAGACAGGAGGGATTATTTGCATGGGGGACCTGTGTACTGGCACAACTTTACATGGATATGTACGGTTTCTGCTACAGATGATCATTGAGTGTCACACATACGAAACTGCTATAGGTATCAACCTGAGAGAACATCAGTGTGGTCAGGCCAAATATTTTGATTGTGGGAGCACGGGATGAGACACTGTTCGTAGCTTATTGGTGAGGGACGGAGCATGGGTGGAGGCTCCACTATCAGGATGTGGGAGATCTAGAGGGATGGAGAAGGAGGATAGATGACTTGATATTAGAGAGCATCACCTAGAGGCCCTACTTGGCATGCAAATTTCAGGGTTGGAGAGATGAGGAAAGATTGTACAGGGGTTACTTTTTAGTCGGTTACTTGATCAGTCGAAATCCCCTAGTTGTACAGCTGCACAGACCTGATAGGGTCACCAAAAATCTTGGGATCTAACAAGAAATACCTATGGGGCCACAGAGGTTCAGGTGGTTTACACGGGATCTCGCAGCATTTTGGGGAAAGAGGATCACAATAGACTATGTGTGGCATATATGAGAGGGGGCACCAGTGACCTAGTACCCATGGAGAGGAGGGTTGGTAGATTCAGGTACCATAGCATGATATGTTGCATGGTGGGAGGCGATGGCCCTGGGGAGGATGACCACAGATCATCCTATAGTAGGAGCACTTGGTTTTGGCTCGGATGATGAGAGGAGGCTAGCAAGGTAGCAGTGGAGGAGGAGGAGAGGGGGTCGATAGAGGAGAGGAGGTGGGGAGGATGTGGAGATGGAGGATGTGGGGGAGCATCACTAGGCTATGGACATGGATGCCGCAGGGGTGGAGCCACATGCGATGGTACCTTATGTAACACCACCACTCGAGGAGCCCACAGTACTATTGAGAGGGGTGTTGGCCAAGTTGAGGATCACAGAGTAGAGGTTGAGGGACTCTGAGGCAAACCGTGACAGGCTGTTGACAAAGGTGGGTAGGCTAGAGGGGGAGGTGAAGAGATTGCAGGAGGCAGAGAGGATTGCAGAGAGGGACTACAAGGCCCTCACATACAAGGCCTCGAGGATACCAGAGGAGAGGGATGTAGTCCAGAGGGAGAGGGATGAGGCATAGAGGCAGAGGGACGAGCTAAGGGATCAAACAAAGTGTGCGGAGGATGTGATGGGGGATGCAAGAAGGTGGATGGAGAGGGAAGAGGCAACAAAGGCCCAAGTATAGACCCTGTAGGGAGAGAGGGATTCACAAGATCAGAGGATATCCTAAATACAGGCCCAGGTTGATCAGATGACATTAGCATAGGATGCTTGGGAGTAGGGGAGAAGGCACATTGCAAGGTTGAGGGACAGGTACAGGATTGAGCGAGACTTGGCCAGGGCACAGGCGACAGAGGCAACATATTATATGCTAGCATGTCTGCAGTTTGTTCCTGATCCATCACAAATGGTCCTACCCTACATTAGAGTAGTACCCCAGATTCTAGTTCCATCTCAGGGAGCCACACATACGCGGGGTTACAACAGTTACAGAGAGACTCCACCCAGGGGCAGAGGGGGTGTTCTAGATTCCACATAGAGGATGGATGCAGAGAGAAGTGGGTCGGTCAGGATGGGTGGATGAGGGTGGGGACAAGTCTCATAGTTTTGACAGGTGTAGAGGGGGTGTATAGTAGACAAGGGCAGAGATTACAGATCCTTTATACAAATTCATTCATTGATCAATTCATAAATTCATGTATTTTTTATTGTTTATTATTTATTATTTTAGGAGATGTAGTCTCAACATCATTTGATTAGCACTCTGTACTAGCATTTTATAGATGTTTCATGGAATTGATAAATGGACTTTATTAAGTTTTATGATGGACTTATGGTGGACTTTTATGATCTTTTATTACAGACTCTTATGATGGACACTTTATGCCCCATAACCGTATTTTGTTGTGATGACATAAGGACCCAACCAATTTGGTTCAAACTTTCCTTTCTTTTCTCTGTCTTGTTGGGTGCACTGATTTTCCTTTAGGACCAAATCTCCAACGTTGAACTGACGAGGACAGACCTTTTTTTTGTAGCTCCTCCTAAGACGATGTTGATATGCTTGAAGATGATTGTAGGCCTTGGTTCATTTTTCATCAAGAGTTCAAGCTGACTCAAGTGTGCAACCTGAGCATCTTCATCACTGATGAGATTCTTCAAGGAGATTCGAAGTGATGGGATCTCGACTTCAATCGATAAGATTGTATCAGCATCATATATGAGAGAGTATGGGGTGGTGCCAATGGGAGTGTGGATGGAAGCACAGTAAGCCCAAATGGCGGGATGAAGATGGAGATGCCAATCTCGACCAGTATTGTTAAGCATATTTTTGAAGATTTTGATTAAGGTTTTGTTGATTGCTTCTACTTGACCATTACCCTAAGAGTAATAGGGGGTGGACCAATGATGTTGGATGTCATAAGTCTCACAAAATAACTTCATGTACTTTTTCTTGAATGGTTTTCCATTATTGATGATGATGGTGGATGGGATTCCATATCTGTAGAGAATATGGAAAAGGATGAATTTGGATATCTGAATACTTGTGATTTGAGAGAGTGGAATTGCTTCCACCCACTTGGTGGTTGTGATGATGAAAGTATGGCCATCAGAGGATGGAGGGTAAATCTTGTGGATCAAGTCAAAGCCCCATTGAGAAAAAGGCCATGGTGCTATGATGGGTTGCAAGTCTTGTGTTGGAGCATGGATTAAATATGCATGTTGCTGACAAGGTAGACATTTCTTCATGAACTCATAGGCATCATGTTCCATGGTGTTATCATGGAAATTAGCAGCGCTTATTCCACGGATAACCCCCCTATGAAACTTGTTTGTTTCCTAGGTTCATGATGTTCATGCATGCAAAATGAGGTGATTTTCAATCCACCTCAAAATTTGTTCCAAAGTCTCAGATAGTCCATTTGAGCATCCCTTTGCGTTTGTCTCTTAAAGACCTTCGAAACGAGTATCTTCACGAACACTCATTGTTCATACTTCACAAAATTGCGGAAAGTGCAAATGTTCTGGAAAAAAGCGCTCTAACATTTTCAACAAAAAATTCTAAGTGTTGAAAGTGCAAGGGCAGGGTTTTTTAGCGCCACTGCACCTAAGTGAAATGATGACTTGGTGCAAGAGCACTGGTTTTTCCCACCCTTACACCAAGTCTCCATATAAAAATTATAAGTGTTGAAAGTGCAAGGGTGGGGTTTTTTAGCGCCACTACACCTAAGTGAAATGATGACTTGGTGCAAGGGCGGTGATTTTTCCTGCCCTTACACCAAGTTTCCAGACTTAGTAAAAAATGACCAGAGTGGTGATTTTTGACTCAAGTGCACCATTTCCTGACTTAGTCAAAAATGACCACAGCGGTGAGTTTTGACTCAAGTGCACCATTTTCAGACTTAGTCAAAAATGACCAGAGCAGTGATTTTTGACTCAAGTGCACCGTTTCCAGAATTAGTCAAAAATGACTAGAGCGGTGATTTTTGACTCAAGTGCACCGTTTCCAGACTTAGTCAAAAATGACCAGAGCAGTGATTTTTGACTCAAGTACACTTTTCCCAATTTTTCACTAAGTGTTGAGCCCAAGTGGCAGGGTGCTGATTTTTAGCGCCCTGACATACTTTTTGCCAAACTTACACATAAAGTGCAAGGGCACTAATTTTCAACGCCATTACACTTTTGGCAGTTTTTGCCTTAAACACTTCCAAACCACTCCATTTTCACTCTGGACCATGTTTCTCCACTCCCACATCATTTTTTGTGCCTAGTTCCTCTTTTCACGCTTGCTCAACATCATTTTCTCGCTTCACGCTTCCCTACTTTTTCTGCTAACGCCTGTTGATTCACCACCCTTGCAGTTTCTTTCCAAATTTCATCAAGTGATCTTGGAGGTGAAATTTTTTGATCCAGTGAACTATCCCAGACCTACAAATAAGTCATGTTGCAAGTTGAGGATGCCAGTTTTTCAAAAGCCTCAATACATGTCATTTGCGATATATGACTGACACTTAATAATATCAAGACGCATCTTCACAGGTGCAAGAAAATCCATTCATCCGCCAGAAGGTCGATCACAAGAGCTCACACCCTTGTTGATTACAAAGTTGACCCAGATGATGTGTTCATGCAGGAGACCAGGAAGAAATGTGAAGACTCCACGCCCAAGCAAGGAACCATGAAGATTCCTCATCTCCCAATGTTGAACATTTTGATGCCTCTCTTTATGCATCTTGTAAATAGTTTTTGACACCTTAGGTGTCTTTTTGTAAAACGTAATTGCACCAAAATATGAGGTACGATTACGTTGAAATAAATTACACTCAGTTAGATAAGGGTTTCCTATTTTTACTCATTTGATTCCCTAATTTTTCTCTTCCCTCCTTTCTATAAATAAGAGGGATTTCTTTTGTAATATTTACCTTTTGATATTTTGCAACAAAGTGCTACCCTTTTGAAACAAACATTGAAACTTTGTGTTCAATTTTGTGGAACTGAATTTAATCAATAAAGAAGGAAGTTGCATGCCAGACTTTGTGTTGGAATCGATTCTCTTTGGATTTGAGTAAGATTGGTGGTGATTAGTGAATGGTATTTGGAGTTCTTCAAGTAATTTATGTAAACTTTGTGTTGCATCTATTATTTGGATTTACTTTTATGTGTGGATATTTTGGTT
Organism: Sequoiadendron giganteum; assembly: GCA_007115665.2. Classification (NCBI taxonomy): domain Eukaryota; kingdom Viridiplantae; phylum Streptophyta; class Pinopsida; order Cupressales; family Cupressaceae; genus Sequoiadendron; species Sequoiadendron giganteum. The sequence goes on along the minus strand of CM021109.1, from coordinate 525,006,680 downwards.
GAAAAATCTACAAGACTTTGTGCCTGTAATTTTTCATGTTGTTTGAGGAATTGTTGTGTCTAAGAATACTTTGTGCTTCTAATACAATGAACGATACTTATACTGGATTCAACATTGAAAGGGCTATGGAATGAATTTGTGCCTTCGTGAGCCTTCCCTTTTCCTTTTACCTTTTGTTATTATAAATCATACCTGGTATTTCTAAGTTGTGCTTTGTCAAGATAGAAATATTGGCATTACTGTTGTTGTTTAAGTTTAAGTTATCAGATCTAAAGCTTTTCATCCTGAAGCATTGTAAACATCTTCTCTGAAAAAAGAGAGAAGTATGAATGTAACACACCCACCCCCCATTTCATGAGTACAGTGTGCATTTTGTAAGTATTCCTTTAAGTTTACTATAGCTTCTAATTATCAGTAAGAAGGGTGCCTCCCCTTTCTGAGAGGAGAGATTATATGTCACACAGTTGTGGTTGAAGTCTAGATGGCGTAATTTGTTGAAAAGTTGATTACACTATTTTCACCCAACACATGGTGGGCAAATAGAAGTCACCTCTGAGAATCTTCTTAGCTAAGGTCATTCCATTAGAATGGGACCCACATACACCACTATGTACGTCGTTTAATGCGATGCGAGATTATGATTCATTGAGACATCGAAGGAGTGTACCATCATACCCTCGGTGATAAAGTGTATCTCCCACAATGGTGTATCGGGATGAGCATTGGATAAATGATTTTCATTGGTAACAAGTAAGATCAGGTGGGAGGATGTTGTCATAGAGGTAGGCATAAATTTCATGGTACCAGGGTGAATCAGTTGCTACTATATCACACACCATCTCATTGTCAGGGACATCATATGCTTGGATTAGTAGTTGCTCAACAAGGAATTCACAGGTAGTCATTGCATCTTCTACTTTGTTTTGGACTCTAGGGATTTTCTCAAATTGGATGGAGGTGATATACTTTTTAAGTCATCCACCATGTGTTTATGGAAAAATCTTATCATCTTTTGTCTGAAACTCATCATTGTCCTATTTGATAATGAGTTGAGAATCATCGAAGACTCTAAGACAAGTGATGTTCCATTGGATGGTGATTCTAAGGCTAGTGATTAAAGCTTCATACTTTGCAATAGTTTGAGTGCATGAAAAAGATAATCTAAATCACTTTGTGATATATTCACCCTATGGGGTGATGAATAAAACACCTACACCTACTCCATTATGTGTAAATGACCCATCAAAGTAGAGTGTCCATGTGTTTTTTTCTGTGATGGTAAGGACCCCTTCATTAGGAAATTCAGCAACTAAAGGGTAAGCATCAACCAAGGGGGCATCAGCTAACTGATTTGCTCTTACTTGTCCCTTAATTTCCTTTTGATCTACATACTCGATGTCGAACTCACTTAGCAACATAACCCACTTAGCCATACGGTCAGTCAAAGATGTTTTGGATAATAGGTACTTGAGTGGGTCTACCTTTGATATTAGCTTAATGGGATGACTAAGCATGTAGTGACGAAGCTTCTGTGAACTGAAGACCACTGCTAGACAAGCCTTTTCCATAGGAGAATAGTTGAGCTCATAGCCTTCAAGTGTTCAGTTGATGTAATAGATTTCATGCTCCTTAGAGGACTCATCATGCTACACCAATAATGCCCCCAGTGCAATAGATGTAGTTGAGATGTACAACAGAAGTGGTTTACCTAGAATGGGAGGCATCAAGATTGGTGGGTGGTCCAATTACTCCTTAATATTCTCAAAGCCCTGTTGACACTCTAAGTCCCACTTGAAGTTGATTTTGTTGCGTAGAAGATGAGTGAATGATTGACACTTGTCAAAAAGTTGGGCTATGAAGTGTCCAATGGACTGCAGCTTTCCTTCAAGGCTCCTTAATTGCTTAAGATTATGCGGTGGCAGAATTTCCATGATTGCTTTGACCTTGGCGGGATCTACTTCAATTCCCCTTCTAGAGACTATGAAACCCAACAGCTTTCCAGATGTGACCCGAAACACATATTTCTTCGGATTTAGACGCGGCTTGTAGTGCTCTAACCTCTCGAAGATTTTATTCAAGATTGTAGGATGCTCTTCTCTAGTCTTGGATTTTCCCAATAGGTCATCAACATTATCTTCCATGATAATGTATATGAGATCATGAAATACAATATGCATCGCACACTGATAGGTTGCCACCACATTCTTAAGGCCAAAAGGCATGACATTATAGCAGAATGTGCCCCAAGGGGTAGTGAACGCAGTTTTATGTTGGCCTTCTGGTGTGATTCTGATTTGGTTATAGCCAAAAAATATGTCCATTAGAGATAAAATTTCATGTCCCATCGTAAGATCAACTATCATATCATATCAATGTTTGGGAGAGGAAAGTCATCCTTTGGACAAGCCTTATTAAGATCCCAAACATCTATGCAGATTTTTGATGTTCCCATTTGGTTTGGAAACAAGCACTATATTGGAGATCCAGTTAGAATAATCAATAGGTCTTATAAAACTAGCTTCTAATAACTTCTCCAACTCTTTCTTGACAAGAAAAGCCACTTGGGGATGCATTTTTCTTAACTTCTATTTAATAGGTTTAGCATCTGAATGAACATACAAATGGTGCATGACTAGTGTGGGATCTAGTCCTGGCATATCTGAGTAGGTCCATGAAAAGTTGACAATTCCCTCTTTAAACAAGCTAGCAATGGTTAAATGCTCCTCTTCTAATAATGATTTGGCTACGTATGTGATTTTAGGATCTTCTTTGGTTCCCAAATTAAACTCTTGTGTCTCTTTGATTAGGATAGAAGATCACTCGAACAAGTGAGCTCCTATAGGGGGAAGATGAACATCCCCATACTCTAGTGAGTCATCAATGTTTTTGCTATCAGATGCACCCTTTATTTTTTCTTTTGATGAGTCGGGAAGTTCTTGAAAGAGGTTTTCACCAGATGACCCTTTTTATTTTGTTTCTTCTTATTTTTGCGGCTGATATTTTCATCTTCCCCCAATCCCATAAGATGCACATAAGCTCCACTGAAGGGAAGGTGTCAATAGGTGCACTACTTCCTAGGTCCCAATCGATCAAGTCAAGATGGCAGAGGGAAATTTCAATGGTAAAGATGGATAGGCAATCAAATAGGGAAGGGAGATCAATGTCATCGTATGAGAGTATGATGGTTTCTTCTTTCGAAATGTCTGAAAGGAGACCATCATCCACACTAACATTATTCAAAGTACTAGAGGATGATGCAAGACCCTTTTGTTTTCTATCATAGCCTAGGCGTACACGTCTTGGTCTGATAGTTGTTTCAATAGGTTGGTGTCTTCCTTTCTCTTCTATGCCAATACCTCCTCCTTGATAATTATATTTTTCAGCCAACCTTCATGTGTGTGGATAAAACTCCTAGAAATATTCCACAAGGGGAGGTGATGGTTCAAGATCTTCATTGTAGACCCATTGGTTGATGTCATCTTCCATATGATCTTGAAGTATTCCCAAATCTTTGAATGATGTTGAACACATATTCTTAGAGGTGAGGGTTTTGGTCTTTTCTTCTGGTTTTGGCATTGACTGAGAGGGTTTCCCATATGTGTGAGCAGATAGTGGAATCGTTGCCACATTGAGTGTAGTGTGCATTTCATATTCTTTGCAGCCGTTGTCAATGATCTGGACTTTGTTGATGGTAGATTCAGATGTGGTGGATGTGTTGTTAGATGATGGATTGGAGGATGAGGCCTGAGGTACCCCCACTTCAACTCCTGGATAATTTCGAGAGTGAGGGAATAAGGCTTCGAGAGCACGACAATATTCAAAGGGTTGAGGGTCAGCATGAATAGCTACCTCCATCTCATTGAAAGGAAACTTCAGGCATTGATGGTAAGTGGAGGGAATGGCTTGGATGGAATGGATCCATGGGCATCCAAGGAGGAGATTGTATGGAAGGTCCAGATCAAGGACATGACATGTGGTGTACTGCACAACAGGGCCAACCTGAATTGGAAGACAAATGATGCCTTCAAATTCCCTCTTTGCATTATTATAGGCTTTGATAGTGACAACATGATTGTTCAAGTCAGCTTGGGTATATCCTACCTGCTTTATGAACTTGAGCGTGCAAAGGTTAACGACAGAGCCCTTATCTACCAAGACCCTTTTCACTTTATGATAGGCCACGAGGACTTTGATGTGGAGGGGGCAATTGTGGTTTGAATCGATTGAAGGCATATCATTTTGATTGAATCCCAACTAGTATGTGGATGAAAGATGTCCTACTAAAGCTTGTAATTGAGTAGGATCTATGTAATTAGGCACGTGAGTATCCTGGAGAGCTTTAGTGAGGATTTTTTGATGGAGAAGGGAAGACCTAAGAAAATCCAAAATGGATATCTGAGAAGGATTCTTTCCAAGATGATCAAGAATATTATATTGAGAGCTCACAAGAGTTGGCTCTAGTATGACATGGAAGGACTAGGGATAGATATGTGGGTTTGACATATAGTAACAACACATTGCAGGTCTTTTCCTTAAACACGAATTATGGACATGTGTGGTTCCACCTGACTAATGCACACAACTATACCATCATAGTTATAGGGCACATTCTTGTAGCTAATGTTAGTACTATTACCCTGGTTATTGTTATTACTAGGCCCAAGATTAGCATTGGAAGTGTTGGCACCCTAATTATGGTTGGGGAAATTGTTTTAATCTATTTGGATTTGAGCATTGGACGAGGTTGCCTGATTCACATCCACCAATATGTCACCTCAATCTATGAGATATTGGATAGACGTTTTGAGACCTTGATATTTATTAGTGGTGTGACCCTTGATTTTATGGAAGTCACAATACTTGTTATCCTTATACCATGCAGGCTTCATTTTGGATTCATTGAAGGGCTTCGTCAAAGGATAGACAATTGGATAAATTTCCTGAAGCAACCTATTGAAGACATTGCTCAAGGGTTCCCCTAGAGGAGTGAATGTGCATTTATTTTTCCCTTGAAATTATTTTGATTGGACTGCTGAGGAGGATGAGGTGCAACATGTGGCACTGATATGGCATTAGGAGTTGATTTTTGATGAGGGACATGTTGTGGCCTTTGTGAGGTGTTGGCTACCTGGACGTGCTTGGTATCACTGCACCATCATTGGTAGTGTTCTTATTCTTATTCCAGTAGTGAGATCTATCACCTGATAACTTTTCCTTATCTGAGTTGAAGATTTTGGCTTGTCCCTTAGCTATGAGGGCCCTCTCAATGGTGGCGCCCTTTTCAATGATTTTGGAAAAGGTGGTAACACAGTGCAAATTAAGATTATGTACCATGTCAAGATGGGAATTTGTGATGAATATGGTCACCATATCCTTCCACTGAGATGAGATTTTAATCGACTAGCTAAGCCATGCCACCTTTGGAGGTAGCTCACAAAGGTCTCTCCCTCACTTTGCTTCTCTTTCATCAGATCTAAGGTATCTGTGTCCTCCAAATTGAAAGAGAAGTGTGCGACGAAATTTTCTAAGAAATCTACAAAAGAAGAGATTGATCCCTTTTGAAGACCCGTGAACCAATCTAGAGCTATCCCTTCAAACTTAGATGGAATAGACGTAGAAGATAGTTGTCATTACGCAGGACTTCTTGGCAGTGTGAGTAGAATTCTTGCAAGTGGGTTCTTGGGTCACCCTTTCCTTTGTATTTATCTAACTTGGGAATTTCAAAGTGTTTAGGAAAGGGGATAAACGAGAAGGAGGGATCAAATGGATAAGGACAAATCTCTTCAAACTTGAAGGAATTCTTGGATGTCCCTTCTTGCAAGTCCCTTAACATGGCTTTTACTTCTTCCAACTCCTTATTGATAGGTACTAATGAGGAGGGACTTGCTTGATTGGACTGATTGTAAGAGAGATATTGTTGATAAGATGTGGATGGAGTCAAGATAGTTTGATCGTATGGTGGTGGAGGTGGATGTGAGGGAGTTTTGTTGATATGGATTGATGTATGTGGATTAGGAATTGACATAAGGAGGTTGATATGATGGCAGGGTTTGATGATACACAGAGGAGGAGGCACCTTGTTGATAAGATGGTGGTTGTTGATAGTAATATGGATAATATTGGTAATCATGGACGGGCGGTTGCTGGGAAGCATATGGAGGCTGTTGCGGAGTTGACTATTGATAGTGGGGATATTGTTGGGACTGCTGGAGGTTTGTATGAGATGGTTGTTGTTGGGATTTTTGTATGTAAGGTGGTTGCTTTTGAGATTGATATGGGGTGTAGTAGTAATAATTGGGATTTGGATTGGACATTGTGGCTTGTGGGTGATAAGAGATTCGGGGATGATATAGGTATTGAGTAACAAGGTTGCCTATATTTTATTGAGTTGATTGTTGGGGTCGTGTCGGGATTTGTGACTACTGAGGAAGGGGTTGGTAATATGGTGGTAGTTGACTAGAAGGTTGAGGGAGTTTAAGGTTGTTGGGGAATGACTTGTGATGAATGAGGAGGTTGTTGTTGCAATTGTTGTGGGACTTGACCTAGTTGTGGGTTACCTTTCAGTTGACGTGGGGGTTACAATGAAGTACCCTAAGCTTGATGCAGAGGTGGTTGTTGATGTTGTGATGGGATAGCAGTGTAAAGTGTGGGTTTTGAAGAGGTTTTTTGGGATGGAAGAGTGCCTTGAGGTGGTTGTTGAGATGTGAATGGAGGTGGGAGGTAAGTAAGATGCAGGCATATGGCCAGGAGGTGGTGGTACAATGAAAGGGTTATAAGCGGTGCCCCCAGCATTCCCAGGAAGTTGACCTATTTGGTTAGGTGGAACGGATTGTACGAGAGTTGAATTTTGCGGGGATGTTCACACTTTGTGGATTGGGTATATTTTGAGGCATACCAAGGCCGAGAAGAGCATTTGGATGGGGCCCTAGGGGTTGTTAGGATCAAGCAATGCTCCCATAACAGAGATGGGAATTCAAGCATAATTTGTCACCTGATAAAGAACAACATTGTCAAATCCAAGCTGATACAAACCCTCTTGTGGGGGACCTTGGGGAACATACGAATTGCCAGGGTTGTTCTAAGAGTTTTGAGAATCTTGTGAGACAAGAGGCATAGGAGGCGTGATATTGACATATTTTGATAGGTCAAACTTTGGTGGAGGTTTAATACCCTTCATGATCAAGGCGATGAAGATCTTGTCCCAACACTCATCTAGAAGACAATTAATCATCTACAAATTGGTGGGATTATTGAGGTATTCATCAATGGTAGGCTTAGGTTGATTAACCATGCTCTCGTCAGGAGGAGATTAAGAAGGGGCCTTATTATTTGATTGCGATGAACCACCATTAGTGGGTTGATCCTGGGGATTGAGAGGCTAAGTGTCCTAAGGTTGTTGGTTTGCCATGATTTTCTTTGCTTGTGATTGGGTAAGTGGCATGAAAATACAAAACGGCTAGGTGGTCAAGATGACACTAAGCTCTAAGGTATATCTAAATGATGATTAAAGGATTGATCGAAATTAGATGATCGATTGATAGATTGATTGGTTGGATTCGATAGGGTGATTTGGATAAATGATTTAATTGGATGATTGATAGGATCGGATAATGGATAGGATTGGATAATTGGATTGGATTGGATGATTTGATTGCATTGGATCGATGAGATGGACTCCAAAATAGATTCAAGGGCTTAGCTTGATGATATTAGGATGATCACATAATAGAATTTGTCTCGCAATTAGAGGAGATTGATTAGGTTGTAGAGGATTACTAACTTAAGATGGATGACAATCCTAAGCAAGCGTGGATGATGACGATTAGGGTTAGTTTCCTAGACCAAATTGGATAAAAGCCCCTAAAATGAAGTCTAAAGGATTTGGATTGATGAAATGATGATGGAAATGAAGTCTAGAGATGTTCTAAGATACACCTATGTGATGAGATTAATGATGTGATAATTTTTGAAAAATGTAGACAAACTAAAATGACGATTACGGGTAGATGGATGATGATAAAAAAAAAAATCGATCACGACAACAAACTCGACAAATGATAATCTTTCACTAGTTAAGAGGGTTTACTCTTGGGAGTTGTGTATGGGAAGCACTTACGCCTCTATGTATCACAAGTTTTCCCCTTCAGTCGATAGGTTCGTCTATCTAGGGTCAGTGAAATCACCTCTGTGATTGACAAGATCACCTCTACGTGTGACAAATTCGCCTTTTTCTCAAACTCAAATTTTCCTATTTCTTGGAAGGCAAAAGAAATAGGAAGACACAGGAATCAACTTCGCCTATCAAGGTTTCAAGTTCACCTATTCCTATGAAAAAATCACCCTTCTATGACACAGGATTGCCTATATCTTGAAAAAATCAAAGGGATATGGGTGGATTCGCTTTACAAAATCACCTATCTAAGGATCGGGTTTTCCCCTTTCTTGAAATGTACGGATGACCACGGATTCACCTGTCTAGAGGGAAATGAGCTCACCTATATCTTGGACTATACGGATAGGGATAGTATGGATTAACGTGAACTCGCCCTTACAGACAACAGGTTCGCCTATTCAAAGAACAGACGAATGGGGATGACACAGACTCACCTATGGAGGAAGCGAGATCGCATATTCCCTAGGAACGGGTAGACACGGGGTCACCTAAAGGAAGGAACCTACAAGAAAATTCACCCATGACAAGGACGAGTTCACCTAAAGGAGGACCTAGATCAGACTAGAGATATGAATTTTCCCCTATTTAGGGTAGGATCACCTATCCACAATACAAATTCACCTCTACGAAAAGAAAATTCACCACTGAGGGAAGGGGCAGTCTACAACAAAGGACTAAATACATGGAAAACAAAAAGAAAATAGACTGGAAAGACTCATACTAAGGACAAGCACTGGTATAGCACAAGAAAACATGCCAAGCAACACAATCCTAGAAATAGTGATAAGGGTTTACAAACTCAATGTAGGCCTGATAGCTAGAGATCCAATGGCACAGGGTCATCAATAGATGCCACGAGCTCACCTTCTCTCTCTCACTTGAGGATTATCGTATTCCACCATGAGGATTCCTATCTCAACCGAAGGGAGTATGTGCTGAGTAACTTCGGGGTACTATGTGCATCCCCTGCACTACACCAAGTTGCGGCTAAAACACAGGTCTTTATCTAGGATAAACAAGGCTATCTTGTGTGTCCTCAATATATGCTAGGTACATGAGGCACAACTGTGAACACCATCCTATCACAAGCATGAGTTAGGAACCCCAGCGAGGTACTGGAAACTCAAACCAACTATTCATGTCTTATCTAGGTATCACCCTAGCTTTGACGCTTCACCAAACATGACGTGACTAGATTGAGGTACAACTTTAGCTCTCCCCACTTTATATACCCCGCCAATAACACATGGTTGGGATCATCCCTTGGGTGATGAAATCCCAGGAAGGTCCCGCTAAGGGAAGGAAATGCTAGGAATTTTCGCTGGTCCACAGGCTCACACGTAGCACAAGGGGAGAGCTTACACGCACTAATGCTCCCTGGGTGCACTAGACTAGATTGGAATGAGTTGTGATTTCTCGTCACCCAGGATCACTGAGAGGTGCAAGGGGAGTGGATACATCAAAAACTCACTCTCAAACACAACAAACAAGATTAATTAACCCTTTAATTAAATCTACGTGTTCCTAATTAAGTCTGAAAAAGACACACAGACAAAGCCAACTAAGGGTCTTCGACCGATCGTCCTGCAGCAAACGTGTTAGTAATTTTATCCTTCGATCTTCACCAAGCGTGTGACAAGCTGCACAAATCATTAGAGAAATATCACAATCACAAATAGATGAGTTAGCAGATTAGTACCCAAAACCAAGACCAAATTGAAGCTCAAATCAAAAAATTAAAGGTTCTTTAGTTACCTCAAATTCGCATGTGTGAGAAAAATTCACACGTGTAGGTGGATCAATTTTGCCTATTTGACGTGAGAGGTGGATGCACTTTCAATTGTTGTATGGAGGGTCGTATTCGATTTCGCCCATGTATCCTATGTGTGTTCACCTCTGAGTTTAGCAAGTTCGCCTGTAAATGTGTTTTCGCCTCTACGATCAAAGATCCTTGACTTGATGTTGCAAGTTCACCCCTCTCAGGAAGGGAGAATTTGTGTTCGCCTGTGTTTCAAGAAAATTCACCTCTACTTCAAGCAATTCCACCCCTGTGTCTCACAAGTTTGCCCGTTGGGGGCGGATTCACCTCTATGTATCAAATCTGAACCTAAAAAATTAAAAACAACAAGCAAACATAAAGTAGACCCGTGACGTGGGTCCCACTGGGCGTGCTAGAGATGTGTGCATGTGAATTCGGCCTACTAAGATGCAAATACTAAGCTAATTCAAGGACCAAAGACACAAACAAAACACTCATGATAAGGCCTAGTTTAGTCTAAACACAAACATGAGAAATTGGAACCCTTTACCTTGTTTAAACTGCTCTTTTGGTGGGCCCTTGATGATCGTCGATTTGTGTGATTTCTCCTTCGAAAAATGTCATGAAGCTTAATGCAAAATGGAGCTAGGATGATGAGGAATGCAATGGTGATTATGGGTATTGTCTTGGATGCAATGTGTGTTCTCTAAGATGCAGCAATGGTGGATGTTCTTGGATGAAAAGTGCGAAGTGTACTTGAGAGTAGAGTTGCTTGATTGTGTTGTTGGATGTTGCAAATGGATCCATTTCCACCAATTTTAGGGTAAAGGCCTCTAAACAATGGAGGTCTCAGATTGTGCCAAGGTGGATAAGATCAAGGGCTAGGGTGATTTGAGAGATCACAAGCTCTCACATCTTGCCATGTGGCGGATGAAGTGGAAAGGGAGGATGAGGTGGAGATGGCATGGAGTTACTAAATAGTACCTTGGGATTTAGACAAAATCTCCTCATAAAGGAGGTCCTTGTCCTCATGTGGGTGAAAGGACATATGAGGAATTAAAAATTCCTCAAATATCCACATGGGGATGGGAGAAGGAATTTTAAATTCATTAAAATTCTTTGGTCAAATAAAAGTGAATTAAAAATTCACTTGGGAAAGGGGATGCCTTCTCCCAAAGGAGAAAGCATTTAAGGTTGTTGAATTAGGACACATGCCATAAATGGCATGGTGATTAGGTTGTAAAAACAAGTGATTAGCTAAGTTAATGGTGGATTAAGATCAAGTAGAGGATTATAGAGGATGTGACCCTAATCATGATTAGGATTATGCACATCTTAATCACAAATTAATAAAACTAATATGGATTAGAAGGAATTATGGAGGATGTGACATTTAGAGAGAGAAGAATTTGAAATAAAAATTTATTTAATTCAAAAAGGAAAAAGTGACTAAATTAAATAAATTAGAATATTTATTTAATTTAGAGAGGAAGGGGATAAATTATTTAATTGATTTATTAAATATCTTAGGGACATTAGGCTGCAGGGTGATATTATTCAAACAATAAATTATTTAATTAATGTGGATGAAAGTTGCGGGACAGAGGAATAGGAAGGGTGAATTTGACAATATGGGGGTGCTCAAATTCAGGTGTCTACACTTTACAATAATCCTATTCTTGTAAAGTGTTATTTCTCTTACGCCACAAACCAATATGGATACTTCAACAAGATAAAATATAGGAAACAATCTGATACGAGTATAGTAACCTTTCCTTAGTTTATTTGATAGTTCAAATATTAGGATTCTTATACTTAGGGGGTCTCTAGTCATCATGTATCCATATAAATCCTATATGTCAACCCCGAAGTAGATTACCAACATTATCAAGTTGAATGTTAAATTATGTTTGGTTTAGTGTGGTTTTAGTGCCATTAAGGAGTTATTTTCAATTACTTTTTTCTTCGACCATAATTTGAAACTTGGGTTAGGTAACTGTGTTCCTAATTCATAATTTATAAAAAGGTCTATAGATTTAATCTAAACTCAATGCCACATTGTTCCATATAACCACCTAAGATAAGAACAAGCAAATCCATCAACTTTTATTTATAAGATAATTCAAACATTCAAAAGATAAAATAATTCAACCTAATAAAATTAATCCCATTAATGCACTTCTTAACCTAATCTTATGTCCTTAATCTCTCGAACCCCTATTTAGCTACAAGAAAGAGTAGTGCAAAATTAACAACATAATCTTATATCCTTAAACTCTCAAACCCCATTTAGCTATAAGGTAGAATAGTGCAGAATTAAACAATAATTTTAGGAAGTAACAGTATGGGATGAGTGTAATTAGCTATAAGAATTCTATGGAAGAAATTTTTGATGTGGACATGGAAATTGAATTCTCTCATGGTGGCTACCCAACACTTCTCAGATGCCCTCCCACTCCCTTTTCATTGCAGGCAGGGAGGATGTTGGCAATATTTGTGAAATTTGGATTTACCCTTCCCAATAACATTTTCTCTAGCATTTTAAAGACATCTTCACAAACATATTTTGTGCATATTATGCATCCTTTCCCCGCTCTTCCTCACGCTATTCTCTGCACTCTCCTCCCACTCTCCTTGGAAAATTTGTTCAACCTCCTTTATCCCCTACGTTCTTTCTTTTCCTCCTACCTTCAACATCGACCTTTCTTCTTTTCTCAAATGCCCTTACAACCTGCGTCCCTTTGCACTTTACCCTCCTATGTTCTTTGCATTTCTTCACTCATTTCCTCCAGTGGAGAGGGTTTTGAAATCAGCTATGCGCTTCATATGCACGCACCTACATCTTCTTTCTCTCTCTCTCTGCATTTTCGTTCTCACGCGTCGTCTGATAAAATTCTTCTCCTCTCATGTCTTACTCTCACATTTTCCTTCTAAAATAAATCATACAAATTTCTCTCTACATCCTCTCTTGGTTCTTCCTCTCAAAACAGCGAGCATCCCCCAATCTGGGGTTCATGAGATTTTAAAACTATCAAAAATCCCCTCATTTTCCTCATAGCCTGTCATTGAGTAGCTCACAGAACTGGGATTCCATGCCCTATGGTCATCCACGCCTTGCTTGATCCCATTCCTCTTAAATTCATGTTGTCCCCTCTCGTGGAATGGAGTAAAGTAAACCATAAATATCTTCTACCTCCCCTTTTCTTGGGTCGTTAGCAAAGTTCCAAGCACGTTGATCATATTTTAATTTATATTATTTTAATTTCCCACTTCACCAAAACGTGGGATGTGACATCCTTCCCCCCACTAACTCATTTGACTGCAAAATACGACGAAACTTTCTGATGAAAGATGTATAATTAGATGTATCATCGAGTACCTGTGTATTTAATGTGAAATTTTCAAAAAAAGAAAAAATTATGCCCGACGTTCATCGAAATTGTGACGCTTCGTGATTTTCGTCGCTATTTCGACATACACTTAAAGTCAACCATCCATTTCCATCAATTTGTGGGTCGACATATGGTTAGCCTCCTTAATTTGTGGGCCGACTAGTATATGGTTAGTGTTCATCGAGGTTCCAGCGAATTTTTTTTAATAAATAAAAGTGAGTTCAACAATTTATCATACTTGCGACAGTGTTTTGCTATACTTGTGACAGTTTGTGGAGGTTGTAGGCCAAATTTTTTTGGTGCAAAATATCAAAATTATTAGATTTCGTTACATGTCTATGATTAAAAATTATTGGAGTGTGAGTTTGATATTTTTTGAAGATCTAAATATTTAAGCTTGGTAAAGAAAAATCATGTCAGATAATATTAGTCCAGAACAAAATGAAGAGACACTTGCTAGATTGTGGGCTAGACTGAAAAGAAAGGGTGATGGGAAATGTTATTGTCCTTGCAATAATTGCAAGGGTTTAAAGACGAGAAAACTTTTAATCACAATAGCTGAGAAACATTGTAGGCAACATGGTCACATTGAAGGGGGGCATGATTATCGTCCATTGGTAAGTTGTTCATTATATGTGTTTATGTTGATTGAATTTGTAAATGTTTATATTGTTTTAACATTTGATATATATATAAAAAATCACTTGATCATGATCATGGTTTATTTGTGTTTGTCATTATTATAAAGGTGGGGCGCCGTAGGGAACACGATATGAATTATCATGGCCCGGAGAATGTGGTTTTGCAAACGGAGGAACATGGAGTTGTAAATATCGAAGATGAAATTAATGATCCTATGGAAGAAGATGATCATGCGCCAGAAAACACAATTGAAGATGATGGTACAAATACATTGATCCATGACACATGTAGTGGCACATCTGATCATGTTGATCGAGATGACTTTGATGTTGTTCATGATTTACCTGTACTTGAAAAGGCATACAAGCCCCTTTATGAAGGCTCTCAAACAACTCTTCTCTCTTCTGTATTGTTGTTGGTTAACTTGAAGGTTATGAATGGTTTATCCAACATAGCAATCTCACGGATGTTAAGGTATGTCATATATGTCATATTTTTTCATCTATTTTAATTGTTGTTAGTTCATCGCTAGTAAATAAAAAAATGGAGTATCAAGCAATAGATGCATGTCTCAATTATCATATTATATATCATAAACAACATGAATTTGCAACAAAATGCTCAGAATGTCATATCAGTAGATATCAAACAGATCAACTAACAAAAAAGGTGTCTCACAAAGTTCTTCGTTATATTCTCATTATTCCACGTATGCAACAATTATTTAAGTGTGAAAACTTAGTGCAATTTATGAATTACCATGCACAAAATAGAAATGGAGATGACACACCACTAAAATAAGGGGGCACCATTCCTCATTAATAGCAATGCCATCTCCCTTCCTAGTGCCATACCCTTAATTAATGAATGGTCTCATGTCATATGAGAGGGAGCTAAAAAAATGTAGGCATTCTGGCAAGTTGATAGCTCCCACAACCCCCCTTTATTTCCTTTTATTTTTTAATTAGTTTTTATTCATTTTCCATTATGCAATGTCCAACATAAAGGTGACTTTGTCATGGGGGGTGTGACAAACGATTACTTAGATGCATTTGGCATTCACTAAAGTAGCACAAATTTTTAAGCATGTAAAGGGAAAATTCAATCCATAGAGAAGAACATTTCATGAAGTGCAAAGTGTATGTACACCATTTCATAAAACATTTTTGACAAGAAAATTGTGGAAGTTTGATACATTTAACATATAATTTGATAGTAGATACATTAGATTTATTTAATATTACTTAAACTAATTAAATTCAATTATACTATGATAAAAAGGTTTTCATAATTAACTTAAACTTGTTTAAAATGAAATACAACTTAATTAGACTTCATATATTTAAATATAAACAATATTTGGAGCTCGCACAAACATAACTCAATACATCATTTTAGTATCACACCAAATTAGTATCTCGCCTTAAAGTAAGGCTAAAAGTACATTTTTATCTTCTATAATACTAAGTGCACCCAACTATTTGTACTATACTATTTATTAAAGACACCTAAGTAGCAAGTATGCTGCCTACAACTCTAAAACAACTTGAAGGAGTAAATATTTTCCTATTATAATTTCATAAAGTAGGATGATTTTTAGGTGCTTAGTGGTTTTGTTTTCAATATGCTCATATGTATTAATATTGCTTTGAAACATAAATGGTTGATTTGCTCTTTAGGTCCGATGGACCGTGTTAGGGTCTGACATAAAAATATCGTAATCATTGGGCGTTAAAAAGTTTAGCTACAAGATTTTCATTCAGATTTCAAGCGCTGTTGATTTTCAATTGGGTTCTGATTTGATGAGTAATTATTACCCATATAATAAATAATGACTACTGAAAAAGGCATCTACTACATCTAAATTTGCCTTGAAAATATTGTTTAAGTAAAAACATTCAATACAGAATAAAATGCTGCTCAGCAGATTTTATCGATCTATTTTCAAATATTACATGTATATTCTTAGTAATTGATACGAATTAAAAGATAAAGTGTAAATTGTATTAGGAGAAAAGATCTAGTAGTTGAGCACTCTAAATTCGCATCTCTCAAAATCTTACATGACAATTTCATATCAAATCCAGTTCTTTACAGCATCTTACTTGGCAAGTATGCTGCTTATAACTACGGTTTCAAGGTTACATCAACATGTGTTTTTTTAAGTGTCCAAAAAGGCCCCAAAAAAAGTTAGATTGGTATTTGTACACTAATTATGTTTTATTGGTGTACTGATTTATTGCTTTTTGGATCAAAGAAATATATTTCATTCAATTACGAGTACTCATGATCAGCATTAACAACTTTGAAATCACGACTATTATTAAAAATATTGGACATTAAATCAACAAATGCTATCACAACTATTGAAACATGCTCAACTACTGGATCTTTTCCCATAATATTTTTTTCATTTTTATTAATTTAAAGACTGATTATTTTATGCTTATGTCATATCATACCAATTTGTTTTCTCACAACAATTAACACCCAGGATTGAAGATCACCACTATGGAATGGCCTATTTATAAAAAAAATTAAATTAAGGGAATCCATCTGTATTCCTAACCATTTTGAAATATGGAAAAAAAAAGGATGGACTAAACACAAAGTTAGATGCAAAGGAACATGGGCAATAAACATGGTAACAATAATGAAAAAGCAATGATTTAATAAATATTTATACATGAGAACTCCAAAATAAGGGAGTATTTGCTCCATATTGTGCTACCTTGCATGCTTAACTGGTCTCTTTCCAACCAAATCTATCAAGGATTTCCATGGTTTCCTTCAAAGCACTGCAAAAGAATAAATAAAGTCATAAACAACTAAGACATTATAGTCAGTAAAAGTATCAAAACTGCCGATTCTATCACTACTTATTAATGCCAACATTCAATCAATAAGTCTTAATAACAGGAGTACCTTCCAGGCCTAAGTATTTTGTAGAAGTTAGGTCTGGTCAGATCTATGACCGTTGAGCCTGCACGTCCAACTGGAAGTTGGCCTCCATCAAAAATATAAGCACATTCTTGCCACAGCTGCTTAAATTCGTCAATGCAAACTGTACTTGACTGTCCACTTTGATTAGCACTGGTAAGTGCAAGAGCACTTCCAAAATCTCGAGCTATCATTCGAATAAAGTAGCATTCCGGTATTCGGATTCCTATGGTATCTATTCCTGGGTTTAGGGACTTCTCAAGCAAACTTTCTTGGCCTGCAAACAGCATCTAGAGCATTAATTTTTTTGTTAGAATTGATTGAATGGGATTTATGAATTTGAAATTAGTTTGATTTCCTTTTTGATCTAATTGGCAACTGAACTTTGAAAAATATCTGGCTCTTAAAATTGAATTTTCTAATTTATAAAATTAGTTCATATAGCTAGAATTACAGACCCCGATTTAGAACCAAAGTGACAGGCCCAGGAAGAAGACACTGAAGAAGCCCATCTGGCAAATGAGAGGTAATTGCAAAGCGGTCAACATCCAGCACGTCAGAGACACACACTGCAAGAGGACTTGTAATACTGCGCCCTTTAATTTCATATATCTTTTGGACTGCTGCTGAAGAGCTGAACACATAATTCAAGAAAAACAAAAATTCAAAAGAGATTCACAAATTCACAAGAGAGCTGCATCCCATTCAGTAAACAAGTTGATTAACATGCATGAATGATCAGACAGACCGAGAAGAATTTTTAAAATCAGCAGGCTTATGAATTTTATGCATTTATGCTAGAGGATGCATTCCTCAAACTGCTTCGTTTCACTCACAATCAAGGACTTGATCTTACTAAACATTTCAGAGACAATAGCACAGTAAAAATGTTAACAAATTTCGGTGAAACTTGTTCATCAAATTATCTACTAATAAAGAGTAGTTAACTGCAATCAAACATCAACTCTCAGAAAATGATAGACTAAAATACAAATTTGTTCTATAGGCTAGAGACGACCCAATCACTTTTGTAATTTAAGGCACAGCTTCAAGATGGACAGACACTTTGTGATTAAACCTTTAGCAAGTAAATTGTACCCCAAAAAATGACTGAAGCCTATGTGGTACAAGCTCTTGCATATTCGACTTAGAATTTGGGTATTTATTACTTTGATCAATTTCATGGGTAAGAGACTTGCAATTTCAAAACTTCTGAGGTCCATCAGTTTCAAGATGGGAAAACTTGTGCTTCTTTGCGACACTCCGAGCTTTTGTGTAATAAACACCCTTGGCTACTTCCATTTTTTATTTTTTTAACAACTAAATCTTATTAAAACTTCCATACCCTCTTAATCAACCAAGCAACTTCTTTCCAATTAGAGGAGCTAATCTCATAACCTTACCAAACCATAGTAGGGGTTGTAGCTCTATACACAATGTGCAATCTTGCACTAGAATGGAAAAACTCACATATCATGACCAATCCCTAGACCTAGACCTATTCCTCGAGGTTTCATTCAAGATGCCCCTGCCTTTTTGGGAGTCTTTGGCTCTGTAATTCAATTACCAAAATAGAAAAACTTCATCCATACAACTGGAATGAGATCCTCGACCTCAATCATTAATTGAGGTTTTGTTTCTATTTCAATCCACATGCAATAGTATGATAGCTAATGCATTCGATCAAATGTCAGTTCCACAGCAACATCAGTGTATGAACCCACACAATGTACATAGGAAACAGCTCATGCATACATCACATAATAATTAACTCATGGATAGAAGACATACACAAAACGTGACTACTCCATGCATACATCTCATATACACAATGTGACTAACTCATGGATACATCACATATACATGGTGTGACTAGCCCACACATGCATGACATATACAGTGTGACTAGCTATTGGATGCATCACACATACACAATGTGACTAACTCACACATACAAAAATATGCGCAATGTGAATAACTCAATTGAACATCACATGTACACTCAATGACTAGCTGGCAAAAGGAAGTGGTTACAACCTTACTACAAGCACTTCCCCTTAACCTAGCTCACTAACACATAAGCCTTTAAGTACGTCCCAATCAAATACAGGAAAATCGGCACATCCCATACTATACCATGGGACCCATCCTTTTCCCTAGTTCACTATTAGTTGTGATGATAGACAAGCATCCCATACTGCTTGTGTCATCATTGGCAAGGACACAAGTGTAATCCCTATGTTTACTACCAATAGCATCAAGTTGATGACTTGCTCTCCATATGATGGTGATGGTTCTATAATCTATTGTTTTTTATTTTGGTCACCCCTCGTAGTAGTAGTGATTGCCACTCGTAATTGTGGCATACTCTATAAGAGGTCTGCTATTCATATAGGTATGGTGGTCTGCAATACTTGCCTTGCAATATTTTTGTCTAATTCCGACCATTTAGAGGTTGCTTCTTGTTTCATTGGAACTCCTTCATTCCTTTGACATGGCTTGCTCCACTTCTGCTTTCGCTTCTCAGAGTCTTTCCTTTTCTATACAAGGGTCTAGACATATAGCCTTCTTGGCTTGCGCTCAGGTGACAACTAGGACTGTCTTGTCTTGTCCCTCTACATCTAGCATATTGATGCTTCCTTTTTGTTTTGGACAATTTATATCCTCATGGCCACCTGGTCTGCACCACTTGCATAATATTCTTCCCTTTTCTGTTCACTTTGACACTCTAGCGAAATTTCTCCATTCATTGCACTTTTGGCATTGTACCATGGGTCTCCCTTTATAGCATCATATTGAATTCTACTTCTTGTCCCATTGTTATTGTTAAACCAGTTATTATTCCCTCTCTGATTACGGTATCTGCTAAGTGATGCATTATGAATGTTGTTCTACTACTTCAACGGTGTATTCAGTACAATTTCCCTTGTTATTATGTTTCCCTTGTTTAGTATTGTAGATTTCCACTACAATTTCATTGTCATTTTGCAAGAGTTTAGACTCTTCTTCAAATGCTTTCTTCAATCGATCCCATGTGGCTTTATAGGCTACTTCAAGCTCCATTTACCAATCTATGGCTATGCCCCTCAAGGTTGTTCGAAATGCTCTCAAACTATAGGCCCGGTCATCCTGACCATTGACTATCCATATGGTTTCACATGTTTTGCAATGATGTATAGGGCCCTTTGATCCATTTCCTATTAACTTCGGAAGTTTCTACCTCTCGACGTTCAAACTTGATGGAGGGGTCACCATCCATCTTCCCTAATATGCCCTTTGCGGCTGGAACCTAGGTGGAGAGTTTTGGTTTATACGTGTTGGTGCTTCTCTTGCACTCTCAGCCCCGTATGAATCCCCTACTCCTTCCTTAGCATTTGTCACACTCGGGTTACCCTCGAGATCTTGTCTATGCTCCCTTAATCTTGGGGTTTTAGGCTTGATTCCTTCGATTCTAGGTTTTTTTGTAAGTACAAGTTCTTTGATACAGCATATGTTTCCATCAGTATGTCCACAGGTTCTTCCTCTTTTTCTTCATCCAATGTTTATGGTACAGATGGTTTTTCGGCTTGGTCGACGAGATCTACATATGCTTCGTCAAGGAGTGGTAGATGCCTTGTGATTTCCTCACACTCTCCCTTCGTATATTCTCTGATTGTGATGGTCTTTCTCTACCTGATTACGACTTTGGCTTACAGTTCAATTCTTGCTCCTAGATGGGCTCGGACTTTCTGTCTGGAACCCTTCAATCCCGTCGATTATTCCCTTCAACCTTCTCCTTCATTCCCTTTGTTCCTTTATCCTTATAGATCTTCTAACTTAATCCTCCAATGGTTCGTGACCGCTTTGTGATCTTTTCCTGTCCTTATTCAGATATAAGGGCATTAATTTCTAGATGTGTGTCATTAGTCGATATCACATTATTCTTCCCTTGGGTTTCTTTCCTCAAATCATTGTAGTATCTATTGGCGGCATTGTTCTTGTTCTTTCTCTACACTGAGATCTAGTAGAATGATAAAGTGTTGTGCAAGGAGTCTTGGCAATTGATTTAAAAGATGATCTACTTCATCGTTTACTTGTAGATTGTTCCAAATCATGTCTTGAGGGATCTATCTTCTGGCAGCTTCCCTCTGAATGTGCTCCTTGATAGATATGTCCCACAAATTCACAACATCCTGCGTGAGATCATCTTCTCTTTCCTTGTTGGCTTGTACTGGTTCCACTGCTAGTTGCCTCATGTATATTGCCATTTATCCCGACCTTACTTCATGTTCTACCAAGATTCTTATGGGCAACAATGCCAAATGTTTATTGGTTAATTATACTCAATTGAATATCATAGAGTAAACAGTAGAGTAAATACTAGGTCTATAAATAATACATAACAGCAATTCCAAAAAGATGTATCAATATATTCATTCATAAGCTTTTATAGAATGATCTAGGAACCTTTCTTCGTATACAATGCAAATTTTTAAAGTGGCCAACAGTTGGTTGAGAACTACCAAACATCGGTAACTATCAACCACACACAACTCTTTTATTTGGCTGACTACACTGTGGAGGTGTCAAAAGGCACCCAAAAGAAGAACCAATTTTGTGATATAAAATAGAAATGAAATGAATGGATATATGTTCTTCATTCACCCCTAACATTCCCTAACCATCCCCCGAATGTCCCAACATCCATTGGCTGTCCCAGGGACAACATAGCATCTCCCCCACTTTAGAACCAAAGCCCATTGCTATTTTACAATTCACCAAAAGAGGCTCAAGGAATAGAGACAAAGAAAAAAAGATAAGAAGGCGAGGAAGAGAAGTAGGTTCAAAGATACCAATTGGAAGATGATTCTGATTTTTGAGCTTGTTGCTCAATGTACTTGTTTACTATGCATGATGCATGATTTTTTTGGCATCTCTCAATATAAATCGTGCTCCATATTATATTTATGATTATAATTTGATTGAGGAATCAATAAATTTTTATTTTTTTTAAAAGGGGGTAAAAAATTTATTCAGAAAGCCCTAGCAACAGCCAATAAACAATAATACAAGAAAAGAAAGGGAAACCCAGAGTGACCCCTTAGGATACCCTATCCTCTTGAAGGAGATGTCTTAAATTAGCAGACAAATCCCGAGATAATTGGTCCCAACTCCAAACCTCCCAATCTCCTTGCTGCTAGGAAGCCCACTTTGCTAGACAATCTACTACTCCATTACATTCCCGGGGGATATGGACAAATGATATAGACTCAAAAGAGCTGCTCAATTGAAGAATTTGTCTACCCACCACTACCAATTGCCAATGAATCCCCTCAAACTTTTTCTCATTCAGAACATTAATCACTATCTAAGGATCCGCCTCACATATGATCTTCCTCCATCTTAACTCACAAACCTTTTCAAGAGCCATGAGAATAGCCTGGGCCTCCATGAGGCCATTTGTCTCCTACCCCATATACATAGAGAAGAAAAAGGCAACCTCACTAGAGCTATCCCTCCCAACACCTCCAATGCCAGCATGCCTCGGATTCCCTCTAGACGACCCATCTCTATTAATCTTGAGGGTCCCAATTGAGGGAGGCTCCCACTTGCCATCTCTTGAGATCTTTTTTCCAGAGGTATGCCTCCCTTTGGACACATGCGGTCTTACAACTAGTGCATCAACGCCCAAATTGCGAGCAATAGAGAGATCCTCCTAATCCATATTATCATCTAAGACACATTTAACTAGCAATGTTTTGCTAGATCATGCAAACAATTCTCTACCATAGCTGAACAGTCCAAAACTTACTGCCCTAAAAAATTCTTCTGTTACGTTCTAGATTTATTTGCCAAATGATGCATGATGGTCCTATCTCCCATGCCAATTGGAGAAAGGATGCCTTGGCAGGTGATCGTCCCATACTATTCCAAAAATCCACTAGAGGAGTGACATGAACACATCCCTTATGTCATAACCCCACTAGAGATGCCAAATATCCTTGGCATAAGGGCATTGGAAGAAAAGATGTGGGATGTTCTCCTCACTATTCTAGCACAAGGCACAGATAGAGGGCCCTTGAAAGCCCCCTTTTTGTAATTTTTCGTAGGTAAGGCAGCTATTCCTAGCAACCAACCAAAAAAAGAATTTACATTTTGGTGAAGCAAATTTGCTCCAAGTCTTCTTCCACCAAGGAAATTTCAAATCACCACCCTCCTGGTGGTCCAACACCTGATATCCCATGGCCACTAAGTATAATTCCTTTGAGTCCAAACCCCAAGCTAAAGCATCTCTACCATTTAAGGAGGTTGCATTTCCGCTTAGAGATAATAGACCATAAAAGATTTTGCTCCTCAACCAAGCCCTCTCTAGGCCAATTCTAGGGGTCTTTCCAATGAGCCAGCACCCCCTAACCCAAGGGGTGAAAAGCCTTAAAATCAGACACATGCTACCATCCAGTTGCTACAAACTTGTCACAAAGACCCTCCAATTGCGGATGAGAGGACATAATAGAAGGGTGCCCATCCCAAGAGTCATGCCAAAAAAAGCCTCAGACCCCTTGTGACAAATCCAAAATAAAACTTGCTTAATTAGGTTGGCCCCTTTCTTGATGGTGCCCCAAATTACGGAACCCTTCCTTGGGAACACCACCCTAGGGATGTCAGCGTTGGGGATTCCCCCAGATATTTAGAGGTAAGAATCTTTGCCCAGACCTACTCAGGATTTGTGCACTACCTCCAATAAAGTTTGGCAGTAAGAGCTTGACAATTATGCCTTGACAAGTGTAGGCCAAGTCTAGCGTTCTGCTCAAGACGACACCTCAAACCAACTCACTAGGCTCCATTTAGAATTCTCCAAATTCTCGCCCAAAGAAATTGGCAGGAGAGAGCATCAAATTCTCGAATGAAACTCAAAGGAGCTTCCGATAAGAGACATATATAAATAGGGAGAGCCTAAATAACATATTTCAGAAGAGTCACTGTCCCAGCAGAAGAGAGCCAACGAAAGGTCCATTCAGAGCTTATACAAAGTTGACTGCCAATGCCCTCTAGCTAGGGGGCCATTGAAAGAGGGAAACCCAAGTAAATAAGAGGAAGAGCACCAACTTGAAATCTGAGAATTATGGCAATCCATCACTGAATCGGAGGAGGGGTGTTGAAGAAAACAATAGAGGACTTGTCCTCATTGATCCTCTATCCAAAGGTAGCCAAGTAGATGTCTAGGACTATCCGAAAATTCAACACCTCTTCAACTTTGGCCACTCCAAGTAAAGTCGTATCATCCACAAATTGGAGATGAGAGACAAAAGAGAGCGGGCCCAAGTCCAACCATGAATCCTACCTTGCTTGACATGTGACTGCAATAGGTGCCCTAAACCCTCAACCAAAAGAATGAAGAGATACGAAGACAAAGGGTCTCCCTGACGAAGACCGTGCGAGGCCTTGAATAAAGGAGATGAAGACCCATTGATGATGACCGAAAAAGAAGAATAGGAGACAGCTCATTACCCAATCCGCCAATTGGCCTCCAAACCCAAAGACAAGGAGGATCCTCCGGAGAAAACGCCATTTGAGAGGATCGTAAGCTTCGGACATATCAAGTTTGATAAACATGGCCTTTTCCTTTGAGGTCCCCATAGAATGGATAGCCTCCCTTGCCACCATAACCCCATCCAGAATCTGTCAACTACAACAAACCCTCCCTGCTCTTCTCAAATTAAGGGCCCTAAACACCTCTTGAGACACTCAGCCATTAGCTTAGTAATAATCTTATACACCACATTACACAAGGCAATGGATCTAAAATGATCAAAAGATTGAGCCTCCCCCTTTTTAGGAATAAGAACAAGGTAAGTAGCATTCAAGGCCTGCAACATTTGTTTGTTGTCATGCGATTCTCGAACAAGCTCCAACAAATCAAACTTGAGAATTTCCCAAAAAAATTGGAAGAATTCAATTGGGAACCCATCAGGTCTAAGGGTTTTCCCTTTCTTCATCTAAAAGACTACCACTTTCAACTCCTCGAGGGTGATCGAAGAAACAAGGGCCTTGTTCATCCATGCAAAACCAAATTAGGGATACAGGTAAGGACCGAACCTTCCTCATCCACCTCATGAGGAGAATCCTCTGAGAGAAGTGAAGAAAAGAACTACATGGCCTCCTTATAGATATCCTGAGAAGAGGAGAGAAGATTCCCATCAACTAACTGAATAGAGGCAACTATATTTCTCTGCCTCCTATCCCTAATAGAGTTGAAAAAGAAAGTTGAATTTTTGTCTCCCTCCTAGAGACGATCATTTATGGATTTCTACTTCCAATAGATTTCCTCCCGAAGTTCCAATTACAACTCCCTAAGAAGGATAGACTCCATCTTCAAGTTTTCCAACAAAAGACCCAACTCTCTAACTTGTTGGGTGACTTCATACAACCGGTATTGAGAAACTTCCTTAGAATGGAAAAGATTTCCAAAACACTCTTTGTTCCATCTCTTGAGTTGGTATTTCACATACTATAGTCTCTTAACAAAAATGTACATTGTCGTGTCGAACGACGGTCTACCATTCTGCCACCAAAGTGCCATGAGATCTTGCAAAGAATCCTCATGAAGCCACATGAGTTTGAACCTAAAAGAAGGCTTCTTAGGAGCTTCCGACGAAGTAATACTTAACTTGATAGGCCAATGATCTAACCCCCGCCAATCAAGAATCTTTGAGGCAAAGACCCAATGATTGCTCAACCAGTAACTAGAAACCACAAACCTGTCCAATCCCTTAGAGATAACATAACTACCACACCTTTTGTTGGTCCAAGTAAACCGACCATTGTTTGGTTGGACATCCATCAAGTGAAAAGAATCTATATTCTCTTTGAGTAAAAGGGAAGCATAATCAAGTCTAGCCACACCACCTCTTTTTTCTTCTAACACATGATAGCATTAAAGTCGCCCGCTAAAATCCATGGATGAAATGGAAACAGGGATCGCACTGTTTTATGTGCACCCACAACACAACTTGACCAGGAAGAGAGGAAGGAGCATAAATGTTCATGAGTAGGATAGATTCACTTGACTCGATGCTAGACGCGACCAACAAAACTGAAAATTTACTCGCAATCCACCATGAGGGGGTAAGCTTGTAAGGATCCCAAAGACAAGCTAATCCTCTGGCACTACCCTAAGCTCCAACACATTGCCTCTAGCCTCTCCACCATAAGCAAGAGGTAGTATTATGCATATCTTCCACAAAAGTTTCGTCTCCTGTAGAAACACAATATTTGGAGAGTGTTTCCAAATAAAACCTTGAACAATCTTTTGTCTAGGGATGTTGTTCAACCCCCTTGCATTCCATGAAAGAACTATCATTTCTAAAAGTGGGAATCAATGGGTTTGACCGAACCTGATTCCACCAAGGACTCACCCATCAATTTCAACTTATCTAAATCCTTTTTGTGACCAACCTTTCCAAATTTATCAATAACACCTTTCTTGATAGACATTTGCAAAATACCGAGTTGAAGCTGACCTTATTTCTGATGCCCCTCACCCACATCCTCTAGCACTGCTAAAGAAGGAGCACGAGGAGCATCTCTCTCCAAGGACTCCTACACTAGCTGATCTAGGTTCCCCACTTCCGATAAAAGATGCTCGGATTCCATCCTATTTGAAGACGCACCCTCCAAGGGGATGTCTTGATACTTGGTCCCATGAAACTCAATCTCAATTTCACCTGCATACACTAACCCGGACTGTTGAAGATCCACACCAGCTTTTTGTTCCACAATAGTCTCTAGGGCTTCAAATCTATTAAAAAGCCCGTCCTTTTGTCTTTCTTTGGGCAAAATTTTTGAACCTCTCCCTCTATTGCGTTGCTTAACTAGAATAAATCCATCCTCATCCCTGTTCCTATCTGAAACAAGAACTTTCCCCTTATCTGCTTGAGAGGGTGAGGGAGAGTTGCTTGCAGGAGCAGATGGGGAAGCCTTCGAGAAACTTCTTTGCAGGTGCCCATATTCATGACAGATCCAACACCGAAAAGGGAGGGCCTCATAATCTAGTTGTTGTACCCAGGAGCAAGACCCGAGCCTAATTTCCATAGAGTTTGGGAGAGGAATATTCGGGTCCATTTCAATACACAAGCGGGCATAAGAGACCACCTTTCAATCCAACATTTGCTGGGATGGTCCAACTAGCTTACCGAGGAGTAAAGCAATCATATGAAGGATATCTTGCCTCCAAAATTCCAAAGGAAGTCAAGGCAGCTGCACCTAGACAGGTATTTTTGAAGGAAGCTCTTTTTGTCGAATTAAACTCCACATGCTAGGGTTTCATGAAAAGACTCATCTGGTTGTAGAAGTACAGTCCCCCTTCAAAGGTAATATTCCTAACGGCCAATCTTGAAAACACCACAAAGTAGTTATTTGCTGCCATAATCACTTCCATATCTCCCTCTGAATTCCATGTTCTTCGAGCCCATGATTCAAGAAACAAGACAAAGACCCTGATGCCCATGAATTTACAGATGAGGGCATGATCTGCAAGATATAGAACCTCGCCTGAAATGGACTCCAGTGCATTTCTCCAAACAACCATTGGATCGTGGGCACAATCCAAAACCCTGAGAGAATTTAGGCTTTTCTGATGCATGCAGCAAAAAATCAATTGCATGAGCATGATTAGATGAGGTTGGCTCATCCCGATTGAAAACAATTGTAAAAGAAGGGGTTGTGGGGACCCCTGAACCCCCTGTGACTGTCATGCAAACAACACTCCAGCTAAGCACTGCAACAAACGTCAAAAGCCAAAAGAAAAAAGAAGGGTAAAAACCCCATGGTGTACCCACTAGTACAGGAAAAAGAGAGGGAATAATAGGGAGGCCAGCACAGTGCCTACCCAACAGCGCGTGACCAAGCAAGCTGCACAAGAAGGCAGCTCAGGCTGCAAAGAAAGCAGCACCTATGGCCTGCAAATTCAGTCGCACTGCCTCACCGCTCCCAATCCATCCCCCCAAGTTTGAATGCCTTTGTCATACATATTTTTTCGATCTAGAAATCAATGAATTGTTATTGTACTTGTTCTTTAAAATTTCTGCTTCCTTTGGTTCGCTTATGTTATTTTAAGATAATTTTTATTTATTTGTATTTTAAAAATTCAAATACTAATCTTATTTTTTATTTTAATAACCATCTCCACATTCTCCCCATACCTCCCCAAAATCCATTAAAAAAAATTGTCATCCTTAAAACCCATCCCTATGTTCCCAGAACTCTAAGAAACACTATGAAATACCCTCAAGTGAAATAGAAGCAAGTGAAACACAATTAATGAAGCCACCTATAAATCTAAAGAATGATCCTAGTACTTGAGGTTCTTGATGTGTCATGGATATGCCCCAAAAGTTGCAACATCCAAGCTCGCAATTAAAACCTCGATCAAACTGACAAGTTCAACCTTGATCAAACTGGTCCTGTACAAAGACAGTAGTCAGAGATGGGATCAACTGCAATTAAAACTGTCCTAGGAAGAACAAAAAGACAGAGCCTGCAATAGTTTAGGAGGGTGAAGTATTTCAAATTCCCTTTTTTTTAAATTACAAAAGGTTTGTTGGGCTCCAATGTTACTTTGCTACTTGTTCTTTATATACCTCCATGAGTTCATTGTAACAATCAATGGATCTTTTCCTTAATGTTTCTTATCACTGCTCCAACATATAAATCTTAGAGGAGTGATGCTGCAATCAGGAAAGCAAAAGAGCAATTGCAGAGCTTGTACAGTGTTTGGGCGTTGTTGGTTTTGCAACAGATGTCTATGAAGGCCTTTCAAAGGTGGTGAACCAATGTAAAAGCTCAAGAGAAAATGCTTGAGAAAATCCCTCACTCTTCTGAAGTTTTCTTCCATTTTGGGTTTCTCCATACCTATGATGTTGTTTTCTTTCATTGGTTTACGCAATCTATGCTCTCTACTTCTTCATACATGCTTCTATTCATTGTTAATTACATTTAATAACACTAAACCTCATCCATATGGATTGCTTTTCCATTATTCCACACATGGAATAACAACTGCATCCATTAATTTAGATTTAATGGTTGAAAAGGATATGTTTTGGTGAATTATACATGGAATGTCCACACCAATTATGGACCACATATGAATCACATAGTGAGAAGAAGCAAATCCTCTTCCGCATATGAACTCGAGTGAAAAAAAAAAAAGTCCTCAACAAACAAGTGGCCTCAAACTATGAGAAGTCCATCCTCTTTAGACATATAAATTCTAGTGAAAGAATGAGCTTGCAAGTCCTCTATATACATGTAGCCTCCAAACATCTCCCGAATCATCTTTGGAAAGAAAAGATAAAATCACATACAATCATTGACTAACTTGTGAACATAAAACCTCCTATCCAAGAAGCGAAGTAGTGCACCCATATTCAATTAAAGAAATGTCCTCATGTACAAATATGTTGTACCCATCTCATCAAGTCCATGCTCAACAAATGGAAGATGACTATCATCCCCCAAATCACAAGAGCCTCTAATGTCAAAGCATTCAAACCTACAGTACTCAAGCATGCATGATATCACAATATCTCCAGAAGCATTCTCATCTACCTTGTAAGTTTCCATAGGCAAAATAGAAAGACTCTCTAATTGAAGCCTAGGTGTCTCTTCCACATATATATGCACCATAAGAGCATTAGAAGATTAAACAGCCTCAAGGCTCTCTCAACTAGAGTATTGATGGAAGTAATCTCATTATGCAGACATTGATTGTCCTTGAATCAAGGAAATATATAGGGCTTGGCATCCTTGTCAAGCTTCCAATTGGCTATCACCAAAAAGTCATTGCTAGTAAGTTTTGTGCCTCAAACTGAGTGGATCACCTTTAGAGGACAACCAAATGATTGTTCAACAAGGGCCTGAAACTCTTTCAACTTCTAAAATGTCAAGCAAGACCCACACCTTCCTGGGGTGATCATCCACAAAGAGTTAAAATATTGGGCAAAAAAATGACTTGGCACCCTTGGTCCACAAAGATCGATATGATCATCCACAAAGAGAACAATATTTTAGTAAATGGTGGATGGCCTCTACAGCAACTGCAAACAAATACGGAGCAAGAGGGCAACCTTGTCCCATTGATCTCTAGAGGGGAAAAGAATTAGTTACTTCACCACTAATAGAGATCTGATTAGAAGCACCTCTAAACAAAATACTCACCAATTAGTCACTGAAACCCAAGAGCTTTCAGCATTAGAGTCACGAATGGCCAGTCAATATGATCAACGGCTTTTCAAAATCTAACAAAACCATAGAAACATTCTAATTGGAGAATTTGGCCCAATTCATGCCTTCCCAACTTGATATGAAATTATCCAATAATGGACCTACCCTTCACAAAATCAATTTGGGAGGGGGAGACCACCTTGGATAAAATCTTTTGAACTTTCAAAATAAAAAATTTATAAGAAACAATGAGGAGGATAATTAGCCTCCACAATTCAACTGGAAACCCATCAGCCCCGTGGGCTTTATTAATTTCATATGACAAATGGCATTTTTGACCTCATCTAAGGATATTGGAGAATCAAGAATAATAGCATCATTTGCAGCCAATTTGCAGAGCACAACTTTGGAGATCAGACTCCTAGCAATAGAAACAACCTCACTATTTCCCCTAGTAGAAAAATTTATACCATAGAAATTTGAAAATACGGAAGGCCTCTACTGTTTCAGCACCATCCTCTACCAGAACACCAGAAACATCAATAACAGGAATCTTCTCCCTTTTGTGCTTGCATTTTAAATATTTGAAAAAGAATTTAGAACCTCTATCACCCAAGCGTAACTACATTAGCCTTGACCTAAATTTAGCACCCCTTGCCCTGTAGAATTGGTCACAGCAAAGAAAATATTTGATATCTTGTATGCTCCTGCAACAAGACGTCAAAAGGGTTTCCGTGCAGGGTAAGCTCAGCTCTAGACAAATTTTCTTGAGATTTATTGACCCTAAGAGCCCTCTCCCTAGCTTTGTTCTACTTACAGCCAAGGAGGGGGTCAACACGGTTTCTCTTTCTCTTAAATTTAGCCCAAAAAAACTACTCATTCCCTTTCAAGCAAACTTGCACCCACCAAGCTTATCAGAACTGGACTCAATCATACCATAATCACCACCATAAACCCAAGAGATATGTTTTAGATTATTGGCAAGCCAATTCCATAAGTCAGTTCTTGCCTTATAATCGTTAGGGGCATATATAAAAAAAATACCAAAAATCTAATTATCAATATTCAACTCAACCCAAACAACTCTGTTGCAAGGAGAGGAACCACAACTAACACATTAGAACTCAAATGAGGATTTAACAAAATAGAGAGCCCTCATTTCCCTCTTTCATGTTTTGAAGAAAAAATGATAGCATCAGTTTGCAAGCACCTTCTAAAGCTAGTCCAACAGATTTAACTGCATCAAGAAAAATACAATCAAGCTTCCTATCTTTACACAGATTTAACCATCTGCTTTGTTTCATGGGCCTCAAGGCCTCTCACATTGCAACTCAAGATTTTCATCAAAACAAGAAAAAGATATGGATAGTTACTGATTAGAGGGAGGAGAATAATTTTCTCACTTAATCGTTTGAAAGATGACAGGATATCTATGTTCTTTGACCCTCCTCTCACAAATCCAAATTCAATATCATCAACGACCATGGAACAATTAGCCCCATTTAACCCAAAAGATCCAAAATAAAATCCATCTTCCTCAAAACCTATTTTTACCTTTTTGAAACATTTTTGCTAGATTTAGAAATAACGTCAATCAATTTTCCTTTCAAATCCTTGCAAGGGAGGCTTCCCTTTAGGTTTTACCAAAGGACAATTTGGTTTTTCACGACTTTCAAGCAATCTTTTATTGATACAATACAGCTCAACTAACTAGAAAGGAGGTTTTAAAGCAATGAGGGAAATGAGAGGTTGAACCTTAGAACTAGCCAAAACAATAACATAGTCATCCAAACTCTTTGAGAAAACATTGGGGGGCAATTCATCCAATGAATCATCAATCTTTAGGATTTTTATTTAACAATGGGCAGGTCATTTTCATATGGCAATCGTTTTTACAATAAAAACAAACATTAAGACCGTCCAGGTCAATCACCTTACAAGTATGAACCAACCATGTAAAGGAACCAAAATGAAATCAGAAAGACTAACATTGTGCTTTAGGGATATCAGAAACCTTGCATTCACATGAGGCGAGGAGGATCTTGTGTCCTCCATCTTTATCACATCACCAAAAGGTTTTAAAAGTTGTGGGAGTACAAACCACCTAGGTGAGAAATTTAAAATCACTTCATCAGAACTGGCGATAAAATCCCACGCAAATGCTTTTAAGAGAAATTTTCCAACATTCAAAAACCCCTTAGAAAGAATCCATTTTTGCATATTGTTGTTCTTAAAACAAACAAGAAAAATCCCTTTTGCAACATTCTACAAAAAGTTACAGGTAAACCAAGTTTTGTCCCTCAAACAAAAATGATCCAATTCTCAAAAAAATTCCATGCAAGAAGAGCCTCATGAGATAAACAAACAGAAAAAATCCTAACTATTTCCAATCTATTTTTTTCTCTTTCGAGAACACAGCCATATCTTCATTAGAGACCGAGGCAAGAGTAGAAGGTTACTTACCCCAGTGGCCATTTGCTTGCATCTAAACTTGAGGGGGTCTTTCATCTTGATGTTGGAATTATTGTCATTGATGTCAAAGCAATTGTTGGCAAGCATATTGTCAAGGGAGATTGTTAGATCTTGTCATTGATGTCAGAGGATAGTTTCATATTGCTGCTGTCAAAGAAGACCTTAACATATATGCAAGACAAGTTTAAAGTTTATGATATGCGTTGATTGCTAGCCAACCACCTTTGCAAGGAAGATTTAATGATAATATTAATGCAAATGTATTATGAAGGCCGACCCTCTATTCTAGCGCTCACTTGGAAAGATTAAATTAAAATGTATTATTCTTTATATGGCCGACTCATTATAAGGGAGATTAAATTCAAATGAATTTATTTATTTATGAAGCTGACCCTTTTGGGAATAGTCGCCTCCGTTGTGAAAGGACATGTGGGCAGGTATATAAGAAAGATAGAATGGGAGTTAGAAGTGTAAGTTTTTCAATGTAATATCACATGAATAAAAGCAGATCCACAGCAGTCTAGAACAGACTTCATGTGGCGGAATGAGAGAATATTTGAGCAGACTTATGTAGACTTATGTAGACTTATGTGGTGGAATGAGAAAATTTTGGAGCAGACTTATGAAGCATATTGGAGAGAATACTTGAGCAGACATGTGTAGAGAATACACCAGCAGGAATATGAGTTTATATGTGCAGATTTAAAAGAAGTATATGCAGATCCAAAAACGAATATGCAGATCTGAAAGAACTCATTGAATATCATTCCTATTTAGAACAGATCTTAAGGAAGAATAAGAGCATATTTTGTGTGAACAAAATAGAAGATCCATAGCAGATTTTGAAGTGATCTGTAGCAAATTTTGAAGCAGACTTAAAGGCAGATTTATAGCAGACATTTTGGAGCAGATCCAAGAGAAGATTATAGCAGATCTGAGCAGACCTTTTGAGGTCATTTTATTGCAGATTTATGGCAGAATTTGGGAAGGAGTTATAGTAGATCTAAGAGGAGATTATAGCAGATTTGAGCAGAGTTTGTTTTGCTAGAGGTTGGTGCCCCTCACATTGAAGAGATCGGTGTCTCTTGCTGGGTTGGTGCCTAGTTGTGGGGATTGGTGTCTCCAATGAGTTGGTGCCTGCAAAGATAAGCAGAGATTGGTGTCTCCAGTAGGTTGGTGCCTACTAAAATTGTAAGAGAATCAATAAAGCAGTATTTTTCATGGTTTTCTCCCGTAAGGATTTCCATGTAAATTGTGTGTTCTTGTGTTGCATAATTGTTAGATCTTGTATGATTGATATTGCTATGGTTGCTAAGTTTTGAAAAAGTAAAAGATTTTCTTATACTGATTTACCCTTGCCCCCACACCTGCCGCCCCTCCCCCCTTCTCTCAATATAATCATGTGCTTATCACTTGAAACACAAAAGCAGCCCTTTCTCCAATCTCTGTATGTTTGTAGGATACTATGGCTTCTTTGAAGGATTCTGAAGCATTGTTATGTAAAGTTTAAACCATTATCTCTGTCCATTAATTAGTAGTAGTACTCCCTATGAATGCTACCACTTTGGACGAGGCTTAACAACCATAGTACCTTCACACACTAAGGATGCTTAATCTGAAATAAATGAGCTTGGAAGATTACTCTAATATAAAAAAAGGAGGGAAAAAAAATTCAAAAAAGCAAGACACAAAAAACAAAGGCCATGCAAAGAAAAGGACACCAAAACAAAGACTATGACTAGAAGACCAAGGGAACCAGGAGCACAAGAGCATCGCAAGGAAGAAGGAAAGAGGAGAACAATGTGGGCTGACCTTTCAACTTCTTACCAGATCTCTTATCTCCTTCTCCTCTTGTGCCAAAATTAGATTTCCATTAAAGTTGTGAAAGACTTGGAGAGAACTAATCAGTGTAAATTATTTGTATTGTTAAACTCTTCATGCAAAAAAAGTGGAGATAAGCACCAAACTGTAAACAGTGTAAAGCATGGACTGGTGAAATATAATATAGTTTTTTCTTTCCATTCACAGTGTGGGGATGAAGCTTGTATTGAGTTCCCTTCATTCCTAGATGTGCATTTTTTTTGTTATTATTTCTTATTTCACTTAACTGTGTAAAGAACCTGTTGGCCTGTGCCCAATTTTATGATCAATCTTTGTGTTTTTGTCTGTTGCAGTACCCTGTTATTTGTCCCAATGTCTTCTGCAATTCAAATTTTAAGTACATGTCCACCACAACTTGTGTAAATGTGTTATCCTTCACTTGCAGCATTGTCTAGTGAGTTGTTTTGATGTCTTTGCCTGCATCCCTTGTTCTGAGGTGCCCTATCCTGTGCTGTGGTATCCCCTGATGTCTTGCAATGACCTTCTATCACTTGTCCTCACTTGCTCTTGGCATCACACACACACACACACCAAATCTTGTTGTTCTCACTGCAAAGGCAGTTTACTCTAACTGCCTATTTTAATTGTCTTCCTTGCAGGTGGACTTTTCTTTGTGCAGCAGGTTTGGACCATTTGCAGTGGCTTTTTAAGGTTTGTGGTCACCACGAATGTTATTACAAGCACATCCTATGTTGTCCTGTTCTTCCTTTGACCTTCATGGCCTTTAGTGATGGTGAAGGGGTTGCCTTGCCCTAAGTTTTCTTTGGTGCCGAGGTGGTTATGTTTCAGAATTCAAGTGAACCACACAATTATGATCTTGCTCCACAGTGTGCCTATGCAACACTATGTGCCCATGTCTGTTCTTGTGCTAAATTTCTTCATCTTCACGGTGATGTTTAGTTGCTAGTAGTGGACTTCTCCATTTGCAATGGCTTCTCCATGCATTTTCTCTACCACATATCCACTCTTCAATGAGCCAATTTCCTGGCTGCATAGTGTCTCAAGCAGGTTTTAGGATATCAAAAGATGAATGGCCAGCTTTGTAAAGGATGAAGTATGTTTGTAAATGATGGGAAGGAGTAGTCTAGCAAAGTTTTGCCTGCAAATTAATGTCTCCATGACAAGCTATAATATATCAGGAGGTGCTTTGAACCTAGTTACCATCTCTCACTTGCCACATGTGTTGGCATGATTGTAACAAGATTAGATGAATGTGTGACAGCATTATACTGCATTACAAGCTCTCTTGTGATTGTCTTCTTTTGTTGCATGTGGGAGATTGCTGATTTGTACGGGATAACTATGTATGTTCATTTACAAGTTTCCTTATTCTTTGAAGTTGTGTATACACAATCATTGTTCCATTGCTGATTTGCAGGCATTTGTCATCCTCCCTACAAGTTGTGATTCTGTTGCCCAATGGAGTAGACACCAGTCTATTGGTGAAACCCCAAACATCTTTTGAATTCAATCATGTTTCCTTTTTAGTTTAGGAGTAGTTGTTAGGTTCCACCATGCTTGTATGATCTAGTGATGCAAATCAAAATGCATTTTATGCTGCTCTGGAGCTGATAAGCCTTTTATGGATCACACTAGTATGTTGTCCATCTTAGCCCTGTACGCAATGTTAAATGGATAAGACTTGTTATCTTTTGATGCAAGGTAAAAGTGAATTAATGTCCATTTGTTGGAAGTCTTGTAGGACTGTTTGCAACCAATGCTGACATGAGTTTAGTGACATTCTTAGGGATCCATAGACTGAGTATAGCTGTTAGAGCCTTATGTCTAATTGTTTATTTCTTTAACTATATCCTATTGTAAAGACCTTAAGGAACACCCCCCTTGGCCTAACAAAACCCAAAGATGAAGGTGAGTTTACACACTCACAAGCATTGATCCATTCATGCCACTGAGCATAAATCCTGCCTATTACCTCTGTTGACAATATCCCTGGCCTAGGGTTTTGGTTCTAGTCTGTAAGATTGGTGAAGATAAATGTTTGAGAGCCGACAATCCCATCGTCAAAACCCTAGTAATCTATCCAAAAAGGAAAAAGAAAAAAACCCTGCTTTTATAGGAAGAATGGTGGAAAGCTCAGACTTTAATCTCAATGTTATCATGCAAGAGTTTTTAATGCTTTTGCTTGTGATTTGTGGAGCCTCTTTGCCACAATCAAATTTGTTCCAATGCACAACATATGGAGAATCACCAACACAAGACATCACCTCCAATTACCAGAATAAAAGATCACAAAAAGCTATTAAAGGATATCAAATTAGAATTTCACTGAAAATTTAAAATGCTGTTATAATTTCCTAATACAACTTATTGTCTCCTCTAGATTGGCACCTAGGGTAATTATGGGATATTTCCCTAATGGAACTGTCGATCCAGCATTCAACTGTTGATCCAGCATTCTTAACACACATTTATGTACAGAACAGAACAGTTCAAATGAACTCCAATGTGAGTGGAGTGAATGTGCACGGCTTTTTGCAGACCATCCAATGTACTGGACAGCCAGTTCCCCATGTAAGTATCTCAGATTTAAGTTAAGATGAATATATAATAGTTTTATTCACACTCCAGCCCATAAAGAGGTTAGTATCTAGGTGGTAGAGTGCCTGTCTAAGTATATTTAGTTTAACTTACTATCAGAGCTAGAACATGAACCCCAAGCAAAGACGTCTGGCATGAAACGGTAAATGTTGGATGAACAATTCACACACTGGACCACAATGTGACCAGTGACTCATTGGTAGAGTGGCACGTTACAAGAAAGCAATAGCAATTACGACATGACAAGAATTCAAGTTGTAAAGGTTGCCTACGAGAAACAGACTTTAATATCTACATGACACAATGATTCTACAAAATAAAAAATATATTATATAGAAGTGTCAAAATAATTAATTATATTAAACAAGTCGAACAAACTCTTCACCTTTTATTTCCATTCCTTTGACAGATCAAATTCAAATTAAACAAGAAACAGCATTGTTAATGATGTAATCACTCATTTAATAGAGAAAGCAAAATGGTTTGAATACACTAACCTCAAACCATTGACAAGACAAAAATTCCAGTTCAAGAAACTGAAATAAAATAACAATGCAAAAATAGCCGATAGTAAAATTGGCTGGAAGACCAGAGAGCAATGAAAAATGCAGAGATTATTTACAACTATCTCTGTAGAGACCCTACACTGTAGAGACCCTACAAAGCCTCAATGCCTCGCCATCAAAAAGTGGACTTCCCCACAGACGTAGGTACAACAGAAAAGAAACACCGCAGCCGAATGCCATTTTACCAGGAAACCAGGCTCCCTCATCCATGTTTCTGGCAACCGACTGGTTCCCCAACATGCTAGGGGGTGGTCTTAAAAATGATGAGATATTTGGGTTTATGTACAATTGAAAAGCACTCCATTGATTTTCTTTGTTTCACTCTATAGCCATGTAAAAACTTGTTCTCAAAAGAATGGGTGTAAAGAAAAGAGACAGAAATTTTATTTGATGCCAAAACTTCTTTTAAAAAGAACAGAGCGTTAAAAGAAAAAGAGATTAAACTTATAGTCTATTGCCAAAGCTTGATTTAAAAAAGAATGGATATTAAGAAGAGAGAGACAGAAGTTCTATTCCATGCCAAGAGTTGTTTTAAAAAAGAATGAGAAATAATAAAAAAGATAAAAATTCATGTTATGCTAAAACTTGTTTTGAAGATAGTGGGTGTCAAAAGAAAAAAGAGCCAGAAATTATCTTCCATGCCAAAACTTGTTTTATTAAATTTATAACGAATGGGTAAAGAGAGAGAAGTTTCATTCCATGCCAAAACTTATATTTAAAAAGAATAAATGTTTAGAAAAAGAGCCAGAGATTATACTCCTTGCCGTTAAGGGCACGAGAAAGAAAAAAGAGGCAGGTTCTTACCATGCATCACAGGCAAGTCCATAAAGAGTATCAGTGGGTACAGCGATCACCTTCCCAGCTCTGAGGGCCTCAACAGCCTTTTCAACATAAATTTCAGTAGCCGGCAGGACAAGCCCTTGAGAACTTAAACTTGTATGGTCTTCTTGACCAAGCTCTCCCATTGCTACAAAACAAGGCAGCTTTCTCGCCTGAGCATCAAATGATGTGCTCCTCAATTGAAGCCTAGCTAAGAACGCAGTGTTTGAGGGGAATCGTTTGAAAAGCAATGGAATAAGCCTGTTGTGGTGTAATCGCTTGAAGCGTCGGGGGAATTCATGAGTGGGGAACCCTTCTCTTGTAAGATTCGTTCCAAAATCTATTAGTGAAGAAGCATTACTTAAAACTTTTGCCATGGTTCTCCATCCAACTTCATAATTAAAGCTTATAATTCACAAACCTATCCCGCTAGTAGGGCCTCCGGATAAGGATGCAGAAAAAACAAATAGATTATTTTTAATACGGTTAGTAATGAAATGAAATGGAAGCTTTTAATAACGGCTATGAGATCAAGCATTTTCTGAGATTTGGGGAGAGAAATAATTTTGTTTTATAATTTGTATTGGTTTTTTTTATATGTTGTTATTTTTCTTTTCAAATAAAGCAGTTAAGGAATCAACTTTCAAGATATTAATGTATTTGGTCTAGAAATTCTTGCAAGCCAAATGGTCCATGCCATAGTGTTATTTCGTTTCTACTAATCTCAAAGTACAAAAATTGCATATTATATTTATTCAATCTTCTTTTGGTGTTGTCTACCTTCCAATCTCACACTTGAGATGATGTAAGTTAGTCCTTAATCAAAATATCAAAAATTTCACTTCCATTTTATTTCCACTCCCATATATAAATTTTTGTTCATGGTCACATGTGGGATTGAGTTATCTAGAGTAATGTTCTCTCTTTCACCTAAGTTGCTTTGTCCATATGATTGTCTTGACTTTTTTCGCTCACATATCTTTTGATGTCCTCATTGGAGTTTGGGCACTCTTGTATGCTACTAGTCCATTTTTCCATCCATTTCCATGTGCTCTTTCTTCTACTTAACTTTTCCTCCCTTGGTATTTTGGGCCAACAATGTGATGCGATGTTCTTTATTCTTTTTAGATAAGTTGGCAATCAAATCAAAGTCAATGCCTTCAATGGGAAAGAACTTGCCTCAACTAATAAGATGTCATATAAAATTAATGTCTTAGTTTTGAAATTGCTTGTGATTAAATAATTTTGCAATAACTCTATTTGTCTTTGTCCCATTTTTAATATGTTGTTGTCCCAAAATTCATGCCTGTAAAGCACCACTAACATGACAAGCAACCCTAATAGGGTCCTCTTGGTTTTTCAATGTCATAATTATACGTTCTTGCATCTATTTTGTAGCAAATATAAAGTTTTCAACCCCCTTACAGTATTTTTTTTGTCATACAAGATTTTATTTTGTAATGTCCCTAACATACAATTTTAACAAATACTAATTTGTAGATGGAATTCAAACATAGCAAAATAGGTACAACAGATATTATTCTAAAATATGATGAAAAAATCCCATAATGTATGAGTAATATGTTGAGAACAATAGTCCAGAATGATTTACCAAATCCCTACAGATCAAACAACAGTACTAACTTCCCTATAAATCTTTGAATCTCAGATGCAATCCCCGATTGAGAATGTCCTCGAAAACCAAAGGGGTTTCATCCTCTAATCCTAGTGAAC
The DNA here is from genome assembly GCA_007115665.2 of Sequoiadendron giganteum. Classification (NCBI taxonomy): domain Eukaryota; kingdom Viridiplantae; phylum Streptophyta; class Pinopsida; order Cupressales; family Cupressaceae; genus Sequoiadendron; species Sequoiadendron giganteum. Next base: position 524,966,540 of record CM021109.1, on the reverse strand, counting down.
ACTAGGTTTTCGTCCAATGAACACAACTCCTATGGATTTTCATCCACAGAAGGAAATAGAACACAAGTGTCCCAAATTTACAAGAAAATAAAATAATAATTTGATACCTTACATGAATTGATTTTCCTACATTTATATGCTAACAATCCCCTTTAAGGAACATGTCATTCTTGAGCTCAATTAGTGTCAAAGCCTAGAATTTGAATTTCCAGCACTCTACATTAGGTTTTCCTTAAGGCCAGCCTAGATTCCTTTAGAATAAGCATGTCACCCTATGGACCCATCCACATGCTTGCCTTTCCCTTCTCTACTTCTTGAAACTTCACCATTACTACCGCAAGATCCCACGATGTCTTATACATCAAGCCTATAGAAGTGGGTGCCAGTTGACTAGCATAGTCGTCTTTTGATAGTTATATGTTTCCACTACCTAAACCTTCTCTCTTAATATTTGGATATGATGTGTGAGTGTCATCATAGGTGCTATGTTTCGAATCGCACACTTGAATGCTCTCTTGTAGGGAAATACAGAGGGATTCTTGAAATCAATTTTATTTTGGAATAGTGATATTGAACTGGCGATCTTATGATGGTGATATCTTCTCATTAGATTATCCTTTTTCCCATGAGCTCTGGACATGTTGCGGAACCTTTATTACAGATGTTATGTCCCAAATTGCAGACCGAGATGATCTCTTACAGAGGAATGCGATAGGATTTTTGGATTCCATTTTGCAACTATCTTTCTAGAAAAAGAAGCATGATAAATCCTCCCTTCCCAAGATTTATTGTTCCCAAGAGATGCAAATTTGAATGCTCTAGGATCTCAAGCCCTTCCCAAGTAGCATCTTCAATTGGAAAGTCCTTCCATCTAACAAGATACTCTATTATATTCTGGTTTCTTAGATTTTTGACCCTAGTATCAATCACAACTTGTGGAATAAAGATGAGTTTCCCCTCACCATCAAGGGGTGGTAACTTTGTAGCAAGATATATATTCAATCCCACAACCTTCTTTGGTCATGAGATGTGGAAGACATTATGGATTTTGGTATCTTTCATAAGCAACTTTTCCAACCTTTTGGATTATCTGATATGGTCCATATAACTTAGGCTTGAGCTTCTCTACTCCTCCTTTCTTTATGGACATCTGTTTATATGGCTACAACCCGATAAACACCATATCTCCTACCTTAAATGATCTTTCTATGCGCTTCCTATTTGCATACATCTTGTAGTGTAGGAGAATGCATACTCTTACATTTTCACACTTGTTTGGGCCCGCCTTGCTTTGTTTATCCTTATTTATGCCTTAATTGGTCCTATTTTGCATCCACAAGCCTAATAAATTATATCTTTTTATGGCTAATCCCGACAAACATCAAAGGATAAATGATAATTTAATGATTTTGATTGTGTGCCCTTGATTTTTGGATTGGAAATAAAATGCCACCTAGGGCATCTTTGTCCTCCAAAGGTCGTGGTACCCTCTTTTCAAAAGCATCTTAAAAGGCACCCTTTTTGGATTTTGTGCCCTGAGTTTCAAGCTTCGGGACTAAGATGTCCCCTAGGGCGTCTTAGTCCCCCTTAAGTTATTTTTGGGATTTAATTTCAAATCTTGGCGGGATTTAGCCTCTTTAATCAATGAATGCATATGTTGGCTTGTTGTGGTGTAATTTTGGGATATTAAGCATGGATAAGTATAAATACAAGGTTATTTCACTCATTTTCATCCTAACTTCCTAAGCATTCATGATAACATCCTAGCAACTTGAGTATTCATGCATTATAGAAATTTATGATCAAAAGATCATTTAAGAGTAATTCATCAAGCATTTGAAGCCATCATCAAGATTTGACCATCATGCATCATGTGTGTTTTTGAGCTAACATTTGTGATGTAGGGTTTTGATTCAAGCAAGAAATTCAAGTCAAGATCTATCAAGAATTCATTCAATTCAAGATCTACATTCAAGCTAGCCACTTCACACAAGTTTGCAGATTTCATAACAAGGGTTTGGTGAGTTACAACATAGCACTTTGTTCATTCATCATTTCCCTTCATTATCTCATTTCATTCCAAGGTTTAATTACCAACAAGGGGTTTGACCAAGGAAAACCCCCATTTAATAACAATCAACAAGCTTTTCCTCTTTTGTATGTTTATGTTCTAGAAGATTTGTTGGCGTCCTAAGTCGTGGAGAACTTAGGAGCTCAAGCAGGTGAAGATGAATCTCACTTCTAGGCTCGGGTCAAAAGTGTGAGAGACCAGACAATAACTAGAAAGCTAGAAACTAAAGGGAAACATAAAAGAACTCAAAAAAGATCACCTTTGTGCGACCGAGTATTTATTCCAAGCTTCACTTCGTAACCTGCACACAAAAGATCAAGGGGAAAAAGTTGGGGTTGTATAGGGGTCTGCCTTAGTCAGACCCCCATTTTGGTGTTCCCACCTCCACGGACAGCCAGGTTTGGAACAGAGTGTAAAGGAGTAAACAAAGTACGTAACTGTGAAAACAAAACCCACTTCGGAGTAGAGCCCACAACACAAAGTAATGAATGAGCTAGTAAGAAAGAGTGATAGGGAGAGAGAGTGTTACCCACAGGTCAAGACCCTCTTCTCAAGCACACGGGTGTACCACTATGTGCTTGCTTGAGATCTGGTAGCTGCTTGAGAGCTTATAGCTATTGGAGGGACCTCAGTCTGGCATGGCTTCACCTGTAAAAGTGTTGCTATTCAAGGATAGAGCTTACCCAAGACTAGAGAAAGTAGTGACAATGCTTCAACTGATGACTTCCAACCCCAAAATGGGAGCCAAAAGGGGGTTTTCATGCATGCAAGGGTGGCACAGAGCCGTTTTACTTGAGACCTAACTGTCGGGACACATGTCGTAAGGGTTAGGGTTCTAGATTCACCGTTTCAAACTCAAAAAACTACCAGGATGCTAGCGTGTCGTGCGGGCGTCCAAAGCCTAGATTTTTGGGAAATGCCTCATCAGGCTTTTGTCGTCTTGCCATGTGTCTACATGGAGTCAGAATCATGAAATTTTGACTCATGGGATTTTTCCATTTATGTTTCTAAGGTGTCATAAATGCTAGGGAAGATGCGAAAATGTGGAATTGCCCCTAAATTTTGTGACATTACACTATTATGCTTTGATAGATTTTTTCCAAGCATCTGTAGTTTGTTGGAAAGCACCTAATTTAGGCTTTTAGCCATAGCAACAAGGAAGTGAGTAGATTGGTTAAATGCTTTGGTAGACGTGTATGGAAAATGTGGTAGCATAGAAAAGGCGATGACCTATTTGAAAAAATGCCTCAAGGAAATGTGGTCTCATGGTGATGGAATGGCATTCCATCACCATGAGACCATATTTCTTTGAGGCATTTTTTCAAACTACTCACTACCTTGTCAATGCTATTGCTTACTATTATGCTTTGATAGTTTTCCAAGCATCCATAGTTTGTTAAAAAACACCTTTTTTAGGCTTTTAGCCATAACAGCAAGGAAATGAACTGTTTGATAAAATGCTTTGGTAGATATGTATAGAAAACGTGGTAGCATAGAAAAGGCGGTGAGTTGTTTGAAAAAATGCCTCTCAGAAATGTGGTCTCATGGTGATGGAATTCCATTCCATCACCATGAGACCATATTTATTTAAGGTATTTTTTTCAAACTACTCACTGCCTCGTCTATGCTTACTATTATTCTTTGATAAAAAAATTTCCAAGAATCCATAGTTTTTTGCAAAGCACCTTTTTTTAGGCTTTTAGCCATAGCATCAAGGAAGTGAATTATTTGATAAAATGCTTTGGTAGACATGTATGGAAAATTTGGTATCATAGAAAAGGCGATGAGTTGTTTGAAAAAATGCCTCAAAGAAATTGGGTCTCATGGTGATGGACATCACCGTAAGACCACATTTCTTTGAGGAAATTTAAATTTTCCAAAGAACTCATTTATTTGTTTGTGCTATTGCTTACTATTATTCTTTCATATATTTCTTCCAAGCATCCATAACATAGACAAGGCAGTGAACTGTTTGAAAAGATGCCTCAGTAAAAATTGGTCTCATGGAACACCATGACAAGCAAATACAATTGGTAGTTGCTCCTACTTATTACTTATGCTATGTGAAGTAATTGCAACACTACTTATATTGACTTTCTAAACAACTATATTGTAGTTAAAATTTTGTTATCTATCAACATCTAGTTATTAGTTATGGAATGTGAAGTAATCCTTTGAGTTTGAAAGATGTGCAATGCAATATAAACAACGATAAGAATATAAACTACACAAATCTATTAAGTACAATTCATTAGATAAACTCTTTATTCTATTTCTTGCATGCAAGTTTGTCTAACTCCATTGGCACTACAAGATGTTCCCATGAAACCTCCAATATTAGCCTATTCAACATCCAAAATTAGATATTAGAATACCATTCATATAACAATGATATTAACATGTAATAAATTTATAATTGTTTACTAGTTACATACCTCAACGGTAGATGCAGTGGAGTAATAAGAAGGTGTAGGGCCAATGTATCCAGTATCAACACTATGACCTTGAAATTTTATTAAAATCATAAAACTAAATTAGTTAATCTTGCATTTCAAAATGAAATTTAAGAAATTAAGTTCAATGAACATGCTAACATTTACCTAAGTATTGTGGACCTCTTGATTAACAACTAGGACAATGCCAGTTAGCTGCTCCATGTGCCTATATGTCAGTTGTTGCTCTGCGGTCGCTGTGTTGCCTTTGTGTTGTTTCTATGTTTTTTCCTTTATGTTTGATGTTTAGTCTTGTTCTTTTTTGGCCCTAGTGGCTCGTTGTGAAGGGTACGACACCCTGAAAATGTTGCTTAACTTTTCAAAAACATTTACCTAGGTATCGATGCCATAAGCCTCATTCAAAGTGTCAGCTACCCTCGCCATCTCCATAGTTACAGACATGTCCTGTGTAGTAGCCTCCTGAGTGTTGGTGGGGTCATATGAACAAGTTGCCCCACAAGCCTAACATGAATGGGGTGTAAGCCCACAACTCGAAGACTCCCCTAGATGGCGTTGTAGTATAGGACTGGTATCCTGTATGACACTCTGGGTCAAAGAGGTGATAGTATGCAAAGTTTCTATCTCGACCTCTCCTTCGTGATGGAATGGATAACAATGTGCTCATGATCCGTCCTAGTGAGAGATCGTCTCGCTTGTTGCCTAGGATCCTGTTGTGCACCGAGTCTATCTTGAGTCAACCCCCCACCTCTCCCCTGGAAGTCCCTCATATCAAAATAATTCGAGATTTTGTTTAGGATGAACTCATAGTATAGTTTCCTCAGGAAATATTGTGGGACTTCACAATTGTTGCATGGTGGGTAATCAAAACCATGTACCACTTATCCCAAAAAAAATTATTGATCCCTTGGTGGTGGAACCAATGGATAGGAAACCTCTTTGCATTGAGGTCAATATTTTGATTTGTGCGTGTTTTGGTGAATAATGAGCACAAATCTAATTTTGTAATTTTTTGATCTTTTACATCTTTATATGATAATTTATCCTGGTAAAAATTCCTAGTCACCTACCTCCTATCTTGCCAAACACTTAATTGTTTGTTTATTTCATCTACATTTTTCAACAGTTCTTTAAGTGAATTTGCAAGTGTTCTTCTCTCCATGGTTGAACCTGCTGGATCATTCAACCTCGTGATTAACTCAATTTGTTTTTTATTGTTTTCAATTACCCCCATTAAATTTTGTTGAGTGTCAGGAGGATGTTGAGGGATTGGTGGAGGAGATTGTTGTTGTGGTTATTGAACTTGAGGATTTTGTTCATGTTGTTGTTGCTCTAGTTGTTGAGGATTTTTAGCATGGTTTTGAAGAGGTTTTTCAAGATCATTAAGGTTTCATACAAATTCAACAAATGAATATCAAAAACAACCTAAAACTAACAAATTCACAACAAAAAACAAACAATCCTTACCTATTCAACCTCCTCGTCGATGTGGCGACATCCTAGCGATGAAATAGAAACAAATTGACAAAAAAATTGCAATATTGTCTCCTCTCATAATGTGAGCACTCAAGAGAATGGTTTTTGGTTGCAGTCAGTAGAAAAAATAGTTAGCATACAAATAAATTCAATTTTTTTGTTGTTGTTATAATAGCTCATAACATGAGCACATTATTTTGTGCTTGTGTTATAACATAAGCACAAAATAGGCTCGATGTGGCCGAGCCTTAGGCTCGGCACACCAAGCCATAACACGAGTGTGTTATAATGCACTCACGTTATAGCCTATTAGAACGTTTTTTAAATTTTGGCCACAATTTCGCCCCCCATATTTTTGCACCCACCCTATTCTATACTCACAATCTCCATCCAAAACCAAATAGTCTCACTCTTCTTCCATTCTACCTCTTTTGGTCTTCCTTTAGCTATTTTCTTACCTTCATTCAAGCCAAAAATAGTATATATAGCATTCAAAAAATATAATTTGATGAATACTATCCACAACATAGCACAAGGCCTAACACCACATGTAAAATGTCATCAACCAAAAATAATATAATCAAATTCAAAGGGCTAAACAGTGGAGAAAACTGTTCTAATAATTGTGCTCGAAGGTTAGAATGGGTGATAAAATATATTCTTTGTTTAGCTTCTAATTTTGAAGTGATTTCCTTTATTCATGTTTCAAGAGAGTGGAATAAGGTCATGGACTATTTGGCCAAATGGGCCTCTAAGGAAGAGAATGGTTGGATGGTGGAGAATCAGAGGAATCTATCTCAAGACTGTTTCCTTTTACTTCAACGAATTATTGATGATGACAAGATGGGTTGATTTTGAGGATTCTTGTTGGGCTATGTCACATGCCATTTGGAGATATTGGCAAGTTTTTGTCTTAGGGGTTTGGTTTTGTAGAGATCTTGTGTGGATTCTCCTTTACTTTTTATTCAGATGGTAATGACCATTTGGAAGTCCCTTTGGTTCTTTTAGTCATGTACTTAACCTCTCATTAATATATTCTTCTTTTTACCCTAAAAAACAATGGAGAAAACTCCATGTGGTGCTCAACACTTGTCCTCAAGGGTTTGATTAATCTTTATCTTCTATTATTCCAAACTTTAAATCACTTGCTACATATGAAAATAATCCCAACTATGCATATTTGTCTACCTAATAGATACTCTCAAAAGTTAGCTTACTATTTTTTCTCATTAAATTATTCTCAAATTTGAATATGACACTAAAAAATAATAAATTAAACTATTCTAAAAACTATAGAAGACAATCTAAAGTTCTAAGGAAATGTGGTAGCTTTCTGCATCATAGACTACTAACTACAACTAACAAACAAACAAACAATTATACTCAAATAAAAATATCCACTTTTTCATAGTGATTCAAGATTACCATATTGTCCAAGCATGCTCTTGCATTATCTTTATTAGGTGCATCGAGGCCCATAACATTCTAAGTTAATATTGTCATTGTAGTGGTAGGAGTGCTTCCCCCTACTTTGATTTTTTCTTACCAAAATTTAGTGTAGATTGAGAACTAGATTTGATCTCTTCAATTGTGACTTATTGAACTATCTTACAACCCATTCTTATTTTGGGGTTGTGGTTAGATTGGCCTTTTTTATCTCATATTATGGTATTGATAAAAAATTCATTGAGACAAATAATTTGGCTTTTTCATCTTGTACCTTAAGGTAGTCCTGTCACGTACTGATTTTTATTAATTATTTCAATGCAATTATTAATCATGAGATTTTTAATAATTATGTTAGATGATTATTTAAATTGAAATTGAAAGTGAAATTGAAATTTAAATGCAAATGAAATGATTTGAAATTCATTATTGTGAAATTCGAGGTTTGTCATTACTGATGAGAAATTGAGTGAAAGTGAACGCAGGAACAGGTGAACGGGAATGAAGGCGAGAACATTGATCAGGTAGAGTCATTTTAGCCATTAGACGTTTAATGAGGATGATGGAATCTCACACACAACTTAGTTATAATGTATTTTCGTGATGATTAAATGGTTTAAATTTTAATGGTTATTATGGCTATGCTTTGTTTGAACGTAATTGTGAAAAAGAATGTGTTTGTTTTAAATGGCCATTTGATTATTGTTGTGAGGAAATTGATTTTTATTCAAGAATTACTTCTTTGAGTAAATATTTTATTATTATTTGAAAATAATAACGCGTTTTATTTTAAATTATTGGAATAAACGTTTAACTGAGAAAATATATAAAATGTAAATATTGTGTTATTGGTTTGTTTGTTATTTTTGCAAATAATAAATGAAAGTAGAATTATATGTTTGAAGAAATAGATATTAAATAAGTTATTTAAAACAATAAGAAGTAAATGAAATACGTTCAAAATTGGAATTGAAAACAAAACAACAATTATCAAATTGAAAACAAATATCTTTCAATCAATATTGGCATGGAATCATGAAAAGAAACTTGGAGTTCTGAAGATCATAGCTCTGATTTTGTGGATCGAATTTAATTAAAAACTCCACCATTTGCATGAGATAAAAAGAGAGGAGTTAATCCATTTTTACAAAAAAGGAGGAAAAATGATCTTTTCAACACATGCGCATCAGAGAGGATAGAAAATCCATTTTGAAAGGGAGTGTACATATCCCAAATGTTATTTCTTGTAGCACACCCATGCATGACCTGAAGGAGGAGAAGAAAAATTGACAACAGAAACAAGTGAAGAGGTGATGCGCACAGGCCAGAGGAAGAAAGGAGGCAAGGCGTGGCTACAAAGAAAGAACAGTCCTTAGATCTTTTTGTATTAATTCCATTCACCTAATCTCCTAGGCGTGGCTAGTAAGAGAAGGATTTTTGTCTAAATTTATAGAAAAAAAAAAGATCTTGTGGAAGGCACGGTTGGAAGAGAGAGGCGCCGCTAGGAAGGAAAAAGGTAAATAGTTTACATTTTTAGACATGAGATTCTATTGATCTCAATACACAAGGGAGAGGAGGAAATTACCAGGATAGAAGGAGAAAGATTCAACAGGAAATTAAGAGAAGAACATCAGGAAGAAAAGAGGAGAGAAGAGGGAACATCAGGAAGAAAAGAGGATAGAACAGAAAATTGACAGAGGAAACAAAACAAACCAGATTCAGGAAATTCCCAGGTAGATTCAAAGAAAGCATTGTTTACCAAATTCACAATCTTAGTATGTTTAATTTGAATTATATTCTTTTATTTTTGTATTTTATCAAAAGAAAACCTATCACTGTTTTTATCAAATTTAGGAAAAATATCAAACACCAGACTAAAATTTTATGGAGACAAAGAATAACTTAAACAAAAAATTGTTGAACAACTTGAACTGAAAAATATCAAGTAGATTTATTTATTTTAGGAATTTCTAATTTAATATATTGAAAAGATGCAAACAGAAAACATACTGTTTTAGATCTATTCAAATTTAGAAATGCTTCAAAAATCAAAAATTTCAGATATATAAAATTTTCAAAACAAAAAGAACAAAAAAGATAGTGAAATCATTCCAGAATTATACAGCTGAATGTTCTTGGTTTAAATAAAAATACTTTTGTGTATTTAAAAATTCTTGAAAAGTAAGAGTTAAATTTGATAAATCTTCAGGAATTATTCTAAAAATTGCCTTCGAAACATAATTAAATATGAGGTTTTATGTTTTTGGGAAAAATAATATTTTTAATGGAAATAGGAAAAACAGAAAAGAAGAGAAAATAAATTAAAAATATAATTACCTTGAAAATTAAACGAATTAGAGAAAGACTATATTAAAGTGTTATTAAATTTGATTAGCAAATGAACTGAAAGAATGTGTGCTCATTTAATTCTTGTTTTGATATGTACTTAGTTACATACTTGAGATACACCTTCTTTAATTTTATATCTTATTTATTTCAAATATGGACATAATGTTATTCGTGATTTAAAACTATGAAATTATTGAATTAAAAACCATGTTTGCTTGAAAATGAAAGTGCAGTTCATGTGTTTGTGAAAGATACTTTATTTATTTGAATGGAACCATGCATGCTTGATAATTAAATGTGCATGACATGTGTTTGGAAAGTTACTTTTTGGGACGGGTGTCGAATATGGGTTTTTAGAGAGCGTAGTTTTGCTTTTCCAAAACTACTATTATTTGTCGTGCATGAAATTTTACTTGGCCAAGTAACTTAAGGACCATTGAAATAGATGGAATGAAATTAAATCTCTACCATATCCTAGTATCGAACTTGCTTGTTTCTTAAATGAATTAGAAAAATGAAAATGCTTGTGGATTTACTAGTTATACTAGGCACGCACCAGATTCCATCTTGCTTGTCGACTGCTTTTTGCTAAGTGATTCATGTAGGGTCGGGTATTCTTTGAATGACTAAGGAATTCCGGGGGAAGCCTAAGCTTCGAGGTTGGGTGGAAAAAGCGCCTAAACCTTGTTCTCGTCTTCATGTTTGAAGATATGCAATTGGATTGAAGATCAAAGGATGATTTCTTCATATATGTATTATTTTATTCTTGAATTAATTATTGTAGAACTTAAGGCGGCATAATGCCTAAGTCTTGTATGATTATTGTAGAGCTTAAGGCGATAGAATGCCTAAGACTTGAATTGTAAACTTTTGTTACAAATGCTTTTATATTAATAATGTCATGTAAGATGACACATTTATGAATTTAATTGGAAGTATTTTGAATCTATTTGTAGACTTTAAGTCGATATTTTGGAATTTTCTAGATTTTATGAATGTTGATGAATGGAGTTTCGACTTTCTTTGAAATATAAATGAATTTATTTAAGGAATTGTCGATCTTTGGATTTAAAGAGCTTCGCTCTTTACAAGTCCTCATATGATTCTAAGCCATTGGACTTGTTTTCTAATGATTTTATTTTTAGTTGAATTGGAATTTCTTTAGTTTTTCCACCAAACTAGGAGAGAAAGTCATCTTAGTTGAAATGGATCAACTAGTTTTGATAGGGTAGCTATAATATACCCATTTCCTTTAATATTGTGTTGGGATTTTTTATTTAAGGATTCCTTAGGCTCAAATAATGATTTTCTAACCAATTTCATATTATGGGATGTTCTATCTATATTTTGTTTAATGAAATTTTAATTTATACTACCTACAAAAGATTGGACTAACCTCAATTCCTATCAAAAAATTATACTTCCCTATATTATATTCTAGTAAAATTACATTTGATAAGGGTTTGGAAAAATATATTCTTATACATACCCTAGCATAAACCCTAGAATCTCCCTACATAATTAATTCATCTAAGATTTTAAAATTTTAAAGTGAGTTGCCAATCTACTCCAAGATTGTGTGGTACAACTATTATTTAAGAAGACAATAAACTCTAACACTTTCATTCTTATCATTTTGAGGAACAATTTATATTAACTAAAACTTGATTTAAAATTAAGAACATTCAACTAGGTGAAATTTGAGTACCATGGACACCATGATAAAGGAAATGAATAACATGTTCTATGGTCTAGCTTTTTAACTTGAAGCACATGAAAGTGGCATACATGTTTTAAATTTTTAAATGATGTGAAATAATTAAATGTAAAATTTTTTAATTTATTTTTATGTTATTTTAAAATTTTAAATAAAAAAATTAGTTTATTTTTCAAAACTTGACACTTTTCTTTAATTATTTACAAAGTTCAAAAAATGATATCATCTCAAGAAATATTCTCTCCTCTAGGGCATCATGTATTTTTTTAATTTATTTTTAAAATAGTATATGTTTAGATAAAAGGTGAGAGATCGTTGATAGTAAATATATTAATAAAGTGAAATGAAAATATACAATTAAATGTAGTGGTTAGATGCTCAAGTTTGAGATAAAGAGGGCCAATTAAGGAAGAAGTTGAAGCATTGCTAGTTAGTTGAGAAGACATCAATTTCAAAGTGGACATTGAGCAAGGAGAAGTAGTAGGGGGTCAAGGAGGAGCATTTAAAAATAGGAATTCGGGTGTTTTGAAACCTCTAAGACCCTAGTTGACAAAGACTCAAGGCTAGCCACTATGAGAGTGTAGGGAATGCATGAAAGCTACTATAAAATTGCTAGTCAAACTAGTTGACATAGTATTGAAAATAGAAGAAGCTACATGATATTTATTTATCATTTCACGAGGAATAAATCTCATAGTTTGAGGTTCACCCATTATATATTGTCATAGGCAATGACAACTTGACTATAGATAGTTGATATTAGTAGAAAATCTTGAATGTGCTCATAAGAAATTATATTTGGGAAGTCTATATCCTACCCCAAGTTTGTATAGTTAGAGAGGAAATTTGAGATGATACACAAGTAGTGAAATATCTTGGTTCCACCTTGAAGATCATCACCTAAAATAGCTTTTAAGGCCCTTTTCAACATTGGGCTAGTCCATAGAGAAAATGTATGCTAGTAAGGTGGAGTCAATTGGACCTAGAATGAGTGGTTAGGTTTCTTATGGAAGCACATAAATCCTTCTATTTATTTCCATCTCACCGCTTCTAATAGGATGTAGAGAAGAAGAGTAGGATGGCAATTGAAATAGTAAGATACCATAAATAGGAATGTGCCAATGATCAGCCAAAGGAGGCGAGTAAAAGGAAAACTATCATTCACATTTAGTATTAATTTAAAGGTATGTTGTGGTGACTTTAGAAATGAATGAAAGCGTACATGAAATTAAACTATGTGATCATTATAAAAAAGATATTTGTAAATTGTGATACTCTACATTTGAAGATGGGTCATAGACCATAGTATTTTCAATTTGGTCAATTCTCATATTGGCTAGAATATGGTAGTTTGATTTTCTTCTCTATAATAATAATTGAATTCATGTCAGGCCAAGTCATCCTTATGTTGTGTATGAGACAAAAAAAAAAAAAAAATATTTAAGAAAGAAATCAACCTTATTATGTTAGGGTACTAATGACCTACTTGTAGAGAGAATATAAGAAAAATATTATTAATTAGAAGAATAATAAATGCTTTTAGAAACGATGCTTTTAGATCTACAAAAGTCTATTATTTTGTTTCTCAAAAAAATTATTAATATTCATAGAAGTGGAGGTAATGCTGCACTTTTCAAATAATTTCAAAAAAATTGTAAGTTGACACTAAATACTTCTACACATTTTTGTTAATAAGCACCTCATTCCAATTTTGTTTAGATAGATCTATTTTAAATATATATTTTTTGGTTGAATCTAATTTTTGAATAGAAATATTATTATCAAATCTAATGTAAAAAGAAATCAAACTAGATTGCATCATTGACATTGTCCCAAATTATTAATATCCCGCAATCAAGGCATTCCATTAGAAAAAAAATCATTGAGGCATTATGTCAAACAGTTCACGTGCCTGGTTTATGCTTCCACATTTTGCATATCCTGCAATCACGACATTCTATCAAACAATTTTTGCAGCCATCCTATCAAAAAGTTCACGTGCCTTATCTAAGCTTACACATTTTGCATGCAAGTCTAACAAGGAAGTTGTAGCTACAACACCTAATAAAACTCCTCTACCGTGATGGATGTCCATACCCTATTCCAAAGCTCCCATTTTCGCACAGGCTGGGAGGATGCTGGCAAAAGTTGCGGAGTGTGTCTTTACACCAGCCAATCACATTTGGTTGAAAGTTCCTAAATCGTTTTCAACAAACACAATTTGTGCATGCCCTGCAATCATAACATCCCATGAGATAGATTTATTTGAGGCATCCGGTTAAATAGTTCATGTGCCTTGTCTATGCTTCCACATTTTACATACACGTCTAATAGAGCATTTCCAACTGTGATATTTAACAATAATCAACCTTCCATTAGAATTTGATGGACGTTAATACCCTATTCGAGAGCTCCCATTTTTGTACAGGTGGGGAGTTTGTCGCAAATAAAATTGATCGGGAGGGAAACCCATTTGTTGTATTGCCTGCATCATGAGGACACCCATGTCTTTTGTCCATTGCAGAAACCATTTGCAGGCCGTGAAAATACCTCAACGATGAGGTATTCCATGATGGTGGCGATGTAGGTGGGAGTACCCCTTGCCATCCTCTTTATTTTATGTGATGGAACGTGCGTGCGGGAACAGTTCAAATCCAAACGTTAATGACGACTACGTTTTGAATGGAAACGGACGGGACTAGAGGCCAGACGGTTTTGAACAGAAACAAAAGGTACTGGACGTAGGATAGAGGAATGGGCCCACATCCACCTAAGTAGTCAAAGTTTAGTGTGTGATGTTTAAGTCCAGTCAGGCGTTTGTATCAATGCTTTAATCATATTTATATTCGAAGGATACATTTGAGGTCTCTTGTTGAGGGATAAATTGGTTGGACTCATGTGAAAAGTAAAAATTAATTAATTCATACATTTTGGTTTAATTATTTTTTGTGAATTAATTAATTGTATGAATCAATTATGCATTTTTTATAATTTTATTAATTCAATGAATTAATATGATTGGCAGGTACTATCTAGGCTCGAGGTATAAATGGTGCCAAAAGGGGGGTTATAAATGCAAACATGACATTATTTTTAATGTTATTTTATTTTAGTATTTTAAAATAGCATTATGGGATTTAATTAATATTTCAATTGTGAGAATTAAAGTTTGTCATATGTGTGTTAAATTGAAATAATTGCATATTTAATTATTTTTCGGAATTAATTATTAATTAATTAATATATTGATGTCTTGCAAGTTCTTTTGAAAGTTGGAATGGTGATGGCTCGAAGGAATTCAATTCTTGTGAACCCGAAATCATGAAGAAATTGCAAATGTTTTATGGGCGTGATCTTCAATGATTGCAAAGTTGATATGTGCAAAGGGGGATTTTAGAAAAGATTTATCGAACCAGGAGTCAAATCAAAGCATGACGGTCCCACTTGATGTAACCTCCAAGAAGGATGCTAATTTATATCGTGCAAGATGGAGAACTCTGAGTCAAATTGGAAACTATCTGTCAACTGGAGTTGACTGAAGTCAAACGAGAGCTGAAAAATGGAAGTTTCCTTTGTGGGGTAATAACATGTGCATGCAAAATTTACACTTTTGCATGTATTATTTTGGCAGGGATTGATTTATCAATTGAGCTATTTAATACAAAATCTACTCATTTTGAAGGGGTTATAAGAATTAGTTAGAAAGTTAGACATTTGGTTAGGAGGTGAGATAGTTGATTAGATTTTAGATTTTAGAAGTTTTAGCAATTAGATAGTAGATTTTTAGCATTCTTATTTAGCTAGTTGATTTGAAGATATTGGTTTTTGTACACCAGTGAAGCTTGCTAGAATTGTAAATGTTGATTATTTGGTTAAACTCAATAGAATCAATTGGATTTAAACCTACTTTAGATTATTCTTTAGAATGGTATTTGTCAGGTTAGTCATTTGATTTAAATTTTTATCTTTTATTAAGTTTGAGTTGTAATTAATGATATGTGATATGCAATTTTTGCATTGTGAATGAATGTAGTCATGTATTAGTTATAGGTTTATTTATTTTGCAGTTTTATTTAGAAGTTCCTTGAAGAACAACAGGTTTGGATAATTGTACAAATCAACATTCTTTTCTTTCTTGCATCCTTGATCTATCTTTTGAATTTCTTTATCCTTTGGTTAGAATAGGTTTAGATTAGAGTTTGATCTCGCAATAACCAAGAAATGAATAACCAACATGTCCCTTGAATATTACGTCATTGACCACTCAACAAAGACACCAACGTTGTGACCCAACACTTAGGACCTTGGAAGGTGATCGATTTAACGAACATTCACCTTTTTTAGGAGAGGTAAGGTAATTGCATCTTGCGTGTATGGTGCATGTGTCAATTTGGCTATCAACAAAATTGGCACTAGAAGGATGACACTTAAGCATTTTTAGTTAGTTGTGCAGTTGCAGTGGGTTAGATCTTAGGAAAATCTAGCTTCGATGGGCAAACCTTTGTGTATACCAGACATTATTCATGAAATTCCTTATCACACACATGATAGGCTTCCTTTATTTTTCCCAAATAGTGGACAAATTGCTAGAGATCATGTCAAGATTTGCAAGGATTTATTGATTTTTCTCTAGGTTCGGCATGAAGATACTGTTTGTCAGTTATTCGTCAAAACATTTCAAGGTGCAATGTGGTAATGGTATGTCAATCTTCCACCAAATTCTATTTTTTCATGGAAATAATTGAAAATTTTATTCTTGGTTCAATTTGATCCTTATGTGCACGCACAAGACCCATCAATTCAATTTGTAGCTTGTTAACATGGAATCTAGCAATGCTCGTTCCACGGATAACCCCCCTATGAAACTTGTTTGTTTCCTAGGTTCGTGATGTTTAAGCACAAAAATGGAGGCGATTTTCAATCCAGCTCGAAGTGTGTTCCAAAGTCTCAGATGGCCTGTTTGAGCATCCCTCTGTGTTCACCCAGTGAAGACCTTTGAAACGAGTATCTTCACGAATGCTCATTGTTCATACTTTGCAATATTGTAAAAAGTGCAAAAGTTCTAGAAAAAAGTGCTTCAATACTTAAGTGAAATTTGACTAAGTATGAAAAGTGTAATGGACAACTTTTTTAGCGCCATTGCACTTAAGTTATTTTTGACTTTGTGCAAGGGCACTAATTTTTAGCACCCTTACACCAAGACTTTAGACTTAGTCATTTTTGGCATGGGCGGTGATTTTTTGACCTATTGCACGTTTTCCAGTTTTCACCACTTATTGCGTCTCAATTAGTTGCACAACTTTTGTTCATTTGTGTCACTCCCAAATTACTTTTAAGTGATTGTAATTGACTTTTAGTTTGTTCTTCCACTTATTTTCACCATTCTCCCACTCTTCATGGAGCTGAGAACTTTCTTTCAAATCTGCAAACCCATGTTTTCAGGATCTCCAAGCATTTCGAGCAGGATTTTTTGTGGTCATTCTAGGTACGTGGTTTTTGTGTTCTCCCTCATTACTTTGTTTATGGTCTTTATTTTTCTCTATTTTAAAAACACACTTTGAGGTTTTTGATCTTTTGTGTCGCCATTACCTTTTTCCTCAATACATTTTTTCCCTTGCTCGAATCTTTCTCCTATCCTCATTGTCGTGCGCAGGTATCTCTTTTGTTCTGAATGTTTTCTGGTTTCAAATACTTTTCCTCCATTTTTCTTTGTATTTATTGCATACTTTCATGCGTATCTCTCAAAATGGTGGAATTTTGAATACATTCAATCCAGTTTTGAAGAGGTTTCATTGTTTTTCAAAGAGGCATATAAGTATCATGGCGAAAAATTAAAACACCATTACATTCGATGTTCCTACACTTGGATTTCTTTTTCCTAAAGTGCATTTCATTGAAATTTTTTGCCTGAACACTTCCTTCAAATTTCAAGACTGAAGCAAAAGTGTCAAGGCGCTAATTTTTAATGCCCTAACATATTTTTTACCAAACTCATACTTTGAGTGCAAGGGTGCTGAAAATCAATGCCATTGCACCTAAGATCAATTCCCTTAAGTGCAGGGGTGCTGATTTTCAGCGCCCTTACACTTTTCACATTTTCTCACTTAAACTCTCCAAACTTCCTTTGTCTTCACTCTAAAGCCTGTTTCTCCACTTCTACATAATTTTTCATGCCTCGTCACTCATATCACGCTTGCTCAACATCGTTGCTCACTTCACGCATCCCAATGCTATTTTTTCAACTAACGTTGTTGATTCTAAATCTATAATTCATTTTCAAATCTTGTCAAGGGATCCTCGAAGATTGCATCTCTTGATCCAGTTAGTCTCAGATGATAGCTAAGAAGCCTCCATCATCTTGAAAGGCTGAAGGCAAAATGAAATACAAATACCAAGGTATTTATCCATCGACAATAGTAATTTCAAAGGTGGACAAGATAAAAGAGACTGAGGTTGGTCATCAAGACCTCGTTGATTTCGTGAAGAGGATCAAGAAAAAGCCTCTTGAGGACTCCTTAAGATCCATTGTGCACAATAACCTACACCTTGTTTCTAAATTACCTACTTCTGCACACCATACAAAGTTCATCCTCGAAGTCGCATCTCATTACATCTGAGAAAGAAGAAGTGTGATTGACTCTTATGGGCAGGAGATATTGAGACTGAACCCAAATTTATTTGATATTGTTTTTAGCATCCCCCAGATGGAAAAATACACTGATATTTCATTACAACAAGCGCAGGAAGTTTATGATTCAGACCCGAACAAGGCTAAGTACCTGATCAATAGCCAATGGTTGAAAGAACCCAGACATACTATCTCAAGATGGTTGAAGGGACTTCCGTGAAGTGACTTCAAGGAAGATGTCAGTGACATGATAACACTCTTGAGCAGAGTTAAGGGATTTCCTGAAACGTCTCATTTTCAGGATTGGATGTATGAGTACATTTGAATCATAATAAGACAAAAGGCTCATATTGATTGGGGCAAACAAATCAGTGATGCAATCCATGAACAACTGATAAATGTGCCAACCACCTTGAATTTTTATATGACTTCTTACCTGGTGTATGTTGCGGTAGTGATGAGACAATTCCTAGGTTTATCTACAAGAGGGAACCAACTTTCTACACCTGTGTACAATTATTTCTATCAACTGGAACTGAAGGAAAGCCTTCACCATTTCAGGCAGGTCACCGATGATTTCTTTGCACAATTCCCAGCTTTTACTTACATAAGCATCAGATGCTACACTGGGTGTCCTTACATGTTTCCCAGATATCCTTCAGATAAGTGTGTACTCATGGAGTTATGCAGACATCTGATTTCAGTCCACAAGGAACGTCAAAGGATTCACAAGCCTGCATTTAAGTTTCCACTAAAAATTGGTAGGTATACCATCAAAAGTGTACAAAAGGCTAAATCAGTCTATGCACAGATGTAGGTCATGACAATCAGGACCTATAAATACATACTTGATTTTGATTATTGGAATGTCAAGAAGAGGCTAGAAAAGGGTTATAAGCATGGGTATCACTTTGAGGACATATGGGTTGATTGCAGAGATGAAGAGGCTATTTTTAAGATGGATTTTTGCAGACTAACCATACAACAGATGAAAGATCTTGGTGTTGCTGACCTACCAGAGAGTTCATAGATTCTGGCGACATCATGAACGTCGCTTACGATGAATAAGAAATCTCCAAGAAACCTTTGCTAACAATCCAATAGTCCAGAAAGGAAAATGTTTCCATCAGAGAGAGGTGAGAACCAATATTAGCTAACACTACAGAGTGCTTACAAAAGCATGGCTTTGAGATGAAAGCTTTTAGGACGAAATTTGAAGGAGAAGAATCCAGAGTAGAAGTCAATCAACAACAAGAACCTCGCATGAAAGATAAATCAGAAGCTATTCCCACTTCTTCCTGAAGGGGGCCTAGGATTAAGTTCACTGTTGGAAAAAGGGATGCTCGAGCCATTCATGAAGAAGAAAAAATGGAATCTGAACCATCCTTCTTGAAAGGAAAGGGGTTTGTTTCTGAAGAGATAGATTTTGATGAAGAAGAAAATTCAAATGATCAATTTGTTGAAGAAGAAGATTCAGAAGAAACAAACTCTAAAGAGGAAGAACATTTTGAAGGTGAACAAGAGTCTGAAGGTGACCAAGAAGGTGAACAAGAGTTATAATATCAAGAGGGTGATCAACAGGAACTCAGGCATGATGAAGAACAAGCTATGTCTCTACCTGAGAATGTACTTGAAGATTTTCCCCAGTCATCATCACCTGTAACTTCAAACATTCCTTGTATACTTCCTATTCCAAACACTCCTCCACCACCTTTTCCCACGTCACCTATTCCTACATCTACCATACCCGTAGTGGACATTGCACCACTCCCTGCAACGTTAACCACACTTGATACTCCTTCAGTGACAAGTATTCAAATGGTTGAAATTTTTTCGAGCCCTCCATCATCCATTCCCATATTTTCATCTCGATCCTATTATCTCACTTCAAAAGCTGAGTTTAATAGGTTTATAAGTGAATCTCTATAGAATCAGCTCAATGCGCCAGTTACTAGAGCAGTAATGACAGACACCACACCAATTATCACTATACCATCCATTCCTTGAAAAGTGGCGGTAACAAGAGAGTTAACGGTGAACCAAGAAGCTCATACCTCTTCTCTTCCCCCCTGGTTGGTATCTCAAGTATCAAACCGAACAAATAAAATGATCTCACCAAAAGAGCTCGATCTTGAAGAGATATCCCCTCCAAAAGCCAAGGGGAAGAAAAAGGAAAAAGTGTATTCATGGCTTCATGTTGACAAAGCCGGTCAAAATTATGCAAAGATTGGTGTACTACCTCAAGAAGAAGGAGATTCCAATATGGAGGACTACACAGCGACACAAATCCAGCTTGGCAAGGTCACAAATGAAAGTGCCAAGGCCGATGCACAAGTGACCTTGAATATACTGGCAGGAAGGAAAAAATGGAGCAATCTCGAAACTTATACAAATAGAGGGCAGAGCATTATGCCACTATTGTAAGAAGGCTTACAAGATCTACAAGTAATGCACAACCGTTGGTAATGGTAAGTGTTGAGGACCCAACTATCAAGAAGGTTGAGAAGTTTACATCCAAAGGTAAAGTGTTATATGATTTTATTAATAAGATTATAGAACATGGCTCTCATATTATAATTGCTATGGATGGAAAGGCTACTCAGATAGCTCAACTCAAATTAGAGCTAGATAAAGAGGAAGGTGTTCTTTCCCAAGAGCTCAAAGAAATGGAAAAATTCTTGTTGTTGTGGTCACAAATGAAACAAGTAAAGCTCAAAAATTTGGTGGAAACCGAGGTGATCCCCGACAAGGATAAATACGTTGAAGTAAGAGAATCACTGAAGCATAGTATTTAGAAAATCAAATCTCTTGCAGAAGATATCCACCAAGTACAGGAAAATGTTGAAGTGCATCGTTCTATCCTTGAGAAAAGATTCAAGGAGTTTCTAGACAAGCTTCTTGAAGAAAACTGCATTTTGCTTCTGGCCATAGAACTTTCTGAGACCTTCAAAGAATCCATCATGAATCAAGTAGAGAGTTTGGAATTTTTAGAAGCCTCTATAAATTGTATTTGTGACACAAGGCTCACTCTTGACAACCTCAAGACACATCTTTACATGTGCAAAATTTTTCACTCATCCGCCAGGAAATCAATCACAAGGATTCACACCATTGTGGATTACACTATTGGTTTGGATGATAAGTTCATGCAGGAGACCAAGAAGAAGTATGAAGACTTATGTGCCCAAGCAAGGAACCATGGAGATTCCTGATCTCCTAGTGTTGAACGTTTTGATGCTTCCCTTCATGCATCTTGTAAATAGTTTGCGGCATCTTAAATGTCTTTTTTTCAAGTGTAATTACACCGAAAATATGAGATGTAATTTCACATAAATGAATTACATGTTGACTTAGTCAAAGTTAGGGTTTCCTATTTTTCTCACCTAAATTCCCTAATTTTACTCATCTTATTTCCTAGATTAGCTCTTCCCTCTCTTCTATAAATATGAGGGATCTCTATTATAATAGTTACCTTTAGTATTTTGCAACGAAGTGCTACCCTTTTTGAAGCAGATTTTTTAAACTTTGTGTTCATACTTTGTGAATGAAATTTGATCAATAAAGAAGAGAATTGCAAACTAGACTTTGTGTTGGATTCGATAATCTCATGAATTGATCTTATTGGTGGTGATTAGTAGATGATATCTGAAGGGCTTCAAGTAATTTATGTAGACTTTGTGTTACATTCCTTATTTGGATTTATGTTTATGTTTGGATGCTTTTGTTGAATGATCTACAAGACTTTGTGCTTGTAATTGTTCATGATGTTCGAGGAATTGTTGCATCTAAGAAGAATTTGTGCTTCTAATGCAACAAATGGTACATCTTTCACAAATCCATTAGTGAAAAAGCTACGAAACGATTTTGTGCCTTCATGAGCTTTCCCTTTTCTTTTATTTGTTTATTATCAATCATATTTGATATCTCTACGCTTTGCTTTGACAAGATAGGGATATTGGCATTATTGCTCGTTGTTAGTTTAAAGTTATCTTGAATTAGAAATTCCAATCATGAAGCATTGTAAAACATCTTCTCTAAAAAAGGAGAGAAGCATGAATGTGACACCTCCCCATTTCATAAGTGTAGTGTACATTTGTAAATACTTTGTTAGTTTTACCATAGCTTTTGTTAGTAGTAAGAAGGGCACCTCCCCTTTCTGAGAGGATAAATTTTATCTCACATAGCTATGGCTGAAGTCTAGGTTATGTAATCCATTGAAAAGATTATTACATAAATTTCACCCAACATAGCTATGAAAAGAGCACCACTAGAATAAATTTACCAGTTCAATCACTTGTTCATGTCTATGTATCAACGAGTTCAAGCCTTAAATCTAGTTATTAATGATCATGTGTTAAAATAACATTATTATTGGGGTTTGAATGGTTCATTGGTAGTGAAAATTAGATGTTATGGCGAGCTTTCCACCCCATATGATGCATTTAACCAAGATATCTTGCTATCACAATCTAGATAAGACGTTAGAAATGCGAGTAACCAAAAGAATTATAATGATCTTATATTCACAAGCTGCCAAAAATTTCAACCTTATACCGATTTACCCACTATCCCTACCTAGATGCAATCACCTCCACCAAATAGCTACAACATTCTAGATTTTATAAACACCCCATTCTCTAATGCTTCAAAACAAGATAGTCCCATGCAAGACCAATTCAAGAGTCTGGATTTACAAAGGTCATCAACGAAGGTAAGTGTTTCACCCTCTAGTGAAGTTTTTATGGCTTTATCATCTACTTCTGGTCATACTCTAATGTGTTATGCATTAAATGGTGATGAAATTATAGGCAAAGAATCAAATGAATAGTTGTATCTTTTTAATGGTTTGTTTGAGAAAAAGTATGAAATGGGTTATTAGCATAGTAAAAAGATCAAGCTGGAATATGATTTTATTGGAAATGTTAATACTAATAACAACAGTGAAATATATGAATCATTAACACGACTGTTGTCATGAAAAATCAGGAAATAATATTTTTTTCCTTCAACTCTTTGGACAACACTTCTGAGGAAGATATGCATAAATGTGATGGAGGGACAACAAATCATGATTTATTATGGAATTCAATGCTCATGAACTTGGAATCATGAAGAAATCAAAAAAGTTATATGGGTGTGATCTTCAATGATTGCAAAGATGATATGTGTGAAGGGGGATTTCAAAAAAGATTATCAAACTGGGAGTAAAACGAGGGCATTGTGGTCCCACTTGATGTAACTTCCAAAAATGATGTTGCTTTACATCGTGCAAGATGGAGAACTTTGAGTCAAGCTAGAAACTACAATTGTCAACTAGAGCTGACTAAAGTCAAACATGAGCTAAAAATGGAAGTTGCCTTTGTGGGGTAATTGCATGCATGCAAAACCTACAATTTTACATATATTGTTTTGGTAGGGAGTGATTTTCCGATTGAGCTATTTAATGTAAAATCCACTCATTTTGAAGGGGTTAGAAGAGTTAGATAGTTAGAAAGTTAGAAATTTGGTTAGGAGGTGAGATAGTTGATATGATTTTAGAAGTTAGAAGTTTTAGTAGTTAGACAATAGATTTTTATGCATTCTTAGTTAGCTAAGTTGATTTGAAGATATTGGTTTCCATACACCAGCGAAGCTTGTTGGAATTGTAAACGTTGATTATTTGGTTAAACCCAATAGAATCAATCAGATTTAAACCTACTTTAGATTATACTCTGGAATGGTATTTGCCAAGTTAGTTATTTGATTTGAAGCTCTTCAAGGGAATAAAATGAAGTTTTATCTTTTATTGAGTTTAAGTTATAATGAATGATATGTGATATGCTATTGATTTTTGCACTATGAATGAATGTAACTGTGTATTGGTTACATGTTTATTTATTCTACAGTTTTATTTAGAAGTTCCTTGAAGAATAGTGAGTTTGGATAATTAGATAAATCAACATTATTTTATTTTTGGCATCCCTGATCTATTTTTTGATTTTCTTTATACTTTGGTTAGAGTAGGCTTAGATTAGAATTTGATCTCACAATAACCAAGAAATGAATAACCTGTAGTCTTCTTGAATATTATAGCCTCATTGACCACTCAACAAAGATAGCAACATTGTGATCCAACACCCAAAACCTTGGAAGGTGATCGATTTAATGATCATTCACCTTTTTAAAAAGAGGTAAGGTAATTGCATCTTTCCTGCATGTTGCATGTGTCAGTTTGGCCATCAACAAGTACCCTTTCCCAAGTTTCCTCACATAAGAAAATACAAGTTCATACATCTCCACCCACCCACTTTGCTAATTTTGTAAATCCAAAAGAGGTGTTTGATGACACGTATTGGAATTTTCATGTTTTCCTTGCTTGAATTTCATATTTTTCATAGTATTTGTGATGGTTTCAAAGAAATTACCTAGAACTTTCCACTTATTTAAAGTATTTAAAGTATTAAGGATGATATATTATAATGATATATGATTGTGTGAATATGTGAATGTTTATGGAATTTAATAGGTTTTTATCTTGATTATGGTTATTAATGATGAAAATATGCCTTTGAAATAAAATGACCCCTCTAGTGAAGGATTTTTCAACCCAAAACAAAGGGTCTACCAACCCATATCAGAAGGATTCATGTATGCCATAGCCAAAGGGGGTGAACACCTACAACACGTGCAATATTTCATAGTTGATGGAGGAAATGGCTGGAGATTGTGAACATGAATTATTTATGGATCATTCTATCTTTTTTACTTTATATTGTCATTAGGTCAGGAAAGAAAGAAGACATTTGTAATAACAATGGTCATGGCTTGTAATAAGTTTTTCCTTGTTAGGCATGCCTTTAGTTACAACTTTCTTCTTTAAGATGTAAAGTCCTTAAATGATTTTGACACTCTTATCTCCATTAGTTTTTCATTACTATTTAAAATAAGACCTAGTCCTCTTCCTATATTTTTGGGAGATTTGAAAGTTCTTTATACTCAATTTTTAGTCTAAGAATAATAAAACTCTCAAGATCATGTACATATGTTTGATCTTGTTCTATGTTGAGGATCTAGTATTCTTATGTTATGTAGATTTCAATATAAGTATTATTCCTATCAATTCAATGTACTCTATGCTTAGCTTATTTGTTCAATTTGCAATAAAGATAGATACAATAATTTTTATAAAAAAATTAGTCAAGATTTAAGAAGGATATTATGGGATTGCAACAACTCAAGTAAGGGCCACATGAGGTACTGGAATTATCTTTGTAGTTTAGGTTATTAATTATAGTAGAAAAAAATTCTAATTTGTATTTCCTAGTCTAAAATTAAATTAAATTATTGAGTAATGATTATTTATTATTATAGTAAGTTGCAACATATAGTTGAGTCATTAGGTTAGTGCCTTCAAAAGGGTACTTACTTGTAGCAATAGTTATTCAGATCACTTTGACTTACTTCTAAATAAAATTTATTTGATACAAGTTGCTTTCAATTAAATTTGATTTTGTTACTCTTATATACATAATTGACTAGGATGATTTAGAATTATTAGCTACACATAAATTAGTGCCAACATCATCTAAGAATTATGATTCTTTGGTTGATAAATTAAATGTAGCACCTCTGGGACAATGAATTTCTTAATAAAGGATTTGTTGGTTTGTTAAGTTTTATAAACACATTGTCTACATCAATTGATTGAGCATAGATGGAGCTATACATTTTGGTGTCATTGTTGGGTATGGTGTCCTAAAGCATGTTTTAATTAATATATATTGCTTTCTTAATTTATAAATTTTAATTCACAGTAATTAGGACTTGTAGAATTTACAAATTGATCCCAAACTACTTACTAACAGTGTGCAGGAAAAGCTATTGAGCTCAAATTACTATTACATACACCGATAGAGAGATTCTCTAGGAATATTTCTCCCATTGAGATGAAATTAAGATAATTATTTGAAGACATTGGTTCAAGTGAAGAACTAATACCATCAGAAGAAATAACTAAGGGAATCAACAACATAGAAATACCCCTCACACTAGTAGTTATTTCGGACGTTGGGAGAATCACCACAAGACATCTTGACATCATGACATAAGAGGTAGTGGACAATCTAATTGAACTTGTTACATTTATATTTCTAATAACAAATCAAGAGTGAGTGACTACCTTGAAGAACATACCTCCTTCAACCTTGCCCAATTTCTATGGTTTAATCATAGAAGACCCTGATACATTTTTGTTCGAGTTTGATATTTTATGCAGAAGATATGACTATACCACAAACACTCATAGGCTAAAAATATTTCCTGCCACATTGAAAGATACCACATAAATTACAATGGTTCATGGGGCTAGGTAGAAATGCAATGCCAAATTAGGAAACAATGAAGGATAAATTCTTACAAAAATACCAAGATTACTATCGAGGAATATTTTTTTCATAGTTTCTAATTTGTGAGAGATCTTAAATAGGAGATAGTTTCTTCAAAGTAATAAATGACACTCATCAAAATATAGAAACATAATGTCATACTTTAACAATGTTTGTAGTCCATTAAATCAAACTTTAGCATTAGGATTTGTACCATCTTTTGGAAAACAAGGGGATACCTTGCATGAATATTGTAATGAGTTGTATGATGATTCTAGAGATGATGTTCCATAGGAGTACTAGGGTAGAAATAATGATAATATTAACAAACCCACTTTAACGAGTGATGACGAAAATGTAGAAGCTATATGGAAGGGGGAAAGAAAAATAAAGTAAAAAAATGGCATGAGTTAGATCTGTTAAGGATTTTTAGATTGATTAGGTATCAAAGTAATTATTCATTGAATTGGTGAAGAATAAAAATAAAGATAAACTTCCCATAGAATGTAGGTGTAAGATTTATAGTTAGAAATATATTAGGGACAAGAAGTTATAGCTAATATTTGACACCATAAAAAAAGTTGGTAAAGTTTATGAAAAATAAATCATTGATGGAAATGAAAAATTAGTGATAAGATGAAAAATATACCCAAATAATGCCTTCACATTAAGGGTGTTGTGGAATTTTATGAAAATATTCAAAAAATTACAAAGGTTTTTGTATGTTTTTTATTAGATTAGTAGGGGAAGGGCCCTAATCCCATGGTTACAGCCAAAAATCAAAAAAGAAAACAAGGTGGGTAAGACAACACCACCAACCATCATAAAAAAACATGTCCAGGGTGGCACGTAGGCCAAATAATAGAACAATAACCATAGAACCACTATAATTAATCAAAAACAAAAGATTAATACTAGAGTACTTAAAACTACGAAGGCCATTTATCAGGTCCACCATATACCAGCAAGTTTGAAACGAGCTAGTTGGAAATAGCAGTCCAAAATATTAAAGCAAAATGAAAAAAAGAGCAAGACAACCATTAACATAAATAAGAAAAAATTCATTACTTGGCTTTTCCAAACAGGTCCCAGTAACCACCTATTAGGGAGATATACTCTCTCCAATTAGGTCCCTCGGTCTCATCCAGGTCCGTCAAGTCGTATGTCTTTCCCAAAATTTTCAGCTTCCTAGATATCTTGGTTTGACCAAACATTGCACCTATCATTGCTCTGTGCATTAGTTCATTTGTTACCTTCATCAACATGACCAAATATTTTTCCATATCATCCATTTGAACCTACATATAGGTTAGTCTACTTTTTAGATAATCAATGCTAGAGTCTTCAACAGTAATTTCATTGCCAGTATTCCCAGATTTAGGAGCAGTCAAGGTTTCATTCTTCAGGACTTCTTCAATTTCAATCTCCTCTTCCTCATTATCTTCATTCTCATCATCAACTTCCTCTTCACCCATGTCATAGGCAGTATCTTCAAATTTTGTCCCATCACTTTCTTCATCAACCTAGGCTTCAAATACTTCCACCTCCAACTCTTCCTCCTCACGAAAGGTGTCTTTCTATTTCCCTTTCTTGTCCTGGGATGCAGCCTTGGCCAAGCATGCAGATCTATGAACTCCACCATCATGACACTACTTCCTATCCTTTAAGTCCTCAATTTTCATGCCCTCATTTTCTTCACTAATAGCAAAGACTTCACTCTAAATTTTTAGCTCTATTTTCATCTTCATAGACTTGGGCAGTTCTTAGAGAAGAGGGGAATGCTTGCACTTCTCTAGAGTCGCTTTAACCAACTCAAGCTTGGTGGAGATTTTAGCAGGATTCTTCAAACCCACAAGGGTTGAGAGATTAGAGCTTTTGGCAGCAGGGAAAGGGATTTTAGTAGGGGTTAGCTCATTTCTAATAGCAACAATGGGAGGAAGTCTAGGGTTAGGCTCCTCAACAGGGTTAGGCTCCTCTAAAGGTTCCACATTTTCACTAGCATTACAGTTCTCATTACTAGCATTACAATTCTCATGGTCCAGTCTAGCAGCTAAAGGGTTTCCATGAGGGTTCAAAGATAAGGCATGCTTGTAAAGGGCAAGCATTAATCCTTGATGTAGGGGAGGGCTCCCTCCCTTTTCAATATTAATTTTGAGGGAAGATAGTAAATAAAAGGGAAAATTGATTCTTTCATTGTGCCTAGTATGATTCAACAATGGGAAATGGTATGCATGCACTGTCATATATCTTCCTTCAAGTGTGAAATAATGCATCGCAAACATACTCACTATGGCATAAGGAGTTGGGAGCTCGAGTTGCATGTAACCATTTTGAAATTTGGTTAGATTCTTGCCTTCGTGAAGAAACTTGTCAACAAAATACTGGTAGTCGACACCACTCTTTTTAGCCACCTTGATTCCCTAGTTTTGTAAACCAATAGCCTCTGCAATAAACTATGTCATCACCTCAAATTTAACTACTCCAATTTCCACATTCCCCTTCATCCAAGAATTGGTGAATTTTGTAGTAAGGCTTTCGTTGTATCCCTTCATGGTCTAAAAAAAGGGAACCATACTAGCTCTATCAAAAAGTCTCCATAGGTACACATTTTGTTTAAGCGACTAGCAATTCAAAGGTTTCGTGCGCTTTCATGACCCACCCATCTTTGTGCTCTGCAAACTTTTCGGATTATGTAGGCTTTTATTCATAACCTCACTCCTCTTCAACTTCCTACCAAACTTGTAGAAGGCACTATTGCAACCAATTTGGAAATAAACACTTAAGGAAATAAATTTTGAGAACTTTCTCTTAGAGATAGCTGATAACACATTTCTCGAAGCTAAGAGATCATTATTGTTTTTACAAATAATTAATGACTCTTTATTGTTCATACAAGGAAAATCTTCACAATTGCGGGTGGAATTGACATAGGGTGCTTCAACACACTTGGATTTGACACCCTTCATCAACTTGATTAAAGCCATGTGATCCTTAACCATCTTGAGAAGAAGATAATTATTACCTTTTTCTCTTGAGGAGATCTTCTTGCTCAACACTGTACCTCTTACCTCATCATTATGCTTCATGCTGTTCAAGTCACAAAATTGCAAACACTTCCTTTGCCACTCCTAACCATCATTTGTGTAAGTTTTATACATATTCAAAATTTTCTTTTAGAACCTTGTCCTTTAATAACATTGGCAATTGATTATTAACCCAACGGGTCCACCCATTACACTTCAGCGCTTCGTTGGCAACACAGTCAGAGGAAATATTCCCTTCTCTAAGCACATGTTGCACCCTGCGATGAGTAAAGAAGCTCATAAGGGACAAAAATTTATCAATGATGTCTTTTAATTCCAAGGGGATCGTAGCACCTCCATTCAAAATGTCCACAAATAGCTTTGAATCTCCATCCAGAATAGCCTTTTTAAAACCATAATCCTTTAGAGTCTTTATGCCCCCCCATACAACCATTGCCTCTACTTTATTATTAGAGAAGACTCCCAAATTAACACCATAACTCACAATGCAGTCACCTAAGTGGTTTCTAAGCAGACCTCCCGCCTCAAGCATACCAGGTTACCTTTAGAACACCCGTCAAAATTACATTTTATCCACTCTCTTTCAGGAGGAACCCACGCAGTAGACTTGCTAGCCAAAATTGCAATCCAATTAAGGTTAGTTAGATCCTTCCTTAGACCCCCGACTTGCCTAATTCTCACCTCTTTGTAGTTCGGCTAGACTTTTGAGAAGTTGTATCTTCCCACATCCATATTTTCTTGAACCTACACTTTTATACTCATATAAACCTCATAGCTTCTTCTCTCAGCTTCCCTGAAGATCCTATTATTTCTTTCCTTCCAAATTCCCCAGGTTAAGAAGGGGTAATTTGGTTCCAAAGATCCATAATTATCTTATGGGAGAAAGGGAAGTTAGACCCAATTTCAACAAAGGACTTCATATTATGGGGAAACACCTAGTCAATGAACAACAAAGGAAAGAAGAATGACCACGCTTCTCTAGAAAAATTGCAGTGAAAGAAAAGGTGCATAATAGACTCTTCATCCTATTTGAAAAGGATGCATTTGTTAACAACCTAAAACCCTCTCCTAACCAGGTTATCAATAGTTAGAATTCTTCCATATGAAGTAGCCCACTGAAAACTGTTGATTTTTGGCACCATGTTTTAAATCCACACTTTATCCCAATAATGGTTTATTTTGTCAATAAGGGGTTTAACCAATTCATTATCAACATGTTTAATAGAGAAACGTCTTGAAGAGCTCCCCTTCCACACTCATTCATCTTCCCTTTCACTAGAAAACCAATTCGACTCCCCTATGAGATTGTGTAACCTTAACAAAATTGGATCCTAGTTGATCTGTCTCTGACCTCTTAAGTTAACAGTCCTTAACAACAAGTTGAAATGCTTTCATTTAGGTTCTTCCACCTCCCAATTGACATAGCCTGACACATTTTTGCCACATATCCTTGTCAAGATTTTTTTAAGGGGATTAAATCCATCAATTGAGGAGAGAGGTGAAGCCTCGGTCCAGGGATCTTTCCAAAAACCAGTGTTTTTACCATTACCAATCCTCTTTCTAACCCTCGATTTCAACACATTTTTAATTTTTATAAGATGGTTCCATAGAAAATACCCACTAGGCAGATCGGTCACAAAGAGGAAGTAGCTAGGATTTATGTTCTTCAAATACTTAGCCTGGAAAATATTCACCCAATCCTTAGACCCTTCCAAAATATTCCATCCCACCTTTGCAGTTAGGGCTTTGTTAAGCAATTTGATTCTCCTTATCCTGAGCCCTCCAACACTTTTTGGAGTGCACACTTTCTCCCAACTTACCAGAGACAATGTTTTTCTCTTTAGTTTCAGACCAAATAAATCTTCTTTGAATCTGTTCTATTTTTCCCCTATGAAGGTCAATATTTTGAAGAGAGACAGGTAGTAAATCGAGATATTCTGTAAGGAGGCTTTCAACAGTTGGATCTTCCCTGCTAAGCTAAGAATTTTTCCCTTCCACCCAACCAACTTCTTTTGAACTCTCTCAATCAGATGGTTCCAATAATTATTTTCCAACTTCATAGAAATTAGGGTAACCCAAGGTAATCAATTGGTAGGACAACTTCCTAACATCCCAATATCTTCACCACTCTTTCCTTCACAACTTGGTGAGCATTAAAGAAGTATATCTTGATTTTTTCATAGTTGATATACTGGCTAGAAAAAAAAGCATAGTCATTTAGAATTGATTTCTAGAGGTTGGCTTCCCCCACTGAGGCATCACCAAACAAGAGTGTGTTTTCAAAAAACTATTGATGGGAGTCAGGCTGGAGAGACGAAGAAACTTTTACAACTTTAAGGGCTTTAGAGTCAACAAGCTTTTAGATATTCCTTCCTAAGACCTCAACAACTATTATGAAAAGATAGGGTGAGATGGGATCACCTTGCCTTAGGCCACAACCATAAGATAAATAACTTTGGGGGACACCATTAACTAGAATAGAGCATATAGGAGAGGTGACACAAGCAGAAAGAAACTTTAGGAATCTTCCCTCAATCCCAAATTTCCTAAGAACAACAAAGAGAAACGATCAAGAGAATCTATCATAAGCCTTAGAGATATCAATTTTCAAGTCCATCCCAGGATTTTTACTAAGGTTCATAGAGTAGAGAATTTTGTGGGTAGAGATAACAACATCAAGAATGTTTCCACCTTGGACAAAACCTTTCTAGTTTAGGGCAATCATTTTACCTAAAACAACTTTAAGTCTGAACACAAGGATCTTAGAGAAAATTTTATAGATAGTATTAAAAAGGATAATAGGTTAGAAGAGGCATCATCATTCTTGGGAATAAGAGAAATAAAGGTAGCATTTAGTTGGTTTAGGAGCTTGCCTGACTTGAAGAAATCTCTAGCAACATTAAACAAGCTAGATTTGACAATATCCCAGTAAGTCTAAAAAAAATCAGGAGGGAACCCATTAGGGACAGGGGCTTTATAAGTCCCAAAAGAGAACATGACCTATTTAACTTCTTCCATAGAAACAACATTAGTCATATTCTTTAAGTCTTGTACATAAATAACTTTAGGGATCACCTCAAGAAAGTCATCATTTACCTTATTAGTATTACCTTGGACATTCTGGTAAGAGGAGAAGAAGTTAACAACTTCCCCAACAATTTATTTTTCAGTTGAGACCATGGTACCATCATCTTTCTTGAGTGATCTGATCCTATTCCTACTTCTTTGTTCCAAGGTAGATTGGTGGAAGAACTTAGTGTTGCAGTCCCTTTCAGTAAGCCATTGAACCCGAGACTTTTGTTTCCAAAATATTTCCTCCTTTTTATTGACCTTAAACCATTTGGATCTAAGGTCACGTTCCTTTATGCATATCTCGACATCTACAAGGCCAACTTCCATTTTGTCTTGAACTTCCTTTAAGTTGTTTCCCAATGATTTATTAATCTCAAAGATGCTACCAAAAGTAATTTTGTTCCACCCTTTCACTCTCTGCTTGATTCTACTCAACTTCTTCACCAGGCAAAACATAGGGGTGCCACTTATGGGTTCCTCCCGCCAATTTTTTAATAAAATAAAAAAATATGGGTGAAGGCTCCACATTTTTTCAAATCTAAAAGGGAAAGGGCCCTTGTTGTGGGCAACATTTATTTTAAGCACAAGAGCATTATGATTAAAACCAGACCTAGGAAGAGTAGATAGAGATAGAAATTGAAATATTTTCCAATTAGAAGAGATCATAAACCTATCAAACTTAACTTGAATCAATTGATTTCCATTCCTTCTATTTGACCATGTAAATTTGGAGCCCCAGAGAGGGATATCAATAATTCTAGCAGAGTTTAGGAGGCCGGTTAGTTCATCATACTATTATTATAATCATACAACCCCCCAGACTTTTCTGAAGGAAGAAGGGGGGAGTTGAAATTCCCTCCCAACATCAACAATCCTTTCATTAGATAGTCCCAAAGTTGCGACCCGTCCCTACTCGAATTGGGAGCATAGATATTAATTAAATTTTATTTCTCCTAAGAAGTCAAATCTTCTAGAGAAACCATCAAATTGTTCCTACTTGCAGAGCTTAGATTTCCTTTTAATTTTGAGGGATTCCAAAGAGTAACGATATCCCCCGAGGCTCCTTCAGCCTCACTGACAAAGTAATTTTCTCTTGGCTAGATACTCAAAATCACCTTATCAAAGGTCTCCTTCTTCATTTTGGTTTCTTGAAGGAGAAAAACATCCACTTTATTGTCCAAAATACAGGTTCTAACCCAATTTTTTTTATAAGGGATATTTAGGCCTGTGATATTCTACTAGAGAAACTTCATAGATAAACAAACCAAGAACAACAACACCAAAGGGCCTAGAAAGGAGCAGCTAAGGCTACTTCTTTTTGGACTTTGATCCCGCGATTGAGTCCAAGGTTTTTTGTTTTCCTACAACCACATCCCTCACTGTATTTTGTTCCTGGAATCCTTTTGGGATGTTCTGCCTACCTTGTTTCCCCCTCTTACATCCGAATTCTTTTTCTTTTTTGATTTATTAGGGCTTGTAACTAGTCATCCTCTTCTTTGTCACTAGGGTGAGGAGGAAACTCCAACAAGGCTAGGGAGTCACTCAAGTTACCTGCCTCCTTCTAAGACATAAATGACATTTCCTCTAGGGACAAATTAGGGTCTAAAGACACTAATTCACCTTCTTCCAATTCAACTCCTACTTTAGAAATAGTAACCACTTCCAAGGGGGCTACAATTTGGCCTCCATCTGGGGGAGGATTTACTTCATTCATATTGTCAATCTTCTTTTCCTCCCTTATTGTAGGATTCTCATCTTTCTAGAAGCCCAAGGAAGGGATACTATTGACAAGGGCAACAATCATGAGGTTTAGGCTAGCCAAGTCACTTGTAACAACAAGAGGCTCCATAGGGACAATAACCAAGCCACAAGCAGGGGCATCCTTCATAGGGAGGACAACATCCATAGGCGTAGAATAAACTTCAGGAGGGCGAGCAACATGGATAACTACAAAGGGCTTAGGCACCTTCTCGGAAAGAGAATGCTCGATATCAAAGGTTCCTTCAACAGGTCTTTTCTCACACTAATCAATGAGGTGACCAAATTTCTTACAAAGCTGGCAGAAATGATGATAATTTTCATATTCAAGGGGTTGAGTCCAGTTACCAAATTTAGAATTAAGGAGAACAAAAGTTGTCAAAACCGTATTAACAACCACATTTACACAAATATGAGCATAGAAAAGTCTACACTTCTCCTAGGTGATCTTGTTTATAGCCAAAAAGTTTCCAAAATAATTTACAATCCCTTTTAGGATACCCATCTCTCAAAAATCGAGGGGTAACCCAAAGAGACGAACCCAAGTTGGAGTCGTGGCCCCTAGGTTAGTAGTAGGATCAAAACTCGATTTCCACTTGCAGAGGGAAAGAAATTTCTTATAACCAACATCAAAGGCCCAAGGGCCGCCCATTAACACCTTTAACATATCTTCATAAACTACAAAGGAGAAAAGGAAGATACCTCTTGGCATAGCATTAATGGAAACATTGCCTTTAAGATTCCAAGTTGAGGCAGCCCAATGACGAACCTATTTGATATTTAGATTGTAGGCCAAATTTTTCCAACCAACACTAGTTTAAGGATGCCCATAGCCTTCAACATCAGAGCTTCGGGGACATCAACTTCCTAGCCAGTCACAAAACAAGAAGCAGAATCTAAAAAACTTTTACCCAAAGCTGGCAAGCCGATACCCACTGGCTTTTCCACATAGCATGTCAATTCCTCTTCAGAGAAGACATAGTCTAACCCGAGAGAAGGGGACAAAGGCGACTTGCCATAAATATCCCCAATCCTTCCCCCTGGGGAAAGGATGGAGGTATGAGAAGGAGAATTCACATGGGGAACAACATTGGCCACTGCCACAACAGACACAATGCTAGACAAAGAGACAAAAACCTTGGAATGGGTAGCCTTCCTAGGCCCCCCACTGGTCCATGAGGTAGTCAAATCAGAGCAGGGACGAAAATTCAAAAAAAAAATCTAGAGTGGGAAAGTTGCGGAGCAAGAGCCGAGTTAATGTATAGGGCTATTATTTCTTTTGTATGTTGATGTAGAATTGATAATCAATTTTGAAAGGTGATGAGACCATCATAAATGACAAAAAACTATTTAGTTGATTTTTATTTTTTATATTTTGATTAGAGGGTGTCCCATGATAAACTAGCTAGAATATAATAGTTTATTGAATTCTATAGGTATTCCTAAAATTCCTAACATACATTGGTAAAAAAATGTATAGGAATGGGCGTTATTTTGTTGAGGTGGAAAAATGGAATGTACATGAAAAATAAAATAATATTTTATTACATTATCTTTAGATGAACATATAGTAGTAGATAATAATTATTAGGTATGTATGCATGTGTATACTATACAAAATCATGTACACAAATCTCATCTACTCTTTTTCCATAAAATGAAAGAGACTAAAATATAACATAATATATGTGAATTAGTTAAGAAATATTTGGATGAAATTGGAAACCTATGAATGATTGCACAATTGCAAAAAAAGGGAGTGTGTAAAGGCAGACAAAGCTTCAATAATGCAAAGTCATATGAATGATCTTTATATAAAGATACAACTATATCATTCACCATACTTTATTTCCATTCACTTCATGAACCAAAAAATGAATCATCCCTTAATGATGGAATAGTTTAAACTCATGGATTGTCCTTTCTAAAATGGATCGATAGCAAAGCTTTGAGCAACCTTAATCTAGAGTAAATTATTGTGTAACTTAATATAAAGATGTTTTAAATTTATTTATTTATTTTAAACCATAATATTAGGGTTGGTGGAGGATGAGATATTTTTTAGTACATTGGGATTCTTGAAATAAAAGATGAGAAACAAACTTGACATAAATTTAGGATTTTTTTGAGGATACACATACAACAAGAGATGCTATCCAAAGTTTTGCTTTCAAAAGGACACTTGGAATTAGGAGGTCCATATGTGAAAAAATATGTTTGTGCAACACTTAAAATAATACTAGCACAACTAACACAATAAATAACACATATAGTGTTAGTCACGAGTTATAGTTGGTGGAAATGTGTAGACAAAAGGAAATGAAGAGAAATCGTGATTGCTCTCATTTTTAGAGTGAGAAGATGATTTGGAAATTGGAAGAGATTTGAAATTTTGTATGTATTTATACAATATTTAATATTCTAAATTATTCTTAATAATATTTTATTTATCTATCAATGATACATGTTTTTAATTTCTAATGTATCATTTTAAAATTTAAAATCTAGAATTTAAATATTATTTTTAATTTTTTAATTTTTATTTGTGTTTATTTGGTTACAATGGGCATTTTGTTACACATTTTTTTATTTTCATTTAACAACTAATATTTTAACATATTATTATTTTCTAATTTTACATTTAAGAATTTCAATTTCAAACATTTAAATATTGTACTTAAACCATCAAATTCCATCACTTGATCATCCTTTATATAACTAAAAATTCTTAGTAATATCATATCTATATTGAATATTCCATGTACTATGTGAAAAGTTTTAAAGACGTTCGACTAAGTACATACATAATAAATACGTATCTAAAAATTAGAGGTTTCTTAATGTGAGCAATCAAATAATAGAGATAAATTCAAACATAAATAGATTTGAGTCCTTTGATGATTTTCAAAAGAAAGAATATATCAAAGTATCAAAGTATCCTCTGTAACATTTTCCACTATTTATTTTTTGGAAAGATACTTTGTGTTAACTCATATTAATTGACTAGTAAATCGGTTAACATTTATAATTGAATGGAACTTTCCTTTTATATATAACATAAACTTAACTTCAAGATTATCAATGATTTGATGGAACCCAATTATTTTTCCTCTAGTTTCTCAAGAAGCTTCTCCTTATCCTACTTCCCTCTATCTTCCTTTTGAAAGAACATTCTATAATGTATTAGTCTAATTTATAAAAAATCTATCAACAGATGAAGTTGTTTGAGGTCTTCTACCTTTTCATGACTATTTGACTAGCTTCACACACTTTTGAATGATTGATATTAATAATATTAAAGCATCACTTTGGTTGCAAATTCTTTAGATGCCAATTCATTATCATCGATTCCATATATCCTTTCCAATTTTTTTTTTGCTACATTCTTTATTGAAGTCACCACTTTTATACTTTCAATAATGCACTGATTGAGCTTCTAAATCTTTTACTCAAACCATCTATGAATTAATTTTTTTTGTTCAAATCATCAACAAATTTTATATTACTTCCTCTCAAATATTATGTTTTATATGAATCATTGTGTTTTTATAAGTTTTAAATACTCTATTTTAGGAGGAATTTATTTCTTTTTTTCTTTCAACTTTACTTGTAATATTCTATTTTCTCTCTTTCTCTAGAAATTATCTTCCTAAATTTTTTCTTTAGCTTTTTCTTTCATAAATTTGTCTTGCTCTTATTTACACATATATTGGCTTCCTTGACCATTTCTTATATTTTTTTATTTGGATATTTAATTATGTTTCATCTAAATTTTTCTTCGGTTCTTTTAGTTCCATCACTTTCTATTCATTCATATTACTTGTAGAGACAAATTTTTTGATCATTTTATAATTCACTATTACTTTTATCTAGTAGTTTCTTCTTTGCTTTCTTGACCAAATTTTTCTATAATTTTATATTTGATTCTTCAACCTATTTCTCTCTCTATCTCTCCATATCCCTCTTCTGCTTTAGAAATGATGTGTTTACCACATAATTATTCCTTCTTGATACATTTATTTTATCACAACTTTTCATTTCACTAAATTATAGTGAAAGAGTACTTACTACATAGCTAGAGAAATTCCTACAAATCCTCTAGTAACTTTGGGTACAACACACATGTGATTTATGATTTCTATATCTAGGTCATATGTCAAAATACCCTAGTTTTGTAAGCTTTGAATTTATAGTAACAATACTCTCTAATATTTTATTTTTTGTTTAAATAAAGAGGGTAAAAATTTATTATATCAATAGAATAAAGATACAATCAAGAAAATAGATCATTGTCAAAATCAGGCAAGGGATTCAAATCCTTTCCAACAACACCACTATAGGAGATCCAAGCCCACTAAAAACCAACCTTTGCATCTCATTAACCAACCATATCCTTGAGAATTAACCTATCCAAATTTTGGACTTGATCTCTGGATAATTGCTCCCAATCATTGATCCTTCAATCTTCCAATTTCTCATAGGAATATTTTAATAGACAATCTGTCACACCATTCTACTCTCTTGGGATGTGGAGAAGGAAACTCCATCCAATGAATCACTCAACCAAAGAATCTGATGAGCCATCGAAGCCAACTTCTAGTTGACTCCATCCAACTTCTTATCATGCAACATAATAATCACAATTTGAGAATCACACTCACACACAATCCTATGCCAACCTAGAGTACACACACTTTCAAGAGCTATGAGAATAGAAAGATCCTCCATAAAATTATTGGTATGATGATACTTATAGATAAAAAAGAAGAGAAGGACAACACATACACTATCCCTCTCAAATCCTCCAACACCAGAATGCTCAGGATTTCCCTTGGAAGAATTCTCAATGTTGATCTCTAGGACACCATTAGGAGGTGGAGAAATTCTCCCATATCTCAAAGTTTTCTTTTTAAAATGATGATTTCCCCTCACCAATGGAGATCCTAAGCCATTCTCATAAAAACCCAACCTATTCATCAACTCTTCCTCCCCTACTTCCCTAGGTGAAGACACCTCACATTATGCATACACTGTCTCATGGATCACACCCATAATTCAATATCAAAGCTGTTGAACCACCAATCTCTTCCCTTGAAATATTTTGTGATTCCTTTTTAGCCAAAAATACCAAAGGATAAATGTGGGGCCAATGCTTCATGCTACATGAAAAAAGAAGGCATGTGCTAGTGGCCTCCCTAAACTCCTCCAAAGCTCAATTATCAAAGAAGCATGAACATAAGTCTTCTTCCAAAATCCCAATCATAAGTTCTAGATGTCTCTAGAGAAAGAGAACTAGAAAAATAAATCAGAGGGGCATTCCTCACAACCACTACAAAGAAAAAAAATGGCCAAACCTTAGAAAACTTGCTTTTAGAGGTTATCCCAAGTAAGAAACCTATTCTAGGCTACCATCCAAGTGAAGAAATTATATTTAGGCCAAAAAAACTTGTTCCACATGTTCTTCCACCATGTGACTTCAACCCCTCCATATTTTTGAGAGTTCAACTTGATATCCAAAGGCCACAAAATATACCCCATAGGATCTAGAATTCATTCAAGAATGTGACACACCCTTGAAAAACTACAAAATTTTCCTACCAAAACCCTTCTTAAATCTTCACAATCCTCAAAAAATCCCCTTCACAACCACTCAAGCGGATCCTTCCATTTGTAGACCACCCCCAACCCCAAATCCAAAGCTACTTTATAGTCCTCCACCTTGGTCCACTTGAACTCTATAAAATAGTTGTAAAGGTCCTATAAATGAGGATACATGGATAGAATAGGGGATATCCATCCCAAGGGTCATACCAGAAAAAATCCTCAAGCCCCTTTTAGATATCCAAAACATGCCCTGTTTAATTAAATTAGCACTCATTTTGAGAGTTTCCTAGATCATAAAACCCTTGCCTATTAGGAAAATTCTTGATACATCCTCATACACTACTCCCCTCAAATACTTAATGGTGAGGATATTGGGCCAAGAAATATCATAATTAATGTACCATCTCCCATAAAGCTTAGTAGCTAAGGCCTGACCAAAGAGACTAGCCTGCTACAAACCAAGAAAACCCTCCTATAAAGGTCTATATATAGTCTCCCATTTCACCAAACTCCACTTTGATGAAGCCAAAGTACTAGACCATAAGAATTTCACTGTGAGAGAATTCAAATCCTTAATGAAGCTTGTAGGAGCAGTCTGGACCATGTACCTATAAATGGGAAGAACTTGAACCATTGATTTCAACAACACTCTTCTAGCAAAGGAGATCCACCAATGGGTCCAATGGTTAAATCTCTCTTGAACCTTATCAAGCACACTTTTCCAAGTTCCCCTTGGTAGTGATCCAACAAAGAGAGGAATACCAAGATACACCAGGGGAAGAACGCCAATATGAAATATAAGGATATGAGAAATTTGATGTTGAATAAGGAGAGGGGCATTGAAGAAAAAATGGAATATTTCTCTTGATTAATTTGTTGTCTCGAGGCCATAAGATAGATATCTAATGCCCGATTGATGCTAGTCACCTTTCTAATTTTGGCTACACTCATAAAAGTAGTGTCATCTACAAACTACAAATGAAATTGTGGACACAGGAAATTTCCCCAACACCACCCTTGAATACCACCTTTTTAAACATGATACTTAATACTATTGGGAAAATGTGTCTCAACCTTGCAATTACATAAGTTACTATTGATACATAAGGTATTGGTCATATGGTGACGATGGGGGGCATAGGGAGATCCCCCCTATGAGGGGTTCAAAGGGATTGTCCCCCTAGTAGGTGCTCAGCGGTAGTGCCCCTAGAAGCCAAATTTTATGTAGACTTTATTATTGTAAGTCTAGACCATTCATCATTATGTCTCATATCTGATGGTCGATATTTTGTTGGCTTGACTTTCCCTAGAAGGCGACCCTATTTTATGAGAGCGTTGCATTATAGCTATGTGTTGTGATCTATTTTGAGAGTCTAATAGTGGTTGTGTTACCTCTGGATATTTGGTTGGTGA
The DNA here is from genome assembly GCA_007115665.2 of Sequoiadendron giganteum. NCBI lineage: Eukaryota > Viridiplantae > Streptophyta > Pinopsida > Cupressales > Cupressaceae > Sequoiadendron > Sequoiadendron giganteum. Next base: position 524,925,149 of record CM021109.1, on the reverse strand, counting down.
TACTCTTGTGAGAAGCTTTCTCTACAAGTATATTGTAATATTTTTGATTTCTGAATAATATATTGAGTGGCTTTTGGAGTGTGGGTTTTTTCTCTCGAAAGGGTTTTCCCCACGTAAATCACCGAGTTGTGGTATGCATGATATTTATGTTTAAGTTTCTATAACTGTAAAGATTTGTAAATTTTTGCATTATTCTCCTCTCAATATTAGTGTAGGGATTTTTTCTGCTATCTTAGCTTCCTTACAAATACTTCTTACCAAACCCTCCACCATTAGAATAAACAAATAGGGAGATAGGGGTCTCCTTGGCAGAAACCATGGAAGGTGCCAAAAAAATCAGAAGGTTCCCTATTAACAATGATAGAATAAGAGGTCATAACATAGCTCATCACTTAGTTCACCCAATCACCTCCAAACCCAAGTTTTAGGAGGAATTTTTGCAAGAATGACCATTTGACCCAATCATATTTGACCTGATCATAAGCTTTAACCATGTCCAATTTGATAAACATTTCCTTCTTTAAATTCACCATGGAATGAATGACCTCAATGGAAAATATCACCCCATCCAAAATTTGTCTCTTTGCTTCAAATCCTCTTTGCTCTTTAGAGATGAATCTGTTCATCCATGTATTAAGTCTCTCTGTCATAAATTTATATATAATCTTATAAATCACATTGAAAAGAGCAATGGGTCTAAAAAATTTCAACGAATTAGCCCAATCTCTTTTGGGAATAAGAGCTAAGAATGTAGCATTCATTAATTTTAGCATCTATTTATTCCTCTGGGATTCCTAAACAACTTCCAATAGGTCAAATTTTATAATCTCCCAATACACTTGAAAAAACTCAACCGAGAAGTAACCGGGTCTAGGGGCCTTCCCGTTCTTCATTTGAAACACTATTCCCTCTAACTCTTATAGAGAAATGGGCCTAAGAAGTTTCTCCTTCACCTCCAAAGGAACTAAAGAGGGATTACAAGACAAGATAAGATTATCCTCTTCATCTGCATAGGGTGAGTCTTCCATGAATAAAGAGTAGTGTTGGGAAACCTCTCTAGAAATATCACATAATTTAGTTGAACCCCTCAAGAAGAGAAAGGGAAGAAATCATATTCCCATGCCTTTTAACCTTGATAAAATTAAAGGAGAAAGTTGTATTTATATCCCCCTCATGAAGCCAATCAATCTAAGCCTTATATTCCCAACATAATTACTCAAACAATTCTCATTATTCTATCTCCTTCAAAGCACTGATTTATTCTCTAAGGGAAACCTCTAAAAGACTTGTTGTAAAATCCTTTATTTTGAGATTGTCGTTATAAATTTTGTCATAAAATTGTCGCCTAAAGTTTAAAAAAATTATGATGAATTTTGAAACTTTAAAAAAAAAATGAGGTTTGCAAATTCAAAGGAGTGAAAAGGGTTAGGCAAAATAGGAAAGTAAGAAATTAACTAAGGCTTCAAGGAGAGCACCAAAGTAAAGGATAAAAAGTTTCATTTATGGTAGCCCACATATCAAGGAGAAACTATAGGGTTTTCATGGTGAAATAGCATTGAAGGGGATGCGATCATGTAATGAAATAGATCAAAGGCATACCATGTTGCAGATGATGGGTAAAGAAGTATAAAACATTGTAGGGAAGTTGTAGATATTTAAGGAGAGTTTTGACACATTTCTATCATTAAAATAATGACAGACACATTTTCCTTTCACTCGCATTACTATACTTATGCATTTATCTTTCACTTTCTACCTAATATTACATTATGCTATCAAGAAGTTACATTGAGTTTTATGAGAAGATAAAACCTTGTAGAACCATTCTTATTGTTAAACTTTATAATAGTACGAGTATTTTAAAACAATTCCTAAATTTAAAATGCCTATGTAGGGTTATAAAAGGTTAATTCCATGTCAAGACCTCTACCCAAATGTTATGGTTTTTTGTTATCTTTATGATGCCTAGTCCAACTATCATGAAAGACCATAGTTTGGTGATCTTATATGACACGGGAATGGTAATAATATTGCAAGTATGAAGGTCTTGTCATTGATGTCAACAAGATTGTGTTGTCATTAGTGACAGATGTGCAGAGAGACTACTACTTTGATTAATTGCATTATGTTGTCATTAGTTATGTTTCTGATGTTAACCTTTGGTGTTGCTTTGATAAGCTTCTGTTTAAGGTTTAGATGTCAAGGATATTGAGAAAATTGATAAAAATAAGGAAACAAGGTGTTGCAAAGGTGTTTTGGTTTTGCTTCACATTTATTCTAGGTTAAAGATCTATTGTGTGGTTTGGATATGTTGGTTAGAGGTATTCAAAGTTTCTATATCCACAATTTTGGCTTCTAGATTGATGGTTAGAGGAAGCTATGTTCACTAGTGTGTGAATTCGTTTTGTAGCGTTGCTTATAGAGCTGTTTGTGAGAAATGTATTTGCTTTGCATTTCTCTGCATTTGTTCTTTAGGTCTTGCAATTTTGAAGGTATGTTGATGGTGTTGATCTCTTTCCCGTGACAAGAGAATTTGTGGTTTGGTACTCCGAAAGTTAGATTTTAGAGTTGCAGTGTTTGGCAATGTAGTTTGAGTGTACTGGGTGTGTACATTCTAAAGGTGTGAATTGTTACAAAGGAGTTTTGATGAATTTCAAGAGGATAGAGGAATATTCTAGACCATGATGAAGCATGCTATGTGGTTCACAAGTTATCCTTCGATTTGAGGAAGTGTGTAATTCAAAGTTTAATGGCATTTCCACGGGTAACGCCCGACCTAGTGTTTACACTACATTTGAAGATGTTCAAACATTAATGAATGTGTAGTGTGGCATGTGAGAGTAAATTTGGGTCCCAAATAAGTTTTATATTGGTCCACTTTTATTCCTATCCACCGTCAGAATGCTTAGTGCTGACCTATTTTGAATTTGTAAAGTGTAAGGTGAGTGCAGCCGACTTGAAGATGTTTTTCAAGTTGCAGATGGTATAAATACAAGGTGAATTGATGAGAGATGAAGTGTGCAATAGAGTTGAGTATTGTGATGCAAAATTAAGTGCAAAAGTGTGAATTATAGTGTGAGCTATTGTAAAGAAGGGGGATTCTCTACTCACGAGTTCTCTTCACTCAGAGATCCTCATGGGGCGAACTTCCCTAAACTACCTCAAATGACAATGATAAGAGTTCTAGAACCAGAAAGAGTAGGTCACATAGATTCTATGGACAAACTGACAAGCTCTCAGCCAAAGGACATTAGTGCAGAATGTAGACGACAGTGCGCTGGCATCCCCGAGGCGCGTTGGTGTCTCGTACGAACCAGAAAGAAGGTTTATCTCAGAGAACAACAAAGTGACTACTTCTCTAATTGCTGAGAACTTCTAGAATATAAGGAAATGACAGGAAGCGATAAAGAAACAAAATGTAGTAGAACTGGAATAGAAATGATAAAGATAAGGAGACGAAGGGAAAGGAAAGGAAACACTTACGAACGTGCGAGTGATGAAGCCTCTAGCACATGAATCCCTTCAAAACTTGCACAGAGAGAGAGAGAGAGAGAGAGAGAGAGAGAGAGAGAGAATGTTGGGGTCGTATAGGGGTTTGCCTCAGTCAAACCCCCATTTTGGTGTTCCCACCTCCATGAAAAACTAGATAGATAGAGAGAAAAAGTATGAAATGACGTAAAGTACATAAAAGCACTGCAAAACAGTGTTATGCTACTCAATCAATCAATAGAGGAGAGGAGTGAAAACTTACCATCTCTGCCCAAAGCGCTCAAGGCTAGTGGAGGAGAAAATGAGAGGAAATCAAGCCTTTGTTGTCATTGCGTTTCATTCCACACTTGCTCTACTGAAGTGATGGAGTGTTGATGCTGCTGTTGTGAAGTGTAAAGTGTTGAGTGATAAAGCTGCTTGGAGCTTGTGAAGAGATGGTAGGGGATGTAGAAAGGATGTGAAGAGATCAACCAGTCATGAAATGAATGAAGGTGAGTAAATATGAAGGAAAGAGGAAGAAAATGGCCATATTCGTGTTGGTCAGCCAAAGAGGGTGTTACAATTTGACTCCCAATGGGAATTGTAACACCTCTGCAGGCTCCAGACGTGAGAATTTGTCAGGGACATTAGTGCGCCACGTGAGTGTCCTAGAAAGAAATGCCTCTATCAACGCTCAAAATAGGTGCCAAGTGGAACAAAGGCAGTGAGCTTAAGTGGAATTTCACCTTCAAGATTGGTTTTCTAAAGTGTTAAGGTTCAAAAGGGAATTTGTGTTAGGGGTGCAAATTCACGTTGATACAACTATAATGCAAGATTATTGAAAGCAATGAGCTGAGGTATCTTGATCTCTTGAAGGATGCTAGTGTTTTTGGAGTTTTTTTTGTGGAATCTTTGTTGCATTGAGATTGTTTTCTCTATGTAACACTCTATCTTCTATCTTCTTTCTATTTCGGTAGTGAGCCTAGGCTATGAGCCTTTCTAGACAGTGTGTCCTATTCTAGCAATGAGCCACTTTGTATCAGTTTTTGCAATTACTTATCTTGTGAGCTAATCCTCACCATGGTTTTTCCCTTCTAGGGTTTTCCATGTAAATATGGTATTATCTTATGTATGGTGTTGGTTGTTTCAGTTTTTGTCATCTTCTTTTCATGCTTAAACATTATAAAAGATTAATGAATGCATGTGGATCTGATTACTGCTAAAGATTTTAATGTTCTAATTTGATACAACTAATTCACTCCCTCTCAGTTGTCTTGTTCATTCAAAAAATAAATGAGTGAAAGACAAGTCTATGATGATAGTTGTTTAGAAGACAATTTACATTCCCTAAAAAACTATCAGTGACAAATATAAATTTCAGATAACAAAGGTGTGTGACAGTCTCTAAAGGACCTCTCATTTTTTTTTATCAAAGACCTATCGATATTTTTACAAACCTAGAATACTTTGATCCCTCTTATATGTTTATTTAAGGGCATATATCTACTTTATATTCTCTTGTCTTGGCAATCAATTGATAAGTTGGGTTTTGGGCTAATTGGAGTTGCCTTGACTTGAACTTTAGATGTTACTCCTTGTAAAAAAAACATCATGTACTAAATGGAATAAAGAGGTCAAAGATGTTGCAGATTATGTAAAGATTTCATAACCATGTTAATGTGTAACATGATATCCACATAAATATATGCTATAAAATCACCAAGGCATGCACAAAGGAGTGCATGGTAAGGCACAAAGCACAAGAGCAAGGAATAGAGGAAAAGTTATGCGTAGTAGACAAAGCACTTATGGTGGATAGTCAAATAAAGTGGTTTCCAAGTGAAACATGTATATTAGACCAAGTAGAATAAAGGATTATGCCATGAATCCTTTACATCAAGGCATTGAAAAGGAAAATGATGAAAAAAATTTAGATTATCTATCAGTTAAGGAGTTAGAAATAAGAAATATATTTGATACAGGAATGGATAGCCACGACTCTTAATTTTTTACTAATTATATTAATGAATGTAACTGAGCTAATGGTTGGGGTAAAAGTAGTTGAGGGTCCATATCAATATGAAACAATTTGTGGTTTTTTTTGTAGGGTTTTTGGATATTTTCCATACATAGGGACGATCACTTTTCAAAAGTCAACTTCAAGTGCAAAGATGGTGCCATTAAAATAATATAATAATAACAATGGTTATGAGTGAATGATAGTCCACAAAATGCAAGGATATTTCTAGAAGCTATAAGAGGTAAATGAAGCATGACAGTTTGAGAAGGACAATCACTTTGTCAAGAGAATTTTTTTTAAAAAAGGAAGAGGGATAAGACAATTATCTTGAAAAAATGATAGTGGTAGACAATCACTATTAGATCATGCACAAGTTATTTTTATTGAATATGTTGTTTTATCCACCATTCATAAAATATTTCTCACATGAACAATATTTCACTATTCTCTTTAGTGTATGAGACTACTACTAGTGTAATGAGCATGGAAAAGGTTTTTGTTGCTTTTGAAGAGTGTGAAGTACATAGTAGTAGCTAGAAGGTAGATGTATGATTTTTATTACAAGACAATATTATCAAGTGGGGTGCTTCCACAATAATGGGTTACACTTTTTGGGACATCTTGATTTTTGCTGAAATCACATATTTTTAGAAAATATAATGATTTAAGCCTTGAAAGGTTCTATTTAAAGGATTTTAATTGAAGAGGGTTTGATCAAACCTAGGTTAGATAAAACCCCCTTGGATAGAACCCCGCTAGTTTTAAACCATACCTATAATGGAGTCTCCTCTACATCTATCAAAATGCTGATAAAAAGCCACTTTTGATTTACCTTTTGGGGATCAAATGAATTCATTTAAAATTTATGTTTTGTAAATATGCAGTCCTTATTATAAGCTTCCCAAAAAGAATAATTTTTAATATATTTAATTTTATTTTTTTATTTCTTGTGAATGTAGGTTTTTCATCAAAAATCAAGCTCTTTGTTCTACACATGTGAAAAATAGTAGATCACCAAAAAAATTCTGAAAAATGTCTATGCTCTTGGTATTGATTTCCTTGATATAACAAAAAAAAAATTGAATTTCAATACATACAAATTTTTTTATGTGTTATACAGTAAACCTATGTCTACATTGTAATTGGTTTGACTTCAAAACGTAATTAAGAAAAAATAATTCAATAAACTACTATGAAACCAAATGAATGAGATAGATATCGTAGTTACAAATCCAAATTAGAAAAAAATAGAATTTTATCCTTCATAGAAAAAAAGTTATGTGATATAGTAAACATCGCTCTTTAAATCTGGTGTTTACTGTTAAAAACTAGTTATTGAAGGAGATGGAAAAAGAAATACAATTTGATTCTATTTTTTTTAATATACTATTTTGAATCTACAAATAAAATGTCACAAATCATTAGTTTGCATCATCTTCAAATTCCTCATGGTTTAGCAGCTATAGGTGTCTAAAAGTGAAGATTTAGTTAAAAAAGTTTAGATCAATGTCAAGTTTGGCCAAAAAGTGTAACTCACTATTGTGGGACCACCCAATGATAGCTAAAAGAATGTAAAGTTGATTCCCTTGTTGATGGCTATGACAACCACTAGAAGAGTTGGATTAAACCTTTTGAAATGCAAAGGAGCATGACAATAGACAACACACTAAATAGGGCAAAGTCTCAAGGACATAATGATGAAGAATATGGGCATGTGCTAGTGGAATATTAAGGACATATGGATTAATGAATTATAGTGACAGTCATCATTAAAATTTACTATCCAATCACAACTTCAATAGTGTCATGGCTATGATCAAGACCATATTTTGATAGTATTTGAGTCAAAACATAGTCCTTTTGTCACTTCTACCAATCCATGCCATATGGAGAGGCCCTCATGAAAAGAAATAAAAAGTCTATATGCATAAAATTTGATATTCTTCAATGTTTTCATTGTTTGGAAAAGTATGAATCATTTTCACCATAGGGTTCAATGAAAGGGTAAATTGATCTTGCCAAAAGGAAATGTTAGTCACATGAGCATGTTAATAGTCTGCTAGTAAAAGTAATGGCTTTTAGGATGTGGTATTCATAACATAGAAAATAATGAAAATGACATCCTATAGTATTAGCATGACTAAATCAATTCTCCATGAAAGATCCTAGTTCATAAGGAGACAAAGCAGTGCATCAAGGAAGGGATACAATGCTATGAGTTGTTAGATAGTCTTATAAGCAAAAGGATTAAAAAAATAAAAGGGAAAAGTATAAATAATGAACACTGAGGGGTTTGAGAAGACAATCATATAATGGAGTTTTAGTGATTAAAAATTCAGTTGTGATAAGATCTTAAATGTGCTAAGAGACGAAGACCTTGGAGGGGACAAATCATGGCATGGAAAATCTTTGAGGAATGGTTTTTCAATGGACAATTGCATAATCATTTTCATGAAGCCTCATAAAAATGATAGTCAAAATGGTGGAAAATCATAAGGATAGTCTTCAAAGTGTGAAAATGGTTCTAACATGAAAATCAAGTGAGTTATAGATGACATTCCTCACAAGTATTTATTTAAGTTTTATAAAATCTATCAAGGCCATCATAAATCCTATCAAGAATGCATTGATTTTAAGTGCTAAAAGGTCTCATGACAAGAAAAAGGCAGAGGTAAGATAGTCCATTGAAGATAATAAGAGGATCTTATCAAGAAGTTAGCCAATATATTTTTGACAATCATCAGAGGAGCATATAGAATGAAAAAGGGTTTCATGCCAAAAGATAGTAAGAAGGAGACATGACAAAAAATAGTGTGATAGTACTAAATGTTGTGAGTAATGCATGAGAGCAGTTTGAAATTTAAAAGGACAGTCTCAAAGGTATCCCTATCACAACCAAAAATCACATATAGGTGAGTAACCACATCCATTCATGCAAAGAAAATTATTCATTTAAGCAACAATCCTTCAAGAAGTACATCATACAATGATAGTCACAAAAGATTCAAAAAGTATTATGGGTAGACTTGTGAAGTGACTAATGCATTGGTAATCATGAGAGATTTCAAAAGGGGTAGGGATATTTCCTAGAAAGTCAAAACAAACCCACTATCATGTTGCTTAAATAGTCTAGGCTCATTGGTAAAAGGGGTAGTAGACTGAGGTTTAAGATAGTTAACAATGTAAAATTGATAAAATGAGCACCAACCATGATCGTTAGATAGCATAATTTTATTTTGCTTCAAAGGAACAATTTGCAAGCTAGAATGTCAGTATTGATGCAAAACGATGAAGGTCGAGTTAACATATGGGTGTGAGGTGAGAATGTAAAGGAAGGGACCATTATTTGATGATTCTAGGTGGTCTAAAACTATTCTTAAAGGATTTTCACAAGCTAAGGGAGTTTTTAAATTTTCCAAGACCTTCCCACATACCCTAACTTTATGCAAAAGGTAGTTTAGGCATTCATGAGGGAGGTTGGGTAGTTTTGTATCCCTTATGAGGAGTTAGCACAATCTAGTGGTAGTTTGAGCTTCCTAAGGATAGTTTGAGGGTATCTAGGACCAATTCAAACTTCTTCCCAAGGATTTAGGAACCTCATCATTAGCTGGAGATTTCAAGCAGCTGAAGAGACCAAGTCAGACTAGGAAATTTCTTGGGCGTTCAAATCAAGTTACCCTATTTTCCAACCTTGTAACTTAGTCAAAAATAGTTCCTGTATTCTCTCCTATGATTGGGATGAGATATAAGACCCATAGGACTTCATATTTACTCAGTTATTGCATTGTAACTCACACTTTTCTCAATCATAATAATTGAGAACACTTTTGTAACACATATAATTTCATATTTCAAATAATGTCAAAGCACTTTTAGACTGATACTACTGTGTAAGCACCTTTTATCAATAATTTTTTTTTTCCTTCTCAATATTCTATTTTATTACGTGTAAACCAATGATTGATATATTCTTGTGATTTATTTGAAAATCTTTTATTATATGTCTCATATCTCAGTAGCTACAAGCAAAAGAAATTCATATTTACTCTAGGTTATAACTTGTGTCAGTGGTTTAAATAACTATTACTTGTGTGAAAAAAAATATTTTCCTCTTAAGCTATGAAAACTTAAACCTCCCTATAAAATATTGATGCATTGATATGTGTAAATATTTGAGTTGTGTAAGAACTAGTTGAACTATTAGGCATTATGTGTCAAAACAGTACTACAATATTGATTTGGTGTATCACCTCCATAGTAGTAGTTTCATTTTTATATCTTTTTCACCTCCATAGTAGTAGTACTACAATATTGATTTGGTGGAACAACTGATCACTATCAAGAGGGCTCCTCATGAGCACATGACAAACTTCAAGCTCTATTTTCAAAGGACTTGGGATAGAATCCCATTGTTGGTAAGAGCTTCAACCCAACATGCTTTTCTATATTTTTTGAGGGATTTTACTAGTGACATTTTAGTAATGATACAATATATGGGTCCAAACACACTTCCCTATGTTTATGAGATGCCTATAAGAGCTGAAAATAGTCTCATTCAAGCTGGAAAAATTGCCCCAAGACCCTCAATGCCTATTTTTCCTAAAATTCAACCATCTATGCCTATGCAAGTGCCACAAATAGCCCATATACTAGCTATTTCTATTCAAGGAAAAGTTGTCCCAACCCAATATTTTGAGTTGCAAGAGATAAATGGCCTTCTTCAAGAAGCAAAAATCTAGATTTATAGACCTTACTAGCCCCAAAACCAAACAACGGTCCAACCAAATCAAGCAAATAGAAAAACCTATCATGCAAATAGCTAAGGCCCAAGACAAGCCCTTAACCCAAGGAATTTTCAACCATACAACCCAAATGTGGCAAGCTCATCTAGAGAGCTAGTACCCATCCAAAATAATATTGCTCCAGATTATGAATGGTATTTCTCTTGTAATCAACCCCATAACCAGTCCAATTATTCAAATGGGGTGATTAAGCAAGCCTTAATGGTACAAAATGTATCTAGCTTGTAGCGAAATACATAAAATGAAACACCCTTACAACAAAAAGAACCTCCTCCAAGTGACACTACACTTCTAAAGTGGGAAGGAGAGGAGTTTTGTGGAGTTAACCAAGACTATTATTCTATAGAAACCAACACAAGAGGGAAAAAGAGGGTTGTTGAAATGGGAAAACTGGAAAATAAGGAGCCTTATCAAGCTCCTAGAGTGAACCAAGAGGTTGTTGGACCATATACATCTCATGTAGCACATGTAATGCAAAGAAACCAACAAGGTGCCACTAATGAGCAGCTTGGGAATTAGTCCCAACCAACATAGTTGCAAAGAGATACTATTGTCACGAAGGCTCATCAAAATGTAAACATCACTCCTTTTAATATACTTGAGAATATGAAGAAATCAAATGTCAGTATGTCTTTGTGGGACTCTCTATCTATTCCAAGACAAAGGGATTTATTGAAAGTTGAATTATCAAATATGAGTGTGTCAAATGAGTATCCTAGTAACCAAGACAGGGTTGTATTCACCAACACACCCCAAAACAACAACAGGAAACCAAGAAAATAAATCAAGCCACCACCTTTCTATGTAACATTGATAATAAGATATATCCTTGTTCATAATTGCATGATTGATTCGGGGCCTATTAATTATGTCATGCCTAATAAAATTATAGATAAGTTGGGTTTGGGATATCAATCTCTTGCAAAAGTGGTAGTTCAACTTTATGGGATGACCATCATTACTATAGGGGTCTTGAGTCTTATCTTGTATACTTGTCCCAAATTTTCTATTCCACAAGATATCTATATGATTGACTTGCCACCTTACTTTTCTCATTGTCTTTTAAGGGATTTCACCGCTAAAATAGGGGGCTACTTATCTTCATATTGGTCACATATGTTGGTTAGGATAAGATATGGAACCAAAATGACCATTAAATTTGAGTCCATATAAAAACATAACATAGAACCATATGTACCTTGTGTTGCCAATGTTAACTATGTTATTTTGACCATGTTGAGCATATTGTTGTCCAAGAGCCAAGCACCCAATATAAGAGTATTCTATAAATTTTATTGGATGATTGGGCAATTGAAAACATTGAAGTTGACCCAAACAAAAATCTTGAAGAGGTGGTCCTAGGTGTTTACATGATTCATGAACAAGATTATATCATTCCTAACCTTCAAAAGAAGGATGAACAACAACAAAACGAAGTTTGGAAGATTTTTTTTATGGTTCAAGAAGTAAACATGGAGCTGGTGGGGGTGCTATGCTTTTATCCCCACAATGTGAAAAATATTACTCAAATTTCCATTTTTCTTTTAGTTGTACTAATAACACAACTGAGTGTGAAGATCTTATACAAGGTTTGGAATGGGAAAGGAAAAGGAAAATAAGCTACCTACAAGTGTTTGATGATAATGAATTGATTATGAATTAGGTAAGAGGTTTAAATGTGACCAAAAGTGACTTGCTCAAGTCATATAAGCATAGGGTATGTGATATAATAGAGGATTTTGATGCCTTTAATCTACTGTCCATACCTAGAAATCAGAATAAGCATGTTGATAGGTTGGCTACCATAGGTGCCCAATTTGATATTCCAAATGATATTAAAAAATATAAGGTTCAGTAGTATGTTAAGGTTGTAGTAAGGCCATCTATTCCTGATAATAATGTCCATTGACAAGTCTTTGAGAGTGATGAATAGGTGCTCAGTTTCTTTCTTGAAGAAGTTGAGTTTGTAGTTGGAAATTAAGAAAAGTTACAACAATAGTATGGTGATTAGATTATACAATTAAGAACAAAAAAAATTACCAAAAGGTTTGGTCACTTTGGAGTCCTTTTTTAGTTCAGATGATCAACTGAAAAGGGGAAAAACCGGCATGCATGTTAAGGAAGAACACTATGAAGAGGTGAAAATCTTCAAAGGTAAGCATCTTAAGATTGGTAAGCTCTGTTATCAAGAAGATAAAAGAAGCTTTTGTTTCACTTTGTCAATAGTTACATGATATATCTACTTGGGAATATTCTAATTTGAAATTTTTTGATCAAAAGATTTCCCAACATACCATTGAGCTTGAGGTAAATGCAAAACTGGTAAGACAAAAACAAAGGACTTTGAACCCCAAGCTTGAGCCACTCATGAAAAATAAATTGAATAAGTTGATTAAGGGTAATATAATTTTCCCAATCAAACACACCTCATGGGTTTCCAACCTTGTTCCTGTTAGGAAGAAAAATGGGGAGATAATACTTTGTGTTGACTTTAGGGACTTGAATAGGGCCTCACTCAAAGACCATTACCCATTGCCCTCTATGGAGCAAATTTTACAAGGTGTAGGTTCAAAGAGGTTTTCTTTACTTGATGGTTATTCTTGGTATAACCAAGTTCTTGTGAAAGAAGAAGATCAGTATAAGGCAACATTCACCATGAAGTGGGGAGAAATGACATACAAGAGAATTCCCTTTGGTTTTTCCAATGCTTGTGCAACTTTTCAAAGGGAAATGGACATGGATTTCCAAGGGTTAATTTATAAATTGGTGCTGATTTATCTTGATAACATTACTGTTTTTCAAAGAATGATAATGAATACCTTTATTATTTTTAAGGAAAGTGTTTGATAGGTGTAGGGAGTATGGTATATCCCTTAACCCCCAAAAGTTAATCTTTTCTATCTATGAAGGTAAACTCCTTGGACATGTGCTCTCAAAATATGGAGTTACCACTGATCTTGAAAGAGTAAGTGCCATTCTTTCTTTGCCTTTGCTTAGTCATAAGAAGGGGTTGCAGAGTTTCCTTGGTAGGATCAATTTTTTAAGGAGGTTTATTCCTGATATAGAATTTTTTTTGAAACATCTAATTGCCATGTTGAAGAAAGATGTGAGTTTTAGTTGGTCAAGAGAAGGAAAAAATAGTTTTAAAGTAATTAAAGAAGCCTTAGCAGCAACACCTACATCAGTAAATCCTAACATTGCCAAAGATTTCATCCTTTATGCCTTTAGGATCATGGATACCATCTTTGCTATGTTGATACAACAAAATGATGATGATTTGAAGTAGCCAAAAGCATTTTTCAGTCAAGGCCTAGAAGATTATGAGAAAAGTTAATATTGTGCTAAGATACATGTACTTTCTATGATTAGATGTCTCAAAAAATTTCATCATTTGGATTCCAATAATAAGATTCGATTGATGGTCGCTCACCCAAGTGTTAAAGAGTTCTTGTTAAGTAAATATTTGAGTGACAAAAGGGCTAGGTGGATCACCAAAGTGATGGAATACGATGTGGAAATCAAAGTTACAAAGTTGGTAAGAGGTAAGGGATTGTGTGAACAACTAGTTGTTGGGTTAGGGATAAACCCATAATACTGGTTTACAATTTTGTCGAGGAAGGGAAATTGTAAAAACACTCCCACAATAAAAAATTTGGGTTTTAAGGGGTTCGCATGAACCCATAAAAGGGTTCGCTCGAACCCCTACTTCGAGCAAACCTTCTTTTCTATATTGGGTTTGCTTGAACCATATTATGACACATTTTTTTAGAAAACAAAGGGAAAATTTTAAAAAAAAGGGGGTTTGAGCGAACCCCCCTTCGAGCGAACCCCCTTTTGCTCGAAAGGGTCAAGGGGGATTCGCTCAAATCCCCCTTTTTTGCCCTTCTCCCCCTCTTACACCAAATTTATGCAAAAAAATTCCTTTCAAAGCTTGGGTTAAGGATGGAAATAGAGGAAACTTCATAGACCCAATTGGATGATGGTAGTCCTCGGAACAAGTTATCAATCATATATAATTTTAATATATTTTGGTTTTATTATGTGTTTTTTTTTAGTTTCATTGAACATAGGGTTTTCACTGAAAATCAAGCTCTTTGTTCTGCACATGTGGAAAAATAGTAGATTATCAAAATAAAATTATGAAAATATGTTCGGGCTAGGTATTTATGTCCTTGATTGAGTAAAAAAATAAAATTTCGATGCATACAAAAAAATTATGTTGTATATGACTCACCTATGTCTGAATTGTAATTGGTTTGACTTTGAAGCTTGATTAAGGAAAAAATATTCAATAAAACACTATGAAACCAAATGAGCTTGTTAGATATCATAGTTACAAATCTAAATTCGAAAAAATTAGAATTTTATCCTTCATAGAAAAAATATGTTGTGTACGATGAGCATCACTCCTTAAAAATGGTGTTTACTAATAAAAACTAGTTTTCAAAGGAGATGGAAAAAGAAATGTAATCCGATTCAAAAAAAAATGAAAAAAAAAAAAATTAGAATCTGCAAATAAAATGTCACAAATCACTAGTTCACATCATCTTCAGATTTCTCATGGTTTAGTAGCTATAGGTGCCCAAAAGTGAAGATTTAGTTAAAAAAATTCAGCTCAATGTCCAGTTTGGCCAAAAATTGTAAACTAGTATTGTGGGATCACCCTTAGAAAATGATGAAGAAACTCAAGAAGAGGCTGTCCTCATGACAAGTGATGAGCCACAAATTGTTGCACCATCATTGGGTACTAGTTGGACACATGAAATGGTCCACTATCTCCAAATTGGTGAGTTTCCCAAAGAGCTAAACAATGCCAAAAGGAGGTATTTTAGACTTCAAGCAATCCCTTACAACCTTTTAAATAGTGTTTTTTTTAGAAAAGATTATAATGGTGTCCTATTAAGACGTGTAGAACCTGATCAAATTGACAAAATCTTGTATGAGTTTCATGATAGACTAGCTGGTGGTCATTTTGAGCCAAAGACAATAACCTTGAAGGTCATGAGGGATGGTTATTATTGGCCTTATCTCTTCAGGGATGCACATGCATGGGTGAGAAAGTGTAGCAAATGTGCTATTTTTGTAGGCAAACAAAATTTAGCAGCTTTACCTTTGTATCCAATATCAGTAGATCATCCTTTCATGAAGTGGGGTTTTGACTTCAATGGAGTCATTAATCCACCATTTAGTTCTGGACACAAATGGGTTTTGATAGCTACATACTATTTCACCAAATGGATGAAAGCAACAACACTAAAGCAAATGAAAGTGTTGTCCTAAAATTTTATGAGGACTTGGTCTCAAGGTTTGGTATTCCTGATTCAATCATCTTAGATAATGATTTGGATTTTGTAAGGGTAAGCGTAACTAATTGGGATGTTAAATATGACATTCATTTACACACTTCATCTAGCTACTATCCACAAGGCATTGGACAAGTTGAGTCCACTAACAAGAATTTGATCAGGATCATCAAGAAGACCATAGAAGATAATCAAAAGACTTGGCATAAAAATTTGACATCAACCTTATGGGATGATAGGATTACTCCTAAAAGTTCCACTATAAAGTCTCCTTTTATGCTTGTGTACTATGGAAGGGAAGAAATTTTTCCTATTTTAGTTGACTTACTAACTTTGAGCCTTATAAAAGAGCTAGAAATGTTGGAATAAGGACCTATGAAAGTGAGGTTTGCTGAGTTGATGAAGCTGGAAGAAACTAAGAGGTGAGAAATGCAACAACTGGAAAGACAAAAAACACAAAAGAAGAAGACCTTTGATGAATGAGCAACACCTAGAGTCTTCTAAGAAGGTGACCTAGACCTCAATTGGGATGAGTTAAAAGAGAAAACCTAGGAAGCATACTAAGTTTGATGCTATGTGGAGTGGTCCATTCATAATAACAAGTTGTAAACAACACAATGCTTTCCAATTGTCCAATATGGAAGGTGAAGTTTTACCTATCCCAGTCAATGGGAAACACCTCAAACTTATTTTTTGAGTAGCAAAGGTTTAATTGCACATATTATTCTAGGTGTTTTTGAGTCAATAAGTGTTGTTGCACATAGGTTTTATGTGTTTTATCATTCCTCCAAGTGTTGTTGCACAGTTCGTCAGTTTGTTTCAGTCATGTTTTTGAGTCTTCTTAGGTAGGTTTGGGTAAGTTATAAGGTGTCAAATATTGCTTTTTGGAGTGCTACAATAGTGTTCAAGGTCTGGATTTTAGTATGCTTTCAAATTATTTCATGATTCTATGCCCAATAGATTGTATAAGGTGGTTGGTCACCATGTTTAGAAATAAAGCATCTTCAAGAGGTCGCCAAAAATATTACAAAATATTTTATTTAAAGGCTTTCGTTATAAATTTTGTCATAAAATTGTAACCTAAAGTTCAAAATATTGATGATGAATTTTGAAACTTTTTTTACAAAAATGAGGTTTGTAAATTCAAAAGAGTAAAAAGGGTTAGGAAAAATAGGAAATTAATAAATTGACCAAGTCTTCAAGGAAAGCACCAAAGTAAAGGAGAACAAATTTTATTTATGGTAGCCCACATATCAAGGAGAAATTCTAGGGTTTTCATGGTGAAATGGTATTGAAGGGGATGAAATTAGGTAATGAAATAGAGCAGAGGCATACCGCGTTACAGATGATGGGTAAAGAAGTTGCAGAGATTTAAGAGGATTTTTGGCACATTTCTCTCATTAAAAGAATGCCAGACACATTTTCCTTTCACCTGCATTACTAGACTTATGCATTTGTCTTTCACTTTTTGCCTGATATTACATTGCGTTGTCAAGAAGTTACACTGAATTTTATGAGAAGATAAACCCCTGTAGAACCATTTTTCTTTTTGTTAAGCTTTATAACAATAAGAGTATTTTAAAAGAGTTCTAGATTTTGAAATTCCCGCATAGGGTTATAGAAGGTTAATTCCATGTCAAGACCTCTACCCAAAAGCTATGGTGTTTTATTATCTTTATTATGCCTATTCCAGCTATCATGAAAGACCATAGTTTGGGGATCTTATATGGCATAGGAACGTTAATAGATGAATGAAAGACAAGTCTATGATGATAGTTTTTTAGAGGACAATTCACATGCCCTAAAATCCTACCAATGACAAATATAAATTTTAGATAACAAAGGTGTGTGACAGTCTCTAAAGGACCTCTCATTTTGTATATCAAAGACCTAAACATATTTTTGTAGACCTAGAATACTTTGATACCTCTTACATGTTTGTCTGAGGGCATATTTCTACTTTATATTCTTTGGTCTTGGCTGGAAATTGACAAGCTAGGTTTTTGGCTGACTGGGGTTTCCTTGACTTGAACTTAAAATTACTCGTAATAAAAACATGTACTAACTGGAATAATGATGTCAAAGATGCCGCAGATTGTGTAAAAATTTCATAACCATGTTTATGTGTAACATGAAAACCACATAAATGGATGCTATACAGTTACCAAGGTAGACACAAAGGAGTGCAAGGTAAGGCACAAGGTACTGAGGAAGGAAAGAGCAAGGCACAGTCAGAGAAAATAAAGTTATGAAAGATATTTTCATTATAGTATGACAAATCCAACATAAAAATTCAAGAATATAGGATATGGACAATCAAAAGAAATGGTAGATCTAGGTGTTATGTCGACATATATAAAGTGGTTTATGAGTGAAACATGTACTTCAAATTATATTGATGAATGTGATTGAGCTAATGTTGTATATGATGTTGATGTAAATACATCTAGTGAGAATCTTAAAGAGATATTGGGGTAAAAGTAGTTGAGGGTCCATATCAATATGAAACAATTTGTGGTTTTGTTTGTAGGGTTTTTGGATATTGTCCATGCATAGGGACATCCACTTTTCAAAATTCACCTTTATAAGTGGAAAGACAGTTCCATTAAAATAATATCATAATGACAGTGGTTATGAGTGAAGGACAATGAGTTTTTATACAGACACATTCATCTCATGACATGAGAGTTAAGACCAAGAAGAGGGTAGTATAGTGGTTATGAATGAATACAATCCATAAAATGCAAGGATATTCCCTGAAGCTAAAAGGGGTAAATGAAGCATGGTATTTTGAGAAGGGAAATCACTTTGTCAAGAGACAAAGTTTCTACAAAGGATGAGGGATAAGGCAATTATCTTGAAAAATGATAGTGGTAGACAATCACTAGTAGATCATGCACAAGTTATTTTTATTAAATATGTTGTTTTATCCACCATTCATAAAATATTTCTCACATGACCAAAATTTTGCTATGCTCTTTAGTGTATGAAACTACTGCTAGTGTAATGAACATAGTAAATGTTTCTATTGCTTTTGAAGAGTGGGCAGTCCACAATAGTAGCTAGAAGGTAGACATATGATTGTCATTACAAGACAATATTATCAAGTGACAACTAAAAGAATGCAAAATTGATTCCCTTTTTGATGGCCATGACAACCACCAGAAGAGTTGTATTGAACCTTTTGAAATGCAAAGGAGCATGACAGTGGAAATTGCACTCAATAGGGATAAGTATCAAGGATAGAATGATGAAGAATATGGGCATTTGCCAATGGAGTATTGAGGAGTACATATCGATTAATGAAGTACAATTACATTCATCATTAAAATTGACTATCTAATCACATCTTGAACAGTGTCGTGGCTATGATCAACTCCATATTTTGATAGTATGTGAGTCAAAACATGATCCTTTTATTTATTCTACCAATCCATGCCATATGGAGAGGCCCTCATGAAAATAAATCAAAAGCATGTATGTTCACAAAATTTGATATTCTTCAAGGTTTTCATTGTTTGAAAAAGTATGAATAGTTTTCACCACAAGGTTCAATGAAAGGGTAAATTGATCGTGCCAAAAGAAAAAGTTAGTCACATGAGCATGTTAATGGTCTACTAGTAAAAGAAATGGATTTTAGGCTATGGTATTCATAGCATAGAAAATAATGAAAATGAAATCCTATAGTACTGCCATGACTAACTCAATTCTCCATGAAAGATCCTAGCTCATAAGGAGGAAAAGTAGTGCATCAAGGAAGGAAGACAATGCTATGAGTTGTTGGACAGTCTTATGAGTAAAAGGATAGAACAAATAAAAGGGTAGAGTATAAATAATGAACAGTGAGGGGTCTGAGAAGAAAATCATATAATGGAGTTTTAGTGATTAAAAAATGCACTTATGATAAGATCTTAAATATGCTAAGAGACAAAGACCTTGGAGGGGACAAATCATGGCATGAAAAATCTTTGAGGAATAGTGTTTTAGTGGATAACCCTATAATAATTTTCATGAAGCCTCATAAAAATGATAATCAAAATGGTGGATAGTCATAATGATAGTCTTCAAAGTGTGAAAATGGTTCTAACATAAAAATCAAGTGAGTTATAGATGACAGTCCTCATAGGTACTTGTTTAAGTTTTATAAGATCTATCAAGGCCATCATAAATCCTATCAAGAATGCATTGATTTTAAGTGTCAAAAGGTCTCATGAAAAGTAAAAGGCAGAGGTAAGAAAATCCATTGAAGACAATCAATAGATCTTGTCAAGAAGTTAGCCAATATCTTTTTGATAATCATCAAAGGAGCATATAGAAATGAAAAGGGTTTCATGCTAGAATACAGTAAGAAGAAGGAGACATGACCTAAAAAATAGTGTAACAACCCCAAATGTTGTGAATAATGCATGAGAGTAATTTCAAATTCAAAAGCACAATCTTAAAAGTATCCCTATCAAAACCACAAAGTACACATAGGTGAAAAGCCACATCCATTCGTGCAAATACAATGCTTCATTTAAGCAACAATCCTTCAAGAAGTACATCATACAATGATAGTCACAAAGGAGTCAAAATGTGTTATGGGCAGACCTGTGAAGTGACTAATGCATTGGAAATCATGAGAGATCTCAAAGGAGGGAAGGCCTATTGCCTAGACGGTCAAAGAAAACCCATTGTCATGTTGCTAGAAGCAGTCTAATTTCACTAGTAAAAGGGACAATAGGCTGAGGTTTAAGACAATTAACAATGAAAATTTGATAAAATGAGCACCAACCTTGATTAATAAATAACATAGTTTGCTTTTGCTTCAAAGGAACAATTTGAAAGCTAGAATGGTAGTATTTGATGCAAAATGATTAAGGTTGAGTTAGCATATAGTGTGAGGCGAGAATACAAAGGAAGGGATAGTTGTGCATGATGATGCCAGGTGGTCTAAACCTAACCTTAAAGGATTCTCATGACCTAAGGGAGTTTTTGAATTTTCTAATACCTTCCCACATGCCTTATCACTATGCAAAATATAGTTCAGGCATTCATGAGGGAGGTTGGGTAGTTTGGTAGCCCTTATGAGCAATCAAGTTAGTTTGGTGGCAATTTGAGCTTCCTAAGGGTGGTTTGAGAGTACCTATGAGTAGTTGAAATTTCTTCCCAAGGATTTAGGAACTCCATCATCAACTAGAGTAGATTTTAAGGAGTTTGAAGAGACCAATTAAAACTAGGAAACTTCTTGGGCGTGTAAAGCAGGTTACCCTATTTTCCAGCCTTGTAACTTAGTCTGGAATATTTCCTATATTCTCTCCTATGCTTGGGATGAGATGTAGGACCCATAGGCTTTCATTTTTACTTAGTTATTTCACGCTTTTGAGTTGTAGAAGAAAAAAACAACATTGTAACTCACACTTTTCTCAATCACAACAACTGAGAACACTTTTGTAATACATGTAATTTCATATTTAAAGCAATGTCAAAACATTTTTAGATTGGTACTACTATGTAAGCACCTTTTATCAATACAAATAAACTTTTCCTTCTTAATATTTTATTTTGTTGTATGTAAACCAGTGATTGATATATCATCTTGTGATTTATATACAAATCCTTTATTATATCACATATCTGAGCACCTACAAGCAGTAGAAATTCATATTTAGTGCAGGTTATAGGTTGTGTTGTTGGTTTAAAAAACTATTGTGTGAAAAAAATTCTTTTCCTCTTAAGTTGTGGAAACTTACACCTCCCTATGATGCATTGATATGTGTAAACATTTGAGTTGTTTAAGAAATAGTTGAACTATTGAGCATTATGTGTCAAAGTAGTAGTACAATATCAATTTGGTTTATCAACTCCATAGAAGTAGTTTCATTTTCATATTTTTTCACCCCTTTTCATCAACAAAAAGGTATAGTTAATTTAGCTTAGGTGATAGAACCGAAGGGAACCAACCATCTTTGGATATTCTTCTCCATTTTAGGTGACCCACAACCTAGAAAAGTCCCCATGTTTCACTAGGAGGCTGAGTTTTGTAACTTAGCTAGGGTGCATACTTAGTTGATAACAAGACGGTATTCCTTAATTTCATGGGTGATAGCATCCAAACGAGACTGAGCTATCGAATTAGCCTATCTAAGATATTACTTAAGTAGTGTCTCTTCCACTTCTTGAGTTGAAGCTTCATAAATTGTAACCTTTTGACAAAGAAATACATCATTGTGATAAAGGCTAGTTCACCTCTATTTCACCAACCCATCATAAGTTCTTGTGATATGGGATCATGCAACAAAATTAGTTGGAACTTAAAAGAAGGCTTCTTTTTAGCCCCCACCAAGGTTGCTGAGAATTTGATAGGTCAATGATTTGAACCCTGCCATTCCAAAATCTCAGAGTTGGAAGCATAATTATTGCTAAGACAATAACTAGACACCAAAAACCTATCTAGCCTCTTTGAAATAGAATCCTTGCCACATCTCCTATTACTCCAAGTGAAAAAGGCATTACTAGGCTTTATTTCCACCAAGTTCATAGTTGAAATATTATCTTTGAGAATAATGGAGGAGGGCTCCAATCTTTCCACTCCCCCTCTTTTCCTCTAGACTAACAATAGCATTGAAGTCCTCAGCCAAGATCCAAGGATGGAAAGGAGCTAAGGATCAAACGTACCAAATATGAGAACAAAAAATGGTTTTTCCATGAAATTCAGATGGGGTATAAACATTAAAAATCATGAAAATATCACCAGTCTCCAAGCTTGAAACAACCCCCAAAATTGAAGATCTACTAGAAATCCACCACATAGGAGAAATATTCAGTGGATTCCATTAACAATCAACTCCCCCTACATTTACCTAAGAACCTATACACTGGAAATGACATCTCCACCACAATTTAGTAGCTGTACTAAACATACTATCCATTGAAAACTTAGTCTCTTGAAGAAAAATAATATCTAGCAGATGAACTCTAAGTAATTCTCAAATAAATTTTTGTCTAGGAATACTATTCAAGCCCCTTACATTCCAAGAGAGAATGATCATTTCTAAGAATTGGAGAAGTGTGATTCAATTATTTTGATTGACCTGGATTCCACCAACGTCTCTCCTATCAATCTAATTTTTACTTGATCCTTCTTTTGTCCTACTTTGGATGATTTATTTACACCCATTTTTGCTACAATCATAAAGTGGGTGAAGATTTGATTCCCCTATTCGAGTCTAGATCCCCATTCTCCAGTGGGAGTGTTGATACATCTGTTGTCATATCTTCAACCCTTTCAATATTTTCAACTATTTTCATAGCATAAGAAAGCCCAAGAGACAAATCCATGACCATATGTGCAGTGAGAAACCCCTCTTGGGGGTTGTTAAGGTTGACATCTACTTTGGGTCCCTCTTGGTTTATCCCTAGATTACTAACCTCAAAATGCATCTTCCCTCTTTCTAGTCCAAAAAATCTAAAACAACAAAGCAATCAAACATCTCTTCACCTTGACTATACTTCAAAGACCTTTTCAACCTTCTACCCTTGTTTTGGGGTTTGACTAGAATAAATCCCTCCTTATCCGTGTCTTCCATCGAGATAGGAGCTTTCCCTTTAAATCTATCTTTGGTATTTGATGAGGAGGGACATGAGATTGGACCCCTGTTGGATTAATCCTAGGAAACTTCCTCTGTAAGTGATTGTATTCATGACACAGTCGACACCATAATTGAAGAGCTTCATAATCTAACTGCTAAATCCATGAAGTAGAACCAAGTTGAATTTCCATAGAATCTAGTAATGGTTTATTTAAATAAATTTCAATATAGATTCAAGCAAAATAAATTATTTTTTTATCCAAATTTTGTTGGGAACCCACTTGCTTGCCAAGAAGCAAATAAATCATGTGAAGAATATCATTCCTATAGAACCCTAATGAAAACCAGGAGAGTCTCACCCAAATAGGAACTCTTGAAAAAAGCTCCTTCATGGGATCAAAGCCAACATGCCAAGGATTTATGAAAAGACCAACTTGATCAAAAAATTATGCTCCCCTTAAAGGCCTTATTTCTATCCACCATGCAATTGAACAACACCATAAAATAGTTGTTTTCTACCATCATCACCTCCACCTCACCCTTGGGGCTCCATGTTCAATGAGCCCAAGATTCCAAAGAGGGGATAGGAACCTTGATCCCCATAAACTTGCATATCAAAGCATGATTATCCAGGTATTTAACATCTTCCTCTACTGATTTTGGTTGAATCACCAAAATCAAACAATCATGGCTCCTTTCTAAACACCTATTTACCTTCAAAATATGAAGACCCCTGTATTGCGATGATCCCTCCCCTCTCAAGGTTTTATTTAAAAAATCAACCACATTCACATGTATGCTCAAGGACTAGTTGTTCCTCACCAAAAACTCCTAATAAGGCATATATAATTAAGTCTCGAGTCTCCCATCAAGATAAGTTTTCCAAGATGAAGAAAGGAATGAAAAATAAAATCTAGAACCAAACCACACACACCCACACTTGAGATGCAACACACAACAAAATAAAAAATAAAGAAAATTACCCAAACATCAGACACAACCCCAACTCCAAAAAATACCACACACATCTTGAGACATAGGGAGAACAACCTAGGTAACAACACAAGCCAAGGCTAGGGCCTGAGTGCCCTAGCCTCCGACACATAGGAAAAATATTCAGAGGACATCCCAAGATTGAACATATGAATAACATTTTCTTCTTGTTTCATTTAGATCTTTTTGATTTTATGTTAAAATTGACTTTGTAATCAAAATGTGGGACTACTAATGCAATGCGATGCTTGAATGGTAAATGAGATTTTTTAATATTGGGGGAAATATAATAATTTAATTTTAAGTTAGCCATTCTTTTTCTTAATCATAGTAACAAAAAGATGGGTATCTATTGGAAACAATTCATTTGAGATGGAATTGGAGATAGCTGAAACTGTCATATTCTTTCAACTATTCTCATGGCCTAGTTCTTAAAGATATTCTAAGTCTATAGCATGATCTATTCTTATTAAACATTTTATTATTACAACACTTGTAGACCACTACTACTACTTATAAAATCATTTCCAAAGCACTGGATTTTTTACTATCTCTTGTTTGAATTGAACCTTAAAATACAAAGACCCTTCTGATACTGATTATGTATGCATTCACATTAAGGATTTTAATTTAGAACACATTTAATTTTACTAGTATACTTGTATGCCCTTGGGATTACTAATTAATTCTAATGCCTTGCAAATCATGAGGTTTTCTAATATCTAGCAGTGAAGCACTACCTTGTCTTATGGGCCCCAAACCACCACCTTGATAGCCCATTTTTTAGGTTATATCTCCCGCTATAGTATATATTTATTTTATGGTCTTATTCAAACCACTAGGTCCACTAACAAATGTATATATGGATAACTTACATTGGTACAAAATAATTTATTTTGAATCTCATCAGTAGATTTTAAATTAATTACTTTAGAGGGATGCTAAACTTTGAATCTTTTGCGATATTCTCAAAATTTGAAGATATTTTTGGATCATCTAGATCCTTCCTCATAGACCAAAAGGTAGTTAGCTTTTAGTGTGACCAATTCTCATCTACAAAAGATTATTTTAGAGATTATGAGATGTTTATATAACTAGATTCATTATTTTTTCAATAAAAGTTACCGTATCTTCTAATTAGCATCTTTGCCCCTATTTATGCTTGTGTACACAATCCCATTATTTCTATTGATAATTGCTAAAAAGTAATGCATTTCTCAATAGTTGTTTTTTATTTTACTTTTTCAACCTCATCCCTATATTCCTTATTTATCAATCTTTCTAGCAAGGGTTTACTTTGATGTTGAATTAAATACTTACATATTTATTATTGGCCACAACCTTTTCTTTAATAATCTCACATGGTTCATACTGCTGTTGAGAGTCAACATCAAATTAAAAAAACTTACAAAATTGTGTGCCACAATGAATACTTTTCTCTTGAATGTGAACCTTCCACATGAAAAAGATAATAAAGGAAACATGCTCCTCTTTTATTGACTAACAAATTATAGTTGGTTTATACTATCCATTTTCCATATATATTCCAATGAAAAATTCTTCCTCATCACATATATTGGAATTTTACAGGGCTCTACTCTTGATCCATTACATCATAACACAATATATTCTTCCATGAAGTACTAGAGGTATTTATATTTTTGATCCTAGTTGAATGGAATCTCTACAAGTCATAGGTAATCTAGGTGTTTGAGTATTTGTAATTGTAAATTTATAAATTGAAGTCAAAATTAGTCCACAAAATGATCATAGTTCCTTCTATTATCATGCATCCTTATATTATGGGTCCACTTAGTTATTGGAAATAATATTTTCTTCAATTGCTAATAATCTAAATAGGGTTAAATTTGAAGCTTGTTGTTGTAGGAGCATCTCGGGGGTAGAGCAATCCTCATCACCAAAAAACTAAAATTGTTTCAATTTGGTCATTTATTATATTTTTGGTGTTGGTGCAATTTTTTTCGTAGGCAAAAAGTGAAGAAGTTGAATTTTAATTCTTCTTATATTCATATATAAATTGATTGCAATTCCTTGCTAAGTGGAGAATGGAGGAATTTATTTAAATTGAAATTCATTTATTTATTTATATTCTAAAATTGAAAAGGAATAATAAATTCAAAATAACATTTTAAATATTCCCCTTTTAATTTGCAATTTATTATTTTCTTACTAGAGAGATGAATGGATTTGGGTTAGACATGAAGAATACGAGAGTATGACTTAAAATCAAAATTGGATAATAAAATTCAATATGCAACTGGAAGGTCATGGGACATAGACGAAATGAAGAGACAATGAGGAAAAAAAAATATTACGCAGCGTTGAAGAAAAGAGAAAAAGGGGCAGAAATAATGGCTGGAGTAAAAAAAACAAGAGAAGAGGCTGCGAAGGATGAGAGGAGTTTTGAAGGAGAAGTGTGCAGATTAAAATAGGGTAAAGATGAGGCTGGATCTTGAATGTAAAAAAGAAAATTATTTATGTAAGAAAGAGCAAATTGTATTTTGCCTCAACACGTAAAATAAATTGAATTTAAAATATGATTTTTGAAGTATTTGAATTGAGAAGATGAATAGTGGAGAGTAAATTGAATTGGTTATTTGTTATGGTTTATTGCTCGTGGGAAAATTGATTGAATTAGAAATTAAATTCGAATAGAACTTGTAAAAATTCAATGCACAAAATGTTCAATTGATTGGATTAGTTAAATTGCTATCATTGTTGTGGAATGTTGAAATAGATTTTTAAATTGACAAATGAAATTTTGTTAATCTAAGTAAAGTTGGCTGCGAAATTTGACAATCTAATAAGGCTCTCAAATTCGAACATTACTTGTTGACTTAAAACATTCCACTAAATTGCTAGAGAAATAAATAACACAAATAGATTGAGAATCTAAATATCTTAATGTTGAAACCTTCTTTAATCATTAAAAGTTATTTATATATGAATTCTATAAAATTCTACAAAATTCTCAATAAATCTATATATGAATTCTATATATTATATGCCATTTCAAAAAGACCCCCATCACTATCCAATCCAATACCAAACACTAACATAGAAATAATATCCTAAACCCACTATTTAAAATTGTAGTTCATAAAGAGGTTATAGTTGAGTACTATAGAGTGTACTCTCCAATCATCCTTGGGGAAATTTCCTGAGTTTATTTTATTTCAACATCTTTGAGTGGTAACTTTCTTTATCACCATTAGCTTGCAATAAGTCTTTAAAAAATGATTTTTCAGCAAAGGGGTTAACGTGGTGCAAAGGGCTTGTATCCTTGTGCAATTGTCCTAGACTACACTTTTATTTTATTCACTCTCTTTTGATTATGGCCTTCGTTTGCTAAGTTATATCATTAGATCAATCATTCATTAATGATCGTGTAATGCATACCCTTCTTTGTGAATGCAAGCAAGATATATTGAATCCTAGTGAATTCAATGTTTTAAAAATTATATCTCCTTGATGCATAGATTTTATTTATTTATTTTTTCCTTTATATATGAAGAGTTAGATTTAGAATTTTGGAGTTTATTTTACAAGTTATATTTTATGTTTGTGAAATTTATCATGTTGATATAGATTCACATTTAGGTGT
This sequence comes from Sequoiadendron giganteum, assembly GCA_007115665.2. Classification (NCBI taxonomy): domain Eukaryota; kingdom Viridiplantae; phylum Streptophyta; class Pinopsida; order Cupressales; family Cupressaceae; genus Sequoiadendron; species Sequoiadendron giganteum. Next base: position 524,897,367 of record CM021109.1, on the reverse strand, counting down.
AAAATTTGGATGTAAATTTGACCAATCAACATGTATCTTATCATCGTATATGCTATTTTTGAGAAATATTTCTTTGACATTTTGATCAATTGCTTCATAGAAAGATGTATATTCTCAAAAAAAAGTTGAATACTATTTTCAATTATATATAATCAGCAATTTTTTAGTTTTCATTTAAACATCAAATCTAGGTTGTAAAAATGAGCTTTAACCCTTAAAACCATCAAACAAACCCTATTTTAAATGCTTCCACTATCCCATACTAAGATCTAAAATTATGTTAATAAGAAGGACCATGACAATAACACTCTTACCTAACTTCCTTCTTAACTAGAGTTGTAACCCACATGTAGATGTGAAAACACAACAATGCATCTGAGTTCATTACCATAATCATTTGGTCCAAGAAAAAATACTCTCATGCTAAACCCATAGATTGTTTTTAGGGGAGACCATGGAGAATAAAATTACTTAACATTCTTTGTAGATTATTTTTTGACACTAGTTTTGTGGCCTATCTTGGATTGTAAGTGCAAAACTTGTACATGGATTTTTCTTGCCCTCCCAAAGAAGATGCATTATTGTTTTTTGGTTGTCTATATTATTAGGGAAACGATAGGAAAAGAGAGAACCTTATACAACAACATTATGGTGTGCTTTCATTGAAAAAATATCCAACTCCAAATTCATAACTACCATAATATGTCTATAATCAAGGACTTTGCCCCAACCAATGTATGTCCTAGAGCTACACATTTTCCATCAAATGTAGGATCCCATGGGTGATGTGACAAAACATAAAATTATTTTTTGGTATACATGGGACACGAAAAGTAAAATAAAAGAAACAACCAACATTAATTTTAATTTTATTGACATTCTCAATTGTGCTTCCCACAATCCTTAGTGCTTCTGAGAAAGGCTTGTAGGCTACTTAATTATTCCTCTTTGATATGCTCCACTTGGATTAGTTCTTTATATAAGAGGATTAGTAGATGCCATATATCCATAATCACCTACAAATGATAGATAGGGATAGGAATACAAAGCTTGATGGTGTGAATGAGACTGCCATGCTATTGGATCCCAAAGTATTATAGAAAGAAACAACCTTTAAATCTAACCAAAAGAATAATAAGTAAGATTTGTATTAATTTTTTTAGCATATCTATAACAAAAACAAGTTTAATCTAATCTTTGATATGCTTTGATAGATGAAAAGAATGGGCAATGAAAGCAAGAATTTCTTTGTTCAACAATCAGTTCAAATAATGCTCAAATGAGCATTCAAAATATTAAAAGATCTCATCAAACATTGCTTAAATATCTTATAGGACATGTGTAGACACTTTGGTACCCATATAGTGTGGCATGATCATTTGTTGGATGAATTCACATAAATGCAACACAATTGCTAAATGGAATCATCAGATTAAGGATAGAATGGGCTTGAGGTGGTGCTATTGGTAGATATTCTTGCTATTATTATTAATGTTGATGTTGAGTTTGATGATGAGCTAGGGTATGAGGCTATTGTAGCTATAAGGAGTGAGGAGGGAATTGCAATGATTTCTTTGATTAGATCTATAATGTGTATGGCCAACAAAATTTAAGGACTAATATAAGAATCTTAATTTTTATTTTTACTAATAAAAAAATCAATAGAAGTCTCTAAAATGATTTGTTTTAGTGTTTGAGTAGAAAAAAAAAGATACTAACTAACTCATGATTATTTTATTAATAATTAAATTACAATAATAAACCAAAATGATTACTAAAAATAATTTATTATAAATTACAATAATAAACCAAAATGATTAATAGAAATAATTTACTATGAATTACAATAATAAACCAAAATGATTACTCGAAATAATTTATTATAAAGTAAAAAATTAGAAAGTGAAATACAATCATATACTAAATAAATAAAAAATCCAATTATTGGTTAGTATCCAGCTTCGCAAACTAAAACTGAAAAACGATGAAAACTAATATTAATAAGCTTTTAATGGTGGTTCTCATCGACATGATTAACTTCTTCTAATACTGTCAACAAATTTGCAGAATGGAAAATGACAACTGCAAGACGATAGTGGAATACTGTTTAAAGAACAATGACAGAGGAGAAAAGTTGAGAATAAGGTGAATTTCGATGGATATCGGTATCTAGATTACAATTCAGTCCAAATCCTCAAGGAAGCCTGAAAAATAAATGAAGTTAATCTATAAGTAGAGACAAGCACCAAAATAAAATTTAAAGAATCAAATGCAGGCCTCGCAATGGATATGCTCCTTTCATTCCACTATATAGGTACAGGAATGGATTTTGACATGATAGCTGTTTATTTATATGAATATGCTTCCTGACACCCTGCTGACGACAGAATTATTCTGCATTTACTTTGATGTTGAAAATGACTAGCACTAAAATGGGTGGGAGGGTTAACCGATGGTAGTTGCTATAAAGTGGGCATAAATAAATTCCAAATTATGGGTAGTGACTTTCTTATGAAAAAAAGTCTGACAACAATCTGTATGTACCCAACAACAGGATTTTTCCTGCTCAATTTGAAGTTCATCTAATGGACATATCAGTGCAGTTGTCCTCCCCATTGAGACTGCAGGAAGAATTACGTTCAAGAACTGAGGATGCTCCTGTGCCAAAGAAAGGGACTTATAAGGGAGGATGGAAAGTTATGCCCTTTATTGTAGGTAGGAAACAAGATCCTAAGTTTTCCTAATGCTTTGTTCTTTTGATCTTATTGAGATTTGGAAAGATGTAAAATGAGTTTCAAGATCCAAATCGATGGTTATTATGGTGTTATATAACTTGACAGGAAATGAAAGCTGTGCAAATCTTGCAACGGCCAGCATATCTGCTAACCTGGTGGTGTTCTTGATCAGTCAATACAAGATGGATCAGCTTGAAGCTGCAAAAATTACAACCATATGGGGAGGAATAAAAGATATATCACCCATTATTGGTGCTATTGTAGCAGATTCTTATCTAGGAAGGTTTTGGACAATCCTCATGGCCTCTTTCATATACATATTGGTAGGTAAATTGTACCTTTCCCATCTCGTACATAGTGAAATTCTCTAATTTGAATTGTTTGTAAATTTTGACATAATTGATTTGTTTGGGGTCTCTGTAATCTTGCCATCAATATTGAATTGGTTGGTCCCTCCCGAGAACAAGTACTAATTTTTAATTAACTTAGCATTTGGGTTCATAGCTTGTTTTAAACACAGATTTTGCATCTATATATTATTTGATGGATGGATGAACATATTATCCATATTATCATTCCCTTTGATTCAATTATCCCTTTGCAATCGATAATTTCCAAACAAATTTTACTAAGAGAATAATTTTAAGATATTATTATGTAATTCATTCTTCAACAATTGACCTAAGGTAGTTTTTGTCTAATTTGAACATTATATATCCTTTGCACAATATTGTTTATTATTTGGATACCTACAAGGTATTATGACTAAATTTTCCTTCTCCATGTAATGTAGAACCAATGTTGTTATGTAGGAGGTGCTGATATTGATGAGATAAATACATTTACAAGGCATCTTAAACTATCTTAAATGGTTTAAAATTTAAAGATATATTCTTAAATCTAATATACTAGTCTCTTTTTGTTAACGGTTGTCTTTAAGGATGTCCAAAAAAATATTTGATAAAATAGACATTTAGTAAATAATTTTTTTTAGAACTTCTGAATTTTAACTTCTAAAGGAAAACATGAATGATTAAAAATAGGAATACAATATTAATTATAAAAAAATAGAATACAACATGTTTTATTATTTAAAAAGTAAGTCATAATAGTGTCAAGTCTTGAACTAAAGAAACTTTCTAATCTAAGGGGTGACCCAAGATAGTAGGAAAATCACCAAAACTTTCAGGCCAATTGAAATGAGCTGATTTTTATCTTATAAGAGGTGTTTGACTTTCTGAGGGAGAGTGTATAATATGTATGTGATAGGATATAATTAAAGGAACCCAAATCTCTCACCAACTTTTGGGAGTTTAAAATGTAAGAGCTGCCATGTAAATTTGGGAATCAACCTTCACTTAAGGTGTGGGACAAAGAGAAATACATAAGGGATTCAATGAATACACTAATACTATAACATGCATATTCACAAAGTATTAATAAATACTCTTATTTTCATTTTCAAGTTTATATTATTAATACATCCTCTATGTACATTAGTATGATTACAATATTTTCTTATTTTCACCAAGTATCATATGTACCTAGCTTTTGGTTATCTTTTTATAGACCTCTTTATTATTTCTACCATATCAACCAAAGGAACTACTCACACGTACATCTTATTCAAAACCAATTTTCATTATTATCCCATTTATTAAAGCCTTATGATAGAAAACTTAGATAAGCTATGGAAAATAGGTTATCTTACAAAAAAATGATTTAAAAGCACTTATACATCTTAACTCCTAAACCCTTGTCACACCAACTCTAATAGTGAATCCCTTTAGTAATAGACATCTTAATTATAATAAATATATATAATGAAGCAGTTTTAGAGGCACTTGGTGATTCTTCTAATTAGGATCACACCATTAATAACAGATGTTCAGAGACTAGATTTAAGAAATTTGGATAATATTATTCTAAATTTGTATTAGAGGCAAGATTAAGTAGGCACCCCTAGGATTGTGGGGCTTTAACAAAATACAAGACTATGTGGTGTAGAAAAATTATAGCTTCACAAATTCAGACAAACTAACATAGTAAATTTAATTTCTTTTGATTAACCTATCAAAGTGATTTGTAAAGGATATAGAATACACATATAAATACCCACCTTCTTTTGTGTATGGCTCATAACCTCCAATAGCTATCCATATCACACTAATTAGATTATCTCTTTCCCCCTAATACTAAAGTGATATATTAGATCATATTTTGAATCCATCAAAATAGAAGCATAAAGATAAGTTGCAAGTAAATTTATTTGAGGGCAAATAAGAAGAAGTGTTGAGAAAATAATCAATGTTAATCTTTGAAGAAGTTAGAAAGGTAAGAGTAAAAAGAAAGGAACAAGATACATTATAAATTTGTTAACCTACTTACCTCTAGAGGAGAGGTCGAGTAAAAGTCCAAAAGTGATCCT
>CM021109.1:524811922-524892104 GCA_007115665.2 Sequoiadendron giganteum | reverse complement strand
CGCTTGGCATACACGTCAGTGGTCCTAGCGTATTGGAGCTTGACACGTGGCACCCTCCTGGTGCGACACGTGGCAACTGCATTTCCTCCCTCCGCGGCGGATGTTGGTTTGTTTGTTTAAAAGTTGTTGGGGGATTCGAAACCCCAACCTACTGCCTACTAACTAAAGTCTTTGCCGTTACACTAGACTCCATGCGCTCTACTAAATATAGATCCAGGTTGTTTTTGTTATTTGGAAATTGGCATATTGCTATTTAAAAGCCAGTCGGCGGGTTTGAACCCCGAACCGGCCGGGTAACAAAACATTTAATCACCGATACACCACCAAGCGCGACCTGTAATATATGTGTGTTGGGTTTGTTTTGTTAAAGGTTTGTTGGCCGAACCATAATGTATGGCTAGTAAAGCCAAAAATAAAGCACAACTACCTTATCTATCAAAACCAGAAGCTATTAGGGGACAAAAGGGATGTTGTACGAGATATTCAGGGGGTGGTTATTCATTTATTATCTTTGTTAAGCCTTATTTGGCTAATTTCATGTATAAAAAGGGGGTGTGAGGTGAGAGGGAATAGAAGTTTTTTTCAGGTGACGAAGTCTTGAAGCTGTGGAGATAATCGAAAGAGAGGTCTTGTAGAGATTCCATTCTTGCACGTCAGAGCGTTGTTATGCTGCCGAAGTGCTTGGAGAATGATTGTGGTGCTTTGTAATTGATTTTGGAGTTAATCGGATCGGTCTCTCTATTGGAGTGGACCCGGAGATGTAGTCACTTTCATGACGAACTCCGTTATCAATTGTTTGCACTTCTCTTCTTCTCTCTCTTTTTGTCTCTCATTTCCTTCCTTTCTGTTAAATCACCTTGTTATTACTTTCATTCTGTTATTTCCTTAAGTTAATTTTGATTTAATTAACTTGAAATAATCATTGTACAAGCATTGTAAAAGTTAAGCATTTAAATACTGCAATCTAGTCTAGTCCTATCTGGTCGACTATCACTATTATTGGAATGTTGAAATAGATTTTTAAATTGACAAATGAAATTTTGTTAATCTAAGTAAAGTTGGCTGCGAAATTTGACAATCTAATAAGGCTCTCAAATTCGAACATTACTTGTTGACTTAAAACATTCCACTAAATTGCTAGAGAAATAAATAACACAAATAGATTGAGAATCTAAATATCTTAATGTTGAAACCTTCTTTAATCATTAAAAGTTATTTATATATGAATTCTATAAAATTCTACAAAATTCTCAATAAATCTATATATGAATTCTATATATTATATGCCATTTCAAAAAGACCCCCATCACTATCCAATCCAATACCAAACACTAACATAGAAATAATATCCTAAACCCACTATTTAAAATTGTAGTTCATAAAGAGGTTATAGTTGAGTACTATAGAGTGTACTCTCCAATCATCCTTGGGGAAATTTCCATAATATCCTAAACCCACTATTTAAAATTGTAGTTCATAAAGAGGTTATAGTTGAGTACTATAGAGTGTACTCTCCAATCATCCTTGGGGAAATTTCCTGAGTTTATTTTATTTCAACATCTTTGAGTGGTAACTTTCTTTATCACCATTAGCTTGCAATAAGTCTTTAAAAAATGATTTTTCAGCAAAGGGGTTAACGTGGTGCAAAGGGCTTGTATCCTTGTGCAATTGTCCTAGACTACACTTTTATTTTATTCACTCTCTTTTGATTATGGCCTTCGTTTGCTAAGTTATATCATTAGATCAATCATTCATTAATGATCGTGTAATGCATACCCTTCTTTGTGAATGCAAGCAAGATATATTGAATCCTAGTGAATTCAATGTTTTAAAAATTATATCTCCTTGATGCATAGATTTTATTTATTTATTTTTTCCTTTATATATGAAGAGTTAGATTTAGAATTTTGGAGTTTATTTTACAAGTTATATTTTATGTTTGTGAAATTTATCATGTTGATATAGATTCACATTTAGGTGTAAAATTTGGATGTAAATTTGACCAATCAACATGTATCTTATCATCGTATATGCTATTTTTGAGAAATATTTCTTTGACATTTTGATCAATTGCTTCATAGAAAGATGTATATTCTCAAAAAAAAGTTGAATACTATTTTCAATTATATATAATCAGCAATTTTTTAGTTTTCATTTAAACATCAAATCTAGGTTGTAAAAATGAGCTTTAACCCTTAAAACCATCAAACAAACCCTATTTTAAATGCTTCCACTATCCCATACTAAGATCTAAAATTATGTTAATAAGAAGGACCATGACAATAACACTCTTACCTAACTTCCTTCTTAACTAGAGTTGTAACCCACATGTAGATGTGAAAACACAACAATGCATCTGAGTTCATTACCATAATCATTTGGTCCAAGAAAAAATACTCTCATGCTAAACCCATAGATTGTTTTTAGGGGAGACCATGGAGAATAAAATTACTTAACATTCTTTGTAGATTATTTTTTGACACTAGTTTTGTGGCCTATCTTGGATTGTAAGTGCAAAACTTGTACATGGATTTTTCTTGCCCTCCCAAAGAAGATGCATTATTGTTTTTTGGTTGTCTATATTATTAGGGAAACGATAGGAAAAGAGAGAACCTTATACAACAACATTATGGTGTGCTTTCATTGAAAAAATATCCAACTCCAAATTCATAACTACCATAATATGTCTATAATCAAGGACTTTGCCCCAACCAATGTATGTCCTAGAGCTACACATTTTCCATCAAATGTAGGATCCCATGGGTGATGTGACAAAACATAAAATTATTTTTTGGTATACATGGGACACGAAAAGTAAAATAAAAGAAACAACCAACATTAATTTTAATTTTATTGACATTCTCAATTGTGCTTCCCACAATCCTTAGTGCTTCTGAGAAAGGCTTGTAGGCTACTTAATTATTCCTCTTTGATATGCTCCACTTGGATTAGTTCTTTATATAAGAGGATTAGTAGATGCCATATATCCATAATCACCTACAAATGATAGATAGGGATAGGAATACAAAGCTTGATGGTGTGAATGAGACTGCCATGCTATTGGATCCCAAAGTATTATAGAAAGAAACAACCTTTAAATCTAACCAAAAGAATAATAAGTAAGATTTGTATTAATTTTTTTAGCATATCTATAACAAAAACAAGTTTAATCTAATCTTTGATATGCTTTGATAGATGAAAAGAATGGGCAATGAAAGCAAGAATTTCTTTGTTCAACAATCAGTTCAAATAATGCTCAAATGAGCATTCAAAATATTAAAAGATCTCATCAAACATTGCTTAAATATCTTATAGGACATGTGTAGACACTTTGGTACCCATATAGTGTGGCATGATCATTTGTTGGATGAATTCACATAAATGCAACACAATTGCTAAATGGAATCATCAGATTAAGGATAGAATGGGCTTGAGGTGGTGCTATTGGTAGATATTCTTGCTATTATTATTAATGTTGATGTTGAGTTTGATGATGAGCTAGGGTATGAGGCTATTGTAGCTATAAGGAGTGAGGAGGGAATTGCAATGATTTCTTTGATTAGATCTATAATGTGTATGGCCAACAAAATTTAAGGACTAATATAAGAATCTTAATTTTTATTTTTACTAATAAAAAAATCAATAGAAGTCTCTAAAATGATTTGTTTTAGTGTTTGAGTAGAAAAAAAAAGATACTAACTAACTCATGATTATTTTATTAATAATTAAATTACAATAATAAACCAAAATGATTACTAAAAATAATTTATTATAAATTACAATAATAAACCAAAATGATTAATAGAAATAATTTACTATGAATTACAATAATAAACCAAAATGATTACTCGAAATAATTTATTATAAAGTAAAAAATTAGAAAGTGAAATACAATCATATACTAAATAAATAAAAAATCCAATTATTGGTTAGTATCCAGCTTCGCAAACTAAAACTGAAAAACGATGAAAACTAATATTAATAAGCTTTTAATGGTGGTTCTCATCGACATGATTAACTTCTTCTAATACTGTCAACAAATTTGCAGAATGGAAAATGACAACTGCAAGACGATAGTGGAATACTGTTTAAAGAACAATGACAGAGGAGAAAAGTTGAGAATAAGGTGAATTTCGATGGATATCGGTATCTAGATTACAATTCAGTCCAAATCCTCAAGGAAGCCTGAAAAATAAATGAAGTTAATCTATAAGTAGAGACAAGCACCAAAATAAAATTTAAAGAATCAAATGCAGGCCTCGCAATGGATATGCTCCTTTCATTCCACTATATAGGTACAGGAATGGATTTTGACATGATAGCTGTTTATTTATATGAATATGCTTCCTGACACCCTGCTGACGACAGAATTATTCTGCATTTACTTTGATGTTGAAAATGACTAGCACTAAAATGGGTGGGAGGGTTAACCGATGGTAGTTGCTATAAAGTGGGCATAAATAAATTCCAAATTATGGGTAGTGACTTTCTTATGAAAAAAAGTCTGACAACAATCTGTATGTACCCAACAACAGGATTTTTCCTGCTCAATTTGAAGTTCATCTAATGGACATATCAGTGCAGTTGTCCTCCCCATTGAGACTGCAGGAAGAATTACGTTCAAGAACTGAGGATGCTCCTGTGCCAAAGAAAGGGACTTATAAGGGAGGATGGAAAGTTATGCCCTTTATTGTAGGTAGGAAACAAGATCCTAAGTTTTCCTAATGCTTTGTTCTTTTGATCTTATTGAGATTTGGAAAGATGTAAAATGAGTTTCAAGATCCAAATCGATGGTTATTATGGTGTTATATAACTTGACAGGAAATGAAAGCTGTGCAAATCTTGCAACGGCCAGCATATCTGCTAACCTGGTGGTGTTCTTGATCAGTCAATACAAGATGGATCAGCTTGAAGCTGCAAAAATTACAACCATATGGGGAGGAATAAAAGATATATCACCCATTATTGGTGCTATTGTAGCAGATTCTTATCTAGGAAGGTTTTGGACAATCCTCATGGCCTCTTTCATATACATATTGGTAGGTAAATTGTACCTTTCCCATCTCGTACATAGTGAAATTCTCTAATTTGAATTGTTTGTAAATTTTGACATAATTGATTTGTTTGGGGTCTCTGTAATCTTGCCATCAATATTGAATTGGTTGGTCCCTCCCGAGAACAAGTACTAATTTTTAATTAACTTAGCATTTGGGTTCATAGCTTGTTTTAAACACAGATTTTGCATCTATATATTATTTGATGGATGGATGAACATATTATCCATATTATCATTCCCTTTGATTCAATTATCCCTTTGCAATCGATAATTTCCAAACAAATTTTACTAAGAGAATAATTTTAAGATATTATTATGTAATTCATTCTTCAACAATTGACCTAAGGTAGTTTTTGTCTAATTTGAACATTATATATCCTTTGCACAATATTGTTTATTATTTGGATACCTACAAGGTATTATGACTAAATTTTCCTTCTCCATGTAATGTAGAACCAATGTTGTTATGTAGGAGGTGCTGATATTGATGAGATAAATACATTTACAAGGCATCTTAAACTATCTTAAATGGTTTAAAATTTAAAGATATATTCTTAAATCTAATATACTAGTCTCTTTTTGTTAACGGTTGTCTTTAAGGATGTCCAAAAAAATATTTGATAAAATAGACATTTAGTAAATAATTTTTTTTAGAACTTCTGAATTTTAACTTCTAAAGGAAAACATGAATGATTAAAAATAGGAATACAATATTAATTATAAAAAAATAGAATACAACATGTTTTATTATTTAAAAAGTAAGTCATAATAGTGTCAAGTCTTGAACTAAAGAAACTTTCTAATCTAAGGGGTGACCCAAGATAGTAGGAAAATCACCAAAACTTTCAGGCCAATTGAAATGAGCTGATTTTTATCTTATAAGAGGTGTTTGACTTTCTGAGGGAGAGTGTATAATATGTATGTGATAGGATATAATTAAAGGAACCCAAATCTCTCACCAACTTTTGGGAGTTTAAAATGTAAGAGCTGCCATGTAAATTTGGGAATCAACCTTCACTTAAGGTGTGGGACAAAGAGAAATACATAAGGGATTCAATGAATACACTAATACTATAACATGCATATTCACAAAGTATTAATAAATACTCTTATTTTCATTTTCAAGTTTATATTATTAATACATCCTCTATGTACATTAGTATGATTACAATATTTTCTTATTTTCACCAAGTATCATATGTACCTAGCTTTTGGTTATCTTTTTATAGACCTCTTTATTATTTCTACCATATCAACCAAAGGAACTACTCACACGTACATCTTATTCAAAACCAATTTTCATTATTATCCCATTTATTAAAGCCTTATGATAGAAAACTTAGATAAGCTATGGAAAATAGGTTATCTTACAAAAAAATGATTTAAAAGCACTTATACATCTTAACTCCTAAACCCTTGTCACACCAACTCTAATAGTGAATCCCTTTAGTAATAGACATCTTAATTATAATAAATATATATAATGAAGCAGTTTTAGAGGCACTTGGTGATTCTTCTAATTAGGATCACACCATTAATAACAGATGTTCAGAGACTAGATTTAAGAAATTTGGATAATATTATTCTAAATTTGTATTAGAGGCAAGATTAAGTAGGCACCCCTAGGATTGTGGGGCTTTAACAAAATACAAGACTATGTGGTGTAGAAAAATTATAGCTTCACAAATTCAGACAAACTAACATAGTAAATTTAATTTCTTTTGATTAACCTATCAAAGTGATTTGTAAAGGATATAGAATACACATATAAATACCCACCTTCTTTTGTGTATGGCTCATAACCTCCAATAGCTATCCATATCACACTAATTAGATTATCTCTTTCCCCCTAATACTAAAGTGATATATTAGATCATATTTTGAATCCATCAAAATAGAAGCATAAAGATAAGTTGCAAGTAAATTTATTTGAGGGCAAATAAGAAGAAGTGTTGAGAAAATAATCAATGTTAATCTTTGAAGAAGTTAGAAAGGTAAGAGTAAAAAGAAAGGAACAAGATACATTATAAATTTGTTAACCTACTTACCTCTAGAGGAGAGGTCGAGTAAAAGTCCAAAAGTGATCCTAGGAAAACCTTGAGTAAGGGTGGTATAACCCTACAGGTCACTAAAAGAACGAGTACCTCTAGAAAAGAGGTGGTTAGCTTGAGCTTGCAGGAAATGTCGAAGGATTGCTTATCATGTGCCAAATCCATCTACATCAATGAGGAGGTGAAAACGGTGAGCCCATGTGTAACAGAAGAGTATTTCTAGTTTTAAAACTTGAATATTAGTACAGCTAAACTTTCCACATACTGACATGTGATAGGGAAGCCTTAATCTAAAATAACGATATAAGAAGAAGCTTATCTTGCCAATTACCATGTTGTACAATTTCTAATTTTAGATTTGAACCTTAATATCCTATTCTAAAGCTCCTATCTTTCTACATGCTTAGAGAATGTTTGTAAAAGGTTGAATTATGTTCTTTTAAAGAAGCATTAACTATGAAGGATTCTATTATAAATAACATTTAGATCAACTCTTCTACTTCGGAAAAATTGGAATCATAGGCTGTCGTTAGCAGGAATTTTTTTCAAATTATTGAAAAGAAAACTTCTCATAGAATTGGTTGATGCAGGCAATGCTACTTGTGACACTCATGTCTGTAGATATAGATCGGATAAGAGGAACTGGATATGGCCTTGCACTTCTCTATTTATTTCTGATACTAACGGTTGTGGGCTCAAGTGGGGTGAAGTCATCTTCAATACCCTTTGGTGCCGAGCAATTTGATGGCAATGATGAGGAGGACAGGAAAAAACAGCAAAGCTTCTTCAATTGGTATTATTGTGCAGCTACTATGTCTACCATGCTGGGCCTCACCATTGTTGTTTATATAGAAAGTAATGTCAGCTGGAGATTGGGATTCGGTCTGGCTACTATACTCATGGTTATATCCACTGTCGTTTTCTCGCTTGGAACGAAGTATTATGTCATGGTCAGTCCACAAGGCAGTGCTTTCACTGGGTATCTTCAAGTGACTGTTGCATCTATTAGTAAGAGAAACTTGGTTTTGCCATCTGATCCAAGAGAATTATACGATGCGCCTTTGGATAAAGAAAACGATGATTTGAAACTCTCTTCAACAGATCGCTTCAAGTATGTAATTGCTTTCCTGCTTTCAATGATTTTTTCTACATAACTTCTTCCTTTACTTTTTGAAATCATTTCAGTATTTTACATTGTTTTTCCTAGCCAAAAGAAAGCATTAATGCATGGTTCTCTGGCAAAGCATGTTGATAACTAACCATTGGTGCATGGTTTGTTTTTAATATAAAGTAAATTTAAAACAGGGCTCAATTATTCTTTTGTGGCAATGCCATCAAATGCCTGGAGCTGAGTTTTCTAAAGAGAGTCAAAAGAAAATATATGAATAGCAAATTTTATTAGAAAGATAATTCAATTTTCTTAATAAGATTGTACAATTCCTATCATATTCATAGCATAAACACTATCTCTACAACACAAAAATATACATGTGTTTCAATGGCAATGCCATTGATAATCTACATCTAAGAGGACCATAGAAGCTATAAGGGAGATGTCAAAATGTTCCTTTCAATCGTTCTAGAAAAATCCACCGTCACAATTTACTGCTGGAAAATTCACCATCAACAATTCACCGTCAAACAATTCATCGCCATGAAAAATTCACCACCAACAATTATTAGTGGCGGTGAATTGTTGGTGGTGAATTTTCCATGAGATGAATTTGTCATGATGGTGAATTGTTGGCAGTGAATTTTACTAAAGCCCCTTTCAACTTACTTCTCTCCCTTCAAATAAATTTCTCTTACTATTAAGGATAAGGATTGCCAGATTTTGAATCCATTCACCACATTCAATTTACACGAAATTGTAGTTGCCAAATAAAGTCCCCATACCTCAACCTCATCACTTGGCTCAAGTGCTTCTATATTCTTTTCATTTTCTTTGTGTAGTCTTGTTCATCTATCTTCTATTATTCAAGACAATAACCAGACTAAGTTCATTATCTGGCATCAGGCAATTTCACCGTCAACAATTCACTACCAATAATTCACCCTCAACAATTCATCACTGTGACATATTCATCGCATATACAATTTACCACCAGCAATTCATTGCCATGGTATATTCACTGTGTATACCTTTTTTATGCGTTCAACAAAATCTCTGCACTTTTTCTTTTTTGGATGCTCTTGACCACTTAAATATTGAAAAATGTATACGTGGTGAATATACCACGACGATAAATTGCTGGTGGTGAATTGTATACACGATGAATATGTCATGATGATAAATTGCTGCCGATGAATTGTTGAGGGTGAATTGCTGATGGTGAATTACTGGCGATCAATTTTCCTAAAACCCATTATCCTCATACATTTCATTTTTTTTTCAGTTCACATAACATTCATACTCCCTTACTCCCTTCCCCTTCAACAAACTTACCTCTTACAATCAAGAATTGTCATCCAACCTAATATTGAATCCAAATAAAAATGTAGCAGACCTCCAAAACCAAATTAAACTCTCATTTTTCAACCTTGTCACTTACTCCATATTTACCATATTCTTAATTATATAATTAACTTAATCTTTTTCATCCTAAATTATATTAATTTTTTTTCTTATACAATCAATTGTATTTCTTTCTTAATATAAAGCTTCGAGATTCTACCGAGAGCCTTTATACCATGGAAAATGTATGACCCATCTTCATGGATTACAAGCATGTTGCTATCACTAAACAAAGCTATCGAAAGGGAATATGTAATAAATTTTCACAATTATTTCTATGAAAATAATGTTACAAACTATCTAATTCACATTATTTTGTAATATTTTGAAATAATAATAAAATAACCAATTTTTTACAATACACTTGCAAGATCCAACAATTCAAAAGTTATTAATATTTTATTTTATTATGTATATAAGTTATTTACATAATTAAAATACTTCAAATAACAATTTATTCGCTGCTTACTTTTAATCTAAGCCAGAAGCAAAAGAATATGTTTTATCAACTTAAAAGAAGTTGTTTCTCATCCTGCAGGTTTCTGAACAAGGCGGCCATAATCAATAGAGAAGATGATAAGAAGCCCAATCCATGGAAACTCTGCCCAGTTCAGAAAGTGGAAGAGCTCAAGTCAGTGATAAGCATATTACCCATCTGGAGCGCAGGAATAACGGTGTCCATCATCTTGCTGGGCACTGCCGGCACTTACATGATATACCAGGCAGAGCTTATGCACAGAAAACTGAGCACCCATTTCGAAATTCCGCCGGCTTCCATGGGCGTCTTCGCCCTCTTAACCATATCCATATGGCTGCCCATCTATGACAAATTCATAATCCCATTCTTCCGTCGCTTAACAAACAGAAGCGAAGGAATTACCTTAATTGAAAGGACTGGAACAGGCCTTACCATCTCAGTACTCACCATGGTCGTAGCGGCACTAGTAGAAATTAAGCGTAAGAACAACAGGGAGCCCATCTCTGTGTTTTGGCTGGCGCCACAGTATACTCTGCTAGGCCTGGCCGAGGCCTTTTACGCCATTGGTATGATCGAATTCTTTTACGTGCAGTTTCCCAAGAGCATGAGAAGTACGGCTGTGGCCTTGTTCTGGTGCGGCATGGGAATTGGGTTGTTGCTCAGCAGTGTCGTTATTACAGTGGTGCACAATGCCACTGGTCGAAACAGAAAAAACGCTTGGCTGGCCCAAGACCTCAATCAGGGGCGCCTCGAGTACTTTTATTGGTTTTATGCAGGCCTTGGTCTGCTGAATTGGTTTTATTTTCTTCTTTGTGCAAGGCTGGTTATAAGAGACCCCAGGGGCTCCAGCAACAGTTCTGATCAACAGCAGGAAAACAAATAAGTACCACTGTCTGTTTAAAGTTAGATATCACAGATTTGATTTAAGCATTCTGTCCCTCAAGCCAAGGCATTTCAACATGTTTTCTAAGCCAGTATATTGCAGTCCATACTTTTGCCCCAAAGGGGTCTTTATTTTGAACTTACAATCAAGTTGTAAACAAAATTTATTTCAATTAAATCCCTTGTTCATTTGGCTCCAGCATGCTGCTAATTCCATCATCATGCTGTAAGCTTGATCTGACCATAGGTATTACTTTCAAGGTCTTCTGCCAGCTGAAATTTTTCCTTCGACTAAAGATTGCATTTCTTTTTCTCATGTTTCATCAGCATTGCTCCTTGACACAAGATTACACTAGCAGGAAAGACCATTAACTACTACTAAAGAATTGATAAGTAGGAAGTATATTTCCACAGCGTGTCAAATTATGATATCGTTATGAGGATTCAACCGTGTAGTTTTCGAGTCAAACTCATTGACTCATGTTTCATGAGTAGTGGTTCACAAGAACCCATCTCTCATGATATGAATGATCCACTTAGCACTCATTGCATCTAGGTGATGCTCATAGAGGTGAAGCACTGGGCCTTCTCGAGAGGTCACCCATCCCAAAAGTGCACTAGCTCATGTGCGCTTAACCACAGAGTTTTCCCCATGGTTAAGCCCACTTAGCTTGCAACCCCATTTGCAAAACCTTCAGCAAGTGTTGTGCCTTATGAACCATTCATTATAGAGCCCCTTTAAGCTCATCAATTGATAAGTACCTGAGGTATATTTCCACAACGTGTCAAATTATGATACTGCTATCAGAATTCAATTGTGTAGTTTTCAAGTCAAACTCATTGACCCATGTTTCATGAGTAGTGGTTCATAGGAATCCGTCTCTCATGATATGAATGATCCACTTAGCACTCATTGCATCTAGGTGATGCTCACAGAGGTGAAGCACTCGGCCTTCCCAAAAGGTCACCCATCCTAGAAATGCACGAAATTGCTCATTATACTAAACTGCATGGAATTGCTCATACTAAAGAATTGCCATACAAGAAAACATATTAAACTGAACTGCACATAATTGCTAATTATAAAAAAATAAAAAATAAAAAATAAAATGTGCAAGAGGGTGCAATCATTCATGATGTAAAGTATTTATCTTTATATGCGCCATGGGTATTGAATTTTCATAGTATAACATACTCACCCATAAGCGACCCGCTAAAGTTCTTGCTATTTATTGTTGTTGTTGGATTTATATACAGTGACAACAAAAACATGTGTTAATAAAAATGCTTAGTGATTTAATTTAACATCCTTTTTGGCGGTTATGAGGGTAATGAAATGACTACCATTTTAGTGTTTTTATTGACACATGTTTTTGCTATAAAAACGCATGTCAAAGGCATCATAACATACAAAAAGGTATGATAACATACATAACACAATAGAAAATGGTAGTTGTAAGGCCTGCCGACACGAGGGGTATTAAAATGACGAATTGGTTGATAGGATGGAACTTTTCCTTGATGAAGATGTCAAGTAAACAATGTCGTTAGGAAAATGTTTCCCACATTTTGTGGCATTTCATCAGTGGCATTGGGCAAGAATTTTATTATCCATAAAAGTTTTTGATGTATTGTATTGTGTGTTGTCTTCCACCACAAGCCATTGCTTTTTGTTGTAGAATGGTTGCAGAGTCCATGGAAGTTGAAGGGTGATATGAGTAAATATGCAATCTAAATCATAGAATAACAATTGTTTTTTTGATAAGATAGTGTTTAAAAATGAAATTGCATAAATTAATTGTAGCTTGGAAAACAATTTGTGTTGTGAATTTTTGCATTCTGCTTGTTCAAAGGTAAAGGATGGAGACCACATAGAGGAGTTGTAGGTGGGGGATATAACAAACAAATGAAATTTAGGTGACAGGTCAGTAACCATTGGAATCGATTATATGCATTTATGGTATTAGGTTGTTACCTCTATAGGGCTTTAAACATTATGTGGATTGCAGGTTGCAAAACACTTGATGTTTTGAAACCTACAAATTTTTAGACAATAAGAATGTAATGAAAAGTTATTATTTAGATAGTAACAGTATAATTAAAATCAATAGGAGGTTTGAAAAGATGGCGTCATTTTTAACCTATAGTTTACAACATAAGGTAACTTGTACACACTCAATATTGCACATGCTTCTTGTTATAAAAATGGCTAGCTACAAAACACACTACTTATTTTAACCTACAGTTTAGAATGATCCCAAACCCTATGGTTTTGATTTTTCTATATGGAGGTTTGTAATACAAATATAAACAAAATCAGTAATGCCAGTATTAAAAAAAAACACTTATCCTTGGTTGAGGTTTCAACACACAAAGTTTTTTGGATACCCTATCAAATGCAGGTTATAAAACATGTCATATTTTGAAAGATGCAATTTCTCATTTTGAACACATAGTTGTTAAATGGG
Organism: Sequoiadendron giganteum; assembly: GCA_007115665.2. Lineage (NCBI taxonomy): Eukaryota > Viridiplantae > Streptophyta > Pinopsida > Cupressales > Cupressaceae > Sequoiadendron > Sequoiadendron giganteum. The sequence goes on along the minus strand of CM021109.1, from coordinate 524,878,654 downwards.
GTTGTTATTTCAAATGTATACAAACATATGTATAGTTATGGATGTCTTATATCAAATAGGAGCTTTAGAAACATGTTTTCTATTATTACTCACACTTTATATAATAGGGAAATCTTTAGAGTGCACACTATGCAAAACACATAATGTGATTTAACCTATAGTTCACAACGATGCCCCCGACCCCCATGCTTTTGATATGTGCATATAAAGGTCTATAAATTAAGTAGCAACAAGACCATTATTGATGGAATTGGTAAAATACAATACACTTCTCCTCGTTAGAGGATACAAAACATGAGGTGTATTTTGGATACCTTGCCAAATGCAACTTACTAAACACACCATATTTTAAATTTTTTAATTTGTCATACACAACACACAGTTATCAAACATTGTTGTTATTTCAAATGCAGACAAACATAATTATAGTTATGGATGTCTTATAATAAATAGGATATTTCAAAACATGTTGTTTTGATTAATCCACACTTTATATAATAGGGAAATCTTTATAATACAAACTTTGCAAAATATAGTGTGTGTTTTAAGCTGTAGTTCACAATTACCCCAAACCATGTGGTTATGATCCATGTATATCCAGGTCTACATTTCAAATAGAAACAAAATCATTATTTCTAGTATTGAGAAATACAATACACTTCTCATCCATTGAGGATTCAAAACATAGTATATTTTGGAAACCTTGTCAATTGCAGGTTACAAAACAAGCCATGTTTTGAAACCTGCAATTTTTCTTACCCAACACATAGTTGTCAAATGTTGTTGTTATTTAATATGTACACAAACATATATATAAAGTTATGGATTTATTATAACAAACAAGACCTTTCCAAAAATTCTCTCTTTGTTGACCCACACTTTATATAATGAGGCAATCTTCATAATACACATTATGCAAACACATAATGTGTGTTTCAAGCTGCAATTCACAATGATGCCAACCATTGTGGTTATGAGTTGTGTATATCCAGGTTTGTAATTAAAATAGAAAATATACCATTATTTCTAGTATTGGGAAAATACAATACACTTCTTATCTGTCGAGGATTCAAAATACGACGTGTTTTGGATACCTTGTCAAATGCAAGTTACAAGTCATGCCATATTTTGAAGTCTACAATTCTTCATACCAAACACATAGTTTTCAAATTCTATTTTTAGTTAAAATGTAAACATACATATGTATGGTTAAAGATGTATTACAACAAATAACATCTTTCTAAACATGCTCTCTTTGTTAACTTTCACTTTATATGATGGGATAACCTTCATCATATACACTATGCAAAACACACATCATGTTTCAAGTTTTAGTTCACTCCGACACCAATCCCCTGTGGTTATGATTTGTGTATATATCCAGGTTTACAATTCAAATATCAAATACACCATTATTTTTAGTACTGGGAAAATAAAATACACTTCTACTTGGTCGAGGATTCAAAACACAATGTGTGTTGGATATCCTATCAAATGTAGGTTACAAATCATGCCATGTTTTGAAAGCTACATTTTTCATACCCAACACACACTTGTCAAATGTTGTTATTTAAAATGTAGACAAGACATACATATATTCATGGATGTATTATAACAAAGAGGACCTTTCCAAACATGTTGTTTTTGTTAATCCACACTTTATATAATGGGGCAACCTTCACAATACACATTGTGTAAAACACAATACATTTTTAAGCTACAGTTCACAACGACGCCAAGCCCTGCGGTTATCAAATTAATGTATATCCAGGTCTACAATTCAAGTAGCAACAACATGATTATTTCTAGTACTAGGAAAATACAATACACTTCTCATCTACTGAGGATTCAAAGCATAGAGTGTTTTGGAAACCCTATCAAATGTAGGTTACAAAGCATGCCATGTTTTCAAACCTAAAATTTCTCATACCCAACACATAGCTGTCAAATTCTATTGTTGTTTGAATTGTAGATAATACATATGTATAGTTATGGATATCTTATAAGAAATAGGAGATTTCCAAATATTCTCTTTGTTAACCTGCACATTATATAATGGGGCAACCTTCACAATACACATTGTGCAAAACACACTGCATGTTTTAAGCTACAATTCACAATTATGCCAACCCTTGTGGTTATAATCCATTTATATCCAGGTCTGCAATTCAAATAGAAACAAAATCATTATTGTTGGTACTGGAAAAATACAATACAATTATCACCAGTTGAGGATTCAAAGCATAGTGTGTTTTGGAAACCCTATCAAATGCAGGTTACAAAACAAAACATGTTTTCAAACCTATAATTTATCATACCCAACACATAGTTGCCAAATATTATTTTCATTTCAAATTTAGACAAAACATAGGTATAGTTATACACACATGTCTTATAAAAAGTAGGATATTTCAAAACATGCTCTCTTTATTAACCTCTACTTTATATAATGGGGCAACCTTCATAGTACACACTATACCCCAAATGGATGATTGGGTTTCACAACCTTCCTCCTTAGGTAATAGAGGTATGTGCATGGGAAAAATAAATCAAAATATTCATTGAATTTCCATGTAAGGATGTGATTTTGGTTATTTTTCTTTTCAACCTACATTGGATTACATCCTCATTCCTAGGATTTATTTCATATTTATGCTTATCTTAATTCACTAAATTATTGATTCATTATTCTATCAATATATGCAAACAACATGTTCTTTTTTTCAAGTTGGTGGTATCAATGCAAGCACATCATTTGTCATTTGAGGTTCTCACAAAGGTTTTAATTGAATTCTTAACCCTTCTTCTCACATAAAAAATGCACACATGAACCACAACCAACACGTCTTGTAATATTCTATATTTTTCATACCTATGTACAAGTAATTACATATCAATATACACGTTACAATTTTAGGAGCTATATAGAAAGTTGTGGGTTGAACTACACGTCATGTTGTTCAACCTACACAACTTTAATTCATGCTTTGTAAGATGTTCTTTTCATACTCATTCAAGTTACCCCAAATAGATGGTTGGATTTCACAACCTTCCTCCTCAAGTAAAAGAGGTATTTGCACCCCAAATAAATTGAACTATTCATTGAATATCCACATAGAGCTGCAATTTTTCTTTCATTGTGTATGTCCACTTGCAAGTTGAACTACAAACTATGATTTTCAACCTGCATTGTCTTACATCCTTGTTCCTGATATTTCTTTCACATTTATTCCTATCTTAATTCACTCAATTAATTATTCATTATTTTATCAATAGATGCAAAGAAAATGCTATTTGTTTGAGGTTGGTGGTAAAAATGCAAGCACATTATTTGTCATTCAAGGTTCTTACAAAGGTTTTGGTTGAATTCTTAACCTTTCTTCTCACATAATAGATATACACATGCACCACAATCAGTGTCTTGCAATATTTTGTATTTTTTCACGTATCTATATAGAATATCATACTTTCCTTTTGAAGAAAGCATAATTTTTGTTTTTTTATATGTTTTAAAATATTGGTTTTGGTTGAGGTAGAAATATCTAAAATGGGGGTTTGATCGAGACAAGCCCCTCAAACAACAAAAAAAACATTTTTTTCTTTTTTTCTTTTTTGTGTGCAGGTTTATATTGAAGGAGAGTAACAATATTTGGTGATATTTTTCCTCTCCTCTCTATGTTTATTTTAAATTATATAGTTTTTCATATATTATAGTTAGCTTCTTATCTTTTTACTATTTTAAGTATTTTATGTGTATTGTGAGTTTGGTACCTTTATTTTGTGTATATATAGGAGTTTATTTCATGTTGTACGGGACTTTTTTCTTGCATCTCTATCAAACAACAATGTGATGTGAGGATGTTTGCACTACGTGCTAGTGTTTATGGTTGATACTTTCAACAAGTTACCACAAGTTCCCCATGATCTGTATTTCCAAACTGATAGTATTATATTTTATTGTCTCCTACCTAAGATATTTTCACCAGTTTGTAACAACAAGATATTTAAAAGTTATAAATCTAGAATTTTTTATTTAGGATGTTTCATTTAATTGTAATAAAACGATAATCTACTTGTGATAATGCTATCAGGATTCAACCGTGTAGTTTTACGAATCAAACTCATTGAGCCATGTTTCATGAGTAACTTGGTTCACAAGAACCCATCTCTCATGATAGTGAATGGTCCACTTATCACTCATTCCATCTAGGTGACGTTCACAGAGGTGAAGCACTGGGCCTTCTTGGGAGGTCACCCATCCCAATACTACTCCAACTCAAATGCGCTTAACTACATAGTTTTCCCCAAGGTTAAGCCCACTTAGCTTTCAACTCCATTTGCAAAACCTTTAGCAAGTGTTGTGTCTTATGAACCATTCATTATAGATCCCCTTTTGCTCATCAATTGATAAGTAGGAGATATTTTCCACAACATGTCAAATTGTGATATTGCTATCAAGATTCAACCGTGTAGTTTTATGAGTCAAAATAATTGACCCATGTTTCATGAGTAGTGGTTCACAAGAACCCATCTCTCATGATAGTGAATGGTCCACTTAGCACTCATTGCATCTAGGTGATGCTCATAGAGGTGAAGCACTAGGCCTTCTCAAGAGTCACCCATCCCAATACTGCTCTAGCTCAAGCTATGTACAATAATTCATCGTCATCATTTTATATAGGTTTCCAACTTTGTACATCAATTGTTGCATGATGCTTCGTAGTATATAAATTTTTAGATATATCCTTTTTTCAATATTTATTTTTGGACTTGTATGCATCTCCTGTTGCATGATAAATGGGTGCAACATTACATAACATTAGCTTATTGAATTGTGTGATTTTTTCCCCGAGGGCTCTCTCTTAATTATAGTTTTCTTGAGGTGTATATGTAAGCAAGGTCTACTTATTGAATAGATTTATGTTTTTGTTTGATAGGTCATCTTATATTTTGAAAAAAGATAGCTTGCCTTCCTCATACAGATCATTCATGAAGAAACATGATGGGAAGGATTCTGTAATTGTGAAGGGATTAAAAGAGGTTATGTTTGGAATGCCTTGGAGAATCTTGGCAGACTTAGAGAAATATTGCAAGTGTAATGGTGTTTGTTTTAAAAAATAGATCATAAATTTCTATTTTTTTTTTTAATTATTAAACTAAATGGAAATTATCTATATAATGCTATAACAATCACATATTCTTATAACCATAAAAAATGAGTATACCCATAATGTAAATCACAATAGTATAGGACTGAAAAACACATTATGATCTGTATCATGCATTTGAGAGTGTTACAAAAGTGAATAGAATATTGACATTCATAACATTAAAGCCAATTATGCAGTTCTCATAATTGTTATAGATCAAATATATAATATATGCATCATATTTAGTATTCCTTTTTGAACAATGAACACATACAAAATGAGGAAGACATAACTATACATGTAGAAATCTAATCAGTTTACATAAAAGGGTTTGTGAATTACAATATTTCTTATTTCCTATCCTTAATAACGTCCTTTGCAATCTTTTCCACTTTCTATGACTATAACATCTAGTGAAGAGTTCACTATAGTCCATCATGATCATTGATCAATTTTTAGGAAAAGGATTGGTTAGATAATTTATGAAATGATCTACCATCACAACAACAATTTGTCTATCATTCACTTTTATGGAAAAAATGTAAGCAATCAAAAGGTGAGGATAAGAGTGGGGCCAATACAAAAGAAATAGATTTGCGTTATCAACCTTCCCATCCCCCTCATGGATGGTGGAGAACCAATGACACACATCAATTTGAATGTAAATTTTTACAAGGGCCAAACATTGTGTTGGTGCTCTCAATCCCCAACCATACCAAAACCTATCCTTGTCAATGAAACAAAGGAGTGTCATTTATTGTAGGGGAATTGGAAAGTTCATAAATGCATCCATCTCTTCACTATGCTTGGTTGTAATTTAGAAATCAATATGCAACATTTAGATTAGGAAAGAGTGAATTTCCAAACAACATAACTTATTGCATTATATTGGAAACAAAGGAGACAATAGAATAGAAAAAAAGTAAAATAAATGAACTTGCCTTTGTCATGCAGTTGTCGTGACAAAAACCATTTGTTCTTTACCCTCTTCATTCTATCCATTGGTGTCTAAGGATATGGGAAACTATTTTAAGTATAATGCAGTGATCATATAAAAAATATTAGTTAATGCAATGCATATCAAATGTTTTGCACCCAGTAACAAATATTTTTAGTGAATATCATTGATCAACCTTACCATTAATGTTTCTAGAAATAGTGAAATGGAAAACTTGTGCACCTACAAATAAAAGTATACATGAAGATATGGTTAGTCAAATGGCTACAAATATATAAGAAATGTAATATATATGATAGTACAAGTTACAAAATACAATGTGTATTTTGAAGCCTTTGAATTACATGTTAGAAACATAGTGTGTTAGGAAACCGGATTTTTATTAGACACAAAAATTGTCACAGTTGACTATTAGGTGCACAAAAATAGATAGAGCAAGGAAGAGAAGACAAAAAATCATTGATATATTTAATACCCTGCACTAAGCTAAAGTGATTTCATCACATGTTTCTCAATTTTAGAGAAGGAAAGTAACTGCAATTAGTATTAGTGGATCATGAATTTTGTGTGGGAGAAATATTTAACCTCACACTAAATATCTAGTTATGCTTGAAATATTTTACCAATAAAGAAGAAAAAGAGGTAGAAAAATAAATTTGAAAGGAGGAGAAGGAAAAGGGAATGCTTACCTATAGATGGGTGTTCATTGAAGTATTCTTGTATTTAATCCTTACTAACTCTTAGGAAGGCACTAGATTCAATGGATGTTGGGCCACATTAGCCTGTCACCATATTTGAAGTGTTATATGCAAGCCAGTAGTCACAACTCATCTTTGTAAATATTAACATACCTATCTATATTTGTTAAATCAGAACCATACCTTTGAGTCTCATAGTACTAGTGAAAGACAATAATCAATGAGGACTTCTTTGGGGGAATTGGAATGTTGAAGTAAAATTAAAAATTAAAAAATAAGAGATTATAACATGTGGTAGAAGTCATTAAATAGGAAAAAACCTACCATTCCTATTACAAACTATAAATTATATTTGGTTTTGTGATACTCACCCATATTAGTTGGAATTTCCTCACACCCATCCATACTTGGTCCACCTAACATCTCGGATATTTTATTGAACTTCCTCTTCATGCTATTATCATTTGAGAAATGAAATGTGTTAGAGAGAGAAGTTGGGTTGTCCAAGATTTGTGCAGTAGATTACCTACAATGTGTTTCACATTGAGCATGATCACTGGTTGCACTAAAGCATGGATGCATGTAAAGAGTGATAATTTTTTTTGGATTGGAACATTGAACAAAATCAAACGAAAATGCATTCAATTTCTATAAATCCACTATGAGCCAATATACACATTGTACATATGATTCTACTTATTTGTGAGACTATGGCATTGTATGCATCACTTTCTTCAAGATTTGATTTGAATAAATTATTTAAAATAGCAATTTTTGCATATATACATCATGATCATTAGTAATAGGAGGAGCTTGTGTAGGAGTGAGAACATTAATTGTGTTTTCTTGGACCCCTCATTCATATATGTCTCATTCAATACTGTTCCACTCCATGGGTACACATCTGTCATCTACATCGTGACATATGTGAAACTTGTATAAGGAAATCAATATAGGAAAGAATAATTTTCTTGCATAAATTGAAGAAATTCAAAAATAAAATTCACTTACCAAGGACCACTACTACATTGTCAAATACTCTTTTTGTTAGTACAAAAACCTTAAGCACATGCTTGCTGGTGTTTTCCTACAGACTACAGGGGTAATAAAAAACTTATAATTGGTGGCCAAATGTTCTAACCACATACCAGTTGCATGGACTCTGAATTTTGACCCTATGCCATCAAATATGTGTGTCATCTAGAACATAATCAGAATCAAGAATTACCATTGCGCTCTCCAGATTGGATTGAATATGTCACATCTTATAGTTTGTCAAACAACCATAATTTTGTAACTTCTATTTTTTCCTATAGAATGGTTCCATTCTATACACAAGGGTATAAAATAAATTTTCCATTCTCCTTGTGCATTTCCTTTTTCAATCACATAAGTATTGAGTTTTGAGGGTACAATGGTGTGACTCGATGACAACATTTGTATCTTGGTTAGCATGTTGGAATTTTCAAAAGTTTTTCACCTACATGGCTACAAATTTGAAGGACAAAAAAATTAAACCATGATGTATTAGAGCTAACCTCATAATATATCAAATTTGATAATCTAATGAAGTGATAGAAATTTTGAATGCACCAATACGACCATGCCCATCATACTAGGTCTTCTTGAAGTACTCTAAAAACTAAGACTAATCCTTGAACTCCTCAAAGAAATTATTTAAGATCTGAAGAGCATTGTCATCACTATCATCCATGGCATCATGATCATCCCAAGTTTCTGAAATATAAGCATTGCACTCTCCTTGGCTACATACTTATGTACATTCTTCAACCAAGCCCTACAAACATGTCAGATGCATAGGAGCACACAACATCCAAAAACAACCTAATAGAAAATATGTAGGAAATTGTTGAAAGATAATTTGGATGACAAAGTGGCATTCAAAAAGGAAATAACATGAGAAATCGATACAAATCAACCAAAGAATGCACTTAATACATGTCTTGAATTTTTGCATTACCATCATCTCCCAAATAACATTGATTCTCCAATATCTTTTAGCTTCTTTCCATGTTTATGCACCTCTACTAGCTAGACATAAATGTACTCAATCTTGTTTCACGAGGACAAAACCTATGCAATGGGTGCCCCACTCTATTGCTCATCAAAATGGAGAAAAGTATACAATTAGTACTATATAAGTAACAACTTAATGTAATCAATATCACATATATATCCAATAAGATCGTTGAAAATATAAAGAAAGTAGTTTTTTCCTTTCTAATGTCTCACAGCATAATTTTTTATAGAAAATTTGGAATTCATTGAGATGATTGAATTATAAGAGTAGTGAGCCATCATCTCAAGTATCCATGGATTTTACAAAAGGCATGTTGGTTCTATGATGCCATTGAAAGTAAAATAATTTTTCCTTTTCCTACACATGCCACATCAGGATAATAGTGGAATCATTGGCATGTTTCTGAGAGTGGATAAATTAGGCCCTTCTCCAAGCATTCATTACTTCCTTTCTGGTTAATAATTTGTCTCTCTTACTCAACATGCCATGAAAAATAAGATCTATTAGGTGTATCTCCATTATAGAATCCACACTCACATTCATTAGCAAAATAATTTCAATATAGATTTTACATTTTGCAAACAAATTTGAGGAAAATGAAGAATACAACTTTGTGCTTGTGTTGTCCATGCTATGAAAAAATTCACCACTCACATAGACATGAAACATTTCATTAAAAATAAGGTATTCTACATATGGTCTACCATAAATAACCTTTAGAAACAAGTGGCATTGACAACCTCTTTTATTTTGAAAATTTCATACTCTTTTCTTTGTTGGAGGTTTGTTCCTATGGTCATCAGGACCAAATGCACACTAGTAGTTGCAAATAAAGCATCATCTTATTACCTATAAGCAACATAAAAATAAATATCATGTAGACATACACATGATTGTTGAAAGCTACAAACCACGAATACATAATTTTGGTATGATATTTGTACTTCATGGTCTCATTCACTTCACTAACTCATTTGACTGCAAAATCCGACGAAAATTTCCCACAAAAGATGTATAATTAGATGTATTGTCGGGTACTTGTGATATTTAATGTGTAATTTTCAAATTTTTAAAATTTTATCCCCAACATTCGTTGAAATTTCAACAAACCTGAGTTTTCGTCAAAATTTTGATGAAAATAAATAAAAGTGAGTTCGACAAAAATAAATAAAGTGAGTTTGACTATTTATTGCGACAATGTTTTTCTATTATCGCCCGGTTGAGGGTAGTCATTGTCTTTTTCCAAAATTCATTTGTGAAGTCAGATTTGTACTTCCAGGTTTGATAATCATATTTTAAAGCAACATCTCATCAGATTTCATTTTTAGACTTGTGCATTTTCAGAATTTCATTTCCAGATTTTGTTGTGCAAGTTCAATATTCTAATTTTAGGAGTCTAACAGTTGGAAATCATAGTAAAATCAGAATTTAATAAGTTCTAGAATTAACATTTTAAAGTGTTTTTTGGGGTCATTAACTTCATACTATCTTCTCTTTTGCAAGGGTGGTTGCATGCCAAATTTTTTTGGTGTAAAATATCAGAATTATTAGATTTTGTTACCTGTCTATGTTTAAAAATTATTGGAGTGTGAGTTTGATATTTTTTGAAGATCTAAATACTCAAGCTTGGTAAAGAAAAACCATGTCAGATAATATTAGTCTAGAACAAAATGAAGAGACACTTGATAGATTGTGGGCTAGATTGAAAAGAAAGGGTGATGGGAAATGTTATTATTCTTGCAATAATTGCAAGGGCTTAAAGATGAGAATACTTTTAATCACAACAACTAAGAAACATTGTAGGCAACATGGTCACGTTGAAGGGGGGCATGATTATCGTCCATTGGTAAGTTGTTCATTATATGTGTTTATATTGATTGAATTTGTAAATGTTTATATCATTTTAACATTATATATATATATATAAAATCACTTGATCATGATCATGTTTTATTTGTGTCTATCATTATTATAAAGGTGGGGTGCCCTAGGGCACATGATATGGATTATCACGACCCAGAGAATGTGGTTTTGCAAGCGGAGGAACATGGAGCTGTGAATATCAAAGATGAAGTTAATGATCCTATGGAAGAAGATGATCATGTGCCAGAAAACACAGTTGAAGATGATGGTACAAATACATTGATCCATGACACATTTAGTGGCATAGATGATCATGATGATCGATATGACTTTGATGATGTTCATGATTTACCTATACTTGAGAAGGCATATGAGCCCCTTTATGAAGGCTCCCAAACAACTCTTCTCTTTGTTGTATTGTTGCTGGTGAACTTGAAGGTTATGAATGGTTTATCCAACATAGCAATCTCATGGATGTTAAGGTATGTCATATATGTCATCTTTTTTCATCTATTTTAATTGTTGTTAGTTCATCACTAGTAAATAAAAGATGAAATATGTACCATTAATATTCTCTATATTAACAAATATTTTTTTGTTGTAGATTGATTGGTAAATTTTTGTTATTACCATCAAATATTTTACCTTGCTCATATTGAGATTTATATGGCATTATGGAAGATATTGGAATGGAGTATCAAGCAATAGATGCATGTCCCAATGATCATATTATAATCATAAACAAGATGAATTTGCAATAGAATGCCTAGAATGTCATATTAGTAGATATCAAACCGATCAACTAACAAAAAAGGTGCTTTGCAAGGTTCTTCGTTATATTCCCATTATTCCACATATGCAACGATTATTTAGGTGTGAAAGATTAGCGCAATTTATGGATTACCATGCACGGAATAGAAGTGGAGATGACATTCTTCGAATGCCTGTAGATGGTTCTACATTTAGGGACATGGAGGAAAAATGGCCACACTTTAAAGAAGAGCCTTGTAATCTCAGGCTTTTATTGGCAGCGGACGGTGTCAATCCATTTGGAGAGATGAGATCTATTTACTCGATGTGGCCTCTTTTTGTTATCAACAATACTATTCCTCCATGGACGTCAATAAAGAGGGAGCACATAATGTTGGCAGTGATTGTTCCAAGTATTTGTTTACTTCAATTTTCTTTAATGTAGTAGAATCTCATTTGTCTTATTTGTTGCATAATGACTTTTTTTTTTCATTTAATAGTCATGTACATTAATTTATATATATTCTAGTAAAATGGTTATAATAATTATGTAATGTTTATGTTCATTCAACTAGGTAAGTACCAAGTTAAAGATATGAATGTATATATCGAGCCTTTTATCGTCGAGTTACTAAATTTATAGAATGGCGTCACTATGTATGATGTATCTAGACCAATAGGACAAAGACAATTTCAATTCCATGCAATGCTTGTATGGACAATTCATGATGCCCCAGGGCTAACACATTTTTGTGGTATTTTATAACGTTCGACTGCATGACTTAAACGATATTTAATTTTATGAAGTAGATATCATGAATATTTTTTAAATAATCTATTCATTATATATAATTATAAAAATTGACATATTTAATCCAATTATATATGATTTTGTAGGTCTTCAAACAAAGGGAAAATTTGCATGTCCAATTTGTGGTACAAAGATGAAATCTCATCATTCAACAAGTTTAGGAAAGCAGGTGTTTGATGAATATAGGCACTTCCTCCACAAACATCATAAGTATCGAACTACTGAAAAACATCTTTTCTATGGGAAAGAAGAGACTACATCAAAACCAGGAAGAATGACACCTCACTTATGGAAGTTGGAATATAATAGAATTAATCATCAAGGTTATACATCAGATCAAATTGTTTATCTATCATATATGATATGTTTGGAATTTATATTTTTACATTTTATTGTGTTTACTCACGCTGTAATTGACAATGATTGTCATTGTTAATTTGTTTAACTTATATTCTTCATGAAGGTCATCAAGGCATTAATGGTCGGCTTCCATAGGGATTGAAAAGTTATACCAAAAAATTTAGTAGGTTTCCCTACTATGAGCAACTACAAATTGTGCATTTGTTTGATACAATGCATATCGGAAAGAATATAACAAAAATGTTATGGAAAATATTGGATGGAAGGCATAACAAAGAAAAAATTGTCAAAATTTGTAGTGACATTCAGGAAGCCAATCATGCAATGAAAAATGTCATTCAATTAAATAGCGATGGAGACCAAATTAATATAAGTTCCCTTCCTTGGTTATTAACAGAGCAACAAATCAATGCTATAAAATAAGTCATACAATTTTTTTTGATTTCCCATAGGATTTGCTACGAACATAAACAATATCATAACAAAGAAAGGTGAATTTGGGCCAGGGATGAAAACACATGATTGGCATACCTTCATTAAGGTAATTATTTTGGTATATTATATATATATTTTAATATTGCATGTACTTTTCAGTGTATTATGTTTACTACTTTTGGAAAAAATAATGAAAAGATCATTTTATAATTATTGTAGTACATTCTACCTCTATCTCTCCCAGACAACTTTGACAACAATTTCAAGCAAGTTATATATGATCTTGGAAAGTACATGAGGTAAGTAGCGATATTTGTTCAATTCGTTGTATAGATCTTATAATTGCTATTTGTTTTATTTGTTATGTAATATATTGTATATTTTTGTTAAATCTCGTTAATATATTTGTGCCTTGAATCACTTGTAGATGGCTGTCATCTAAAGAAATCCATAAAGAAGGCTTTGGTTAGACAAAGAGCACATCTTGAGGGTTCTATAATGGAGGGATATATGGCATACCAAACCATGGTGTACATTACTAAATATCTTTCTAAGTTTGCAGCAAAGATCCATGTAGATCGCATTTGGGATCCCGACTCCATTAACAAATTCGAAGGGGAGTACCTAAAGGGGAAAGGTAGATTGAGGAAAGTGAGAGGTAATTATAAGATGGTCATGGATATTAATTAGAATACATTTTACATTTGGTTTTTATGTATATTGTACTTATTTAATTATTAATCTTCAATGTACATAAATTATAAATTAAGGTCGTATACCATGGTAATTAACTGATTATACGTCATTTATGAATTTCAATTTTTTTGATATAGTTGGTTGAGAGTGGGATGCACTACATTTGTACGTCGCAAAAAATCTTGATTGGATGACAGTATGGATTGAACGATGTCAACAATTTGGTCACGCATTAACATGGGAAGGTGTGGCTTCATTGGTTAAAGAAGCTCAGCGTAATGAAGATTCCAATGTTACACCAAGGGAAATTGATTTATCATGTGGTTTAAGAGATAAAAAGGTACGTATAAATATATTAATCACTCATATTATTTAATTATTTTTAATTATATTGATGTATATATGTTGAGATTTTTTTATTTGCATATATTCGGCCAAGAATAAATATGTTTATCAACTAACGATATTGCAATAATTTTTACATGTTTGACATATTGCAGGTGAAACACCACAAGGCTATGTGGTGCAACGGTCATAAATTTTGAATCAAAAAGTCAGATGACACAAAGAAAACTTGTGATTCTGGGATAACTGCAGTCTTTCAGGTGACTAATGTTTCATCTAGAAGCGACATACATCTAGAAGTCTTAGAAAATCGATACTATGGGATTTTGGATGATATACTTGAGTGTGAATTTAAGTCCTTCAAATTAGTTATATTCATCATCCTATGGTACAGGCTATGATTGAATGAAAATGATCCTGAGAGAACTTTTATTGAACATGATAATGGATTTACCATGGTTAATACAAGGTTGATCGAGCGAGCTGGAAATGAGCCCTATGTTCTTCCAAGCCAATGTGAGCAGGTATTTTACTCAGAAGTTCTAGGTAAACCGGGTTGGTCATTTTTTGTTAGACATGATCCAAGAGGAAGGTCGGTAAAGTATAATGTGGTGGAAGAAGAAGATACTAAAGAACTAGAAGATGATGTAGATGATGATCAGGATCAACAGTTAGTTGATGATGTGCTTGACGAAGATGTCGAAGAGGAGGAAATAGATCATGATGATGTAGGAGTTAATGTTCATGAAGATGATATCCGTGTGGATGATGACATTATCGAAACTGATATCAATGACAATGATGATGATATGACCAATCCTTACAATGTTGAATCTAGATCAAATGATGCAGAAAAAGAGTTGGATGAAGAAGAAGATCAATGACATTGAAATTTATGAGTTATACGATTGTATTATCTATTTGATATTAATTTCTTGATAGAATTATATTTGACTTATGTGGTTACATAATTAATTCATGATGTTTTTAATTTTTATGCCATTACATAATTAATTCATGATGTAATTTTTAATGTTTAATTTTAATTCATGATGTTACAAATATTGTAGCTCTCCTAGAAATTTCCATATGATCATAATGAATAGTGTTTTGGGAAATTTCATGAAAGATGACACATTGATCGTAGTAGTGAAATAATTGCAAAGTCGTTTAGATTTTTTAGACCAATCACCCTTCACAATTTCATTTTTAGGATCATCTCCAATTTTATTACTAGGACACAAAAGGTAGGATTTGATTGTCTTATCTTGGAGGAACATTATGGCTTTGTGTAATGTGAGCAAATTTTGGATGGGGTAGTGGTGCAGGAGCACATACACATCATCTTCTATGCTTAATCATGTGATAATAATTAGGGAGTTCAATAGGTTGGTTTGGGAATTTCAAGAATGTTTTATTGTGAATAAGGTCACTGAAGACCATTAGTCATGTTCTAGGTGAAGTTTTGACTTATGAGTTTGAGTCTTGCACTAAAGCGTTTTGTAGCCTTTTTAAGGCAAATTGAAGAATTTACATGTAAAAAGGTGCAAGGTTAGTGTCATGTCAATAATAGACTATTATCAAGCCACTAGCATGGTCTTAGAGGTGTCCTGGGAGTTTCAATACATTTGAAAGACCAAAAAATTAAAACATTTCAATAGTGATGTTAATAACCTTGAAATTAGTGTGTTTTATGTTTCATGTGCTCATAAAAGATTAAAAAAGTCAGTTGTAGAGGTGGTTTTTCGGTGGTTGAGGTGTAAAGGCCTTTAAAAGGCATAAAGTGATCATTGTAAAGGTTTTTGATGGTTGAGGATTTAAAATACAAGCTCTTGACATTCCAAAATCTGTGTTTTTCTTCAAAATTTCTGTATTTTTCCTGTTTTGCAGCACTGTACGGTCACACACATCCATATTTTGATGTAAAATCAATTCCATGTCATGAAGATATGTGTTAGCTTTGATTTGAATATGATTTTAGGGCTTAAGACATTTATTTGAGTTAGAAAGCTTCATTTCTTTGCATACAACCCGGTTACCCTGTTTTTGAGGGTTTTGTAGTCCAAACATGATATAAAGGGGCTCTTACACTTTTTGTGATTATGGTAGCTTGTGTAAGAGGCCCCATGGATACTGTTGTAATTTTAGGATGCATGAATAGGGTGTTGTATGCGAAATAAAGAAGGTATAGCTGATGTCCTCAAGAGTTTTTTAAAGAAAAGCATGTGAAATGAGAGGTTCAAGCCTAGGTTTCAACAAAATATGTACGGGAGATCTGATTTTATGAATTTTTATCCATGTGCAGACCTAATGGGTTGTTTCTGAGTTGGTTTTGAGGTTTGGGAGGTTGTGGAAGTAGGAGATCCAATAAACCCTCATGATTCTTGCCTAAAACAAGGGTTTTTGGGTTTGGCAAGAATTTGGCTATACAAGTGGAATCGTTTTGTGGATTTGGAGGTTTGGAGGCTATTAGCTCTCAAAAAAATAGGTAAGAATACCTCAAGAGGTTTTCAATCTCTTGATACATTTTAGGGTAACAAACAAGGCCAAATGATTTGAACCTTCTTCTCTTCAGGTGCTGCCAAACCTAGATGGGTCTACCTTTGCGAACTGAGCAAACTTAAGTGTTGTGATTTTTTTTACAACAATCTATTCACAATGGAAATATTACAGTGAACAAATATAATGCTAATAAACTGTATGTGTAATATTATAATATGTTCAGTTAACAGATGTAAAAAATAAAATGGATGAACTAAAAGATGAAATGCGTGAGACCAGTGCCTTGTTGGGTGTATGGAGTCTAATGAAGATCTAGAAAAGTGTAATCTATGATGGAAATAATTCAAACTATTTGGCACACAGATGTAGTTTATAACTTGTATAAACATGCAAGTAAATGACTGACAAAATCTACTTGAGATAGAATGACAATCCTAGTTATGTGATTCTTCTTATTGATCCAATTAATACTCTTCAGTTATTGTGATTGACTAGAAGGGTTTAATCTTTACTTGAAAGAACCAAATAATCACATCACAAAAATACAACAAATGTGTATCGATAAATTGAATATATGCTTGATATATCAATTTAAACAACATAAAAGCATCAAAATGGAGACAACCAAATAACTGCAGATAATTCCACAAACAACTGATACCAAGATTAAGCCACAAGTTCAGACATCTTCATTAACTTCATCAAAATTAATACATGCATATGAGTCTTTTAAATGAAATTTTCATTGCAAACTATCTACTGTATCTTTCTCCTATCTGCCTATATTTGTTTTACATTATGAAACAAATATAAATATATCAAAATTGTGAAAGGACACGTCCTTTCAGAAATGTCTTTTGCTTAACAACAATAACAAACTAGAAATTATGCTCTATTAAGCCATAAATGGATGTTTGAAAGATAATCGCGGTAAGATTGCTGCTCGTGTGTATCAGCATCCTCCAGTGCATTCCTTATGGCTATCTCCATTTCAAACATGTTCTCATTCTGTTCACATGCTCCGTCCATTGTTAAATTATTTCCTGTGGCTATCTCCAAAATTGTTTGCATCATCATATCACATTCCTTGATCCATCTGTCTTTTCCCTTTAGTTCCTCTCCATCTTCTAACAACATTGCTACTCCCCTTTTTATGACATTGATCATCCCCTGCTCATCACCTTGCAATTCTTCATGGAAGTCTTTATGTTTTTTCATAAAATGGTTTGCACTATCAATAGCTATGTTATCAGGAGCATCCCTTTGGTTTATTTCTTGGAACTTATCTCAAATCCTGCCATCTATCCTCTTATGTTCTTGTAGTGCAGTAAAATTGTGTGAACGTGTTCCCCAGAGCTTACTCAACCAAGTCATTAAATTGGTCTTCCTCTTCCTTATTATTGCGGTGAGTGCATCACATTTACCTTGTGAGTACGCATTTGATTCTTCCCACTGGTCTCTTGCCTGGGAGCTTTCACCATGAGTCAATTGCTTTGTGGATCCCAACGTGATTCCCATCATGTCCTTCAAGTGATCATTTTCTCTGAGGAGTCTCTCGTTATTAATCTTATACATTTCTTTTTCCTTGATTAGCTTTTGGATTTGGGCTTTATTTAATTGGTCCACAATAATGCCAATTTTTGTTGTAGCTATTGGATCAATCTCACCAACTTTTAAAGTCATTACATGTCCAAAAGCCTTTTTAGTATCGATCGCAACAAATTTCTTGTGTGGAGGATATAGGGACCATATCATAAGTGATCCCTCATTGGGTTATACTTAGATACTGCATAAATATCTGTTACCCCCTTAGGAGTGAGTTTATGTGTGGCGTTACTATTCTTCATAAAACTATCAAAAACCAAAGCAGAGTTCAAATCCAACCCAAGAAAGATCATGACCTACATCTTCTAATAATTTCCTTCCTTTCTTAGGGGTCATGCTCTTCATTTCTTCTTGCACACTTGATTTTAGTTATTCAACAGTTGTTCCTCATTACTTGGTGTAATATTCTCTACTGATTCTCTTATTGAATTTCTTTTTAATTTGTACAAAAAGGTTTTAAATTTTGAGGTTTTAATGAATTCATCATTAGCCACAAATGATTTATATGCTATCTTCCTTGTGTCAATATTTGGACTCTCTTCAACATTTGGTTCCCCGGGAACATACTTGTAGTCTTGAGTTCTCAATATGGAAATTTTATCAATTGTACTGCTAGGCCTACCATCACCAGATGCCTCTTCATCAGAAGATAATAGTTCTGTATCTTGCAATCCCCTGTTATACTCATCAATAATTTTTTTTCTTCCTCTTCTTCCAAATTCCTAATCAAGTCATCATACATATAGGGTATGTGATTGTATCCTCCCAAGTTCATTTTATTTTTGGTAAAATCAGTATACTCTTCTGGATCAAATTAT
Organism: Sequoiadendron giganteum; assembly: GCA_007115665.2. Classification (NCBI taxonomy): domain Eukaryota; kingdom Viridiplantae; phylum Streptophyta; class Pinopsida; order Cupressales; family Cupressaceae; genus Sequoiadendron; species Sequoiadendron giganteum. The sequence goes on along the minus strand of CM021109.1, from coordinate 524,859,622 downwards.
TTTCACGGTGGACCCTTTTTCATGTTGTATTGCAACAATTTTTTTAGAACCATATCATATCCATCCCTTGATAATACAGTGAAATCACCAAAGCATAATGTACTAGGCATAAATTCCTGCTTTTCGAAAGAACTTAGATTCATAACATCTGAAAAGTCCAATTTCCTAACAATCTCCAAATATGCAATCCTATCAGGCACCGTCTTGGGCAGAATGAAGGGTGCATCTTCAAATCCCTATACTCTTATCATGGTCGCATCTTCTAGATAGTATCAGTCTCCCCAATTATGGTTGACAGGTCAATTGAAATCCTTAGGCCTTAAAAACCTTTGTATTTCATCAGACAATGAGTATTCACAACAATGGTTGTAAAATATGTACAGTGGTTTCACAAAAAACTCTTCAAAATGTAGATAACAAGAATTAGAAAATCTGCAATCTCGGGTGGCAGTCCAGAGTTGTACTGGTAATAACCTTCCTTCCTTATCAAATTTTACAACCCTCACTTTTTCAAGCCACATCTGCAATTCTTGTCCATAATAAAGTATCATATGCATTAGGATTGAATAAGCATCCAAGTGCAAGATAGGAGCTCCACTTTCTATTGCCATCAATCCTGAATCAAGTACTTTAAAGATGCGTGAAGCATAATAAAAAAACCTTGAATTGTGGCATTGGATGTCTGCTACAATTACCATGGGTACAATTGACATGCGCTCAGGGGCCTCCATTCCTTGCACTTGACACACTGAAAAATATGTGTACCTCATGTAGGGTGCAATCAAACCAACATGCAATGGGGGACCATCACTATCATTCAGTGGAACTGAAACACAATATCTCTTAGACCTGTGTAGTGGCAACCTACAACCCTTGTACAGAGTATCCATCCTCCAAAATTCCTTTTCTAGCTGTTTAGGTACAAATTTTTCACCACACACTCCCTCTAGGTTAAAAACCTCATATATGGCAGCTTTAGATACATGTATAAACAGTTTTCTCGATGGATCACAAATAGCTTTACATTTTGGATTATACTAGGCAGCTAGCATCTTCACCAATTCTACATTTACAAATACATTGGGGCAGACTAGTTTCCCTAGGTTTAACTTCCAAGGATTGCATACCGGTTCGTATTGGTTCCTTCGTTGGTAATGAAAAATAAACAACTCATATCCCCTAATTGGGGTCCATATGTCTCGTATATGCTTGCATTTATCCTCTAAATTTTCCACTTCTGCCCTAAGTTGTGCAGATCACCTGGCCTTAGGTCCTGAGCCAGGCAATTGATCAATTAAGTCCTGGTTTAACTTCCTCTCAGCTACCCTTGGTTCCTTCTCTGCTTCAATTTTTTCCTTTTTCCCTCTAGGGTTATTACTCACTTTGTTTCCTACCTTTTGCTTTTCCTGAGCTAGTGCTTTCCATTTTATGAATCACAAAACCAAAAATTTAATTGCAGGGAACTTACAAGTTTATTTAGAATTATTTGACTACAAGATCCTTTAGCCCTTCGTCCGTTCCTTTGCTGCTAACTTTGGAAAATTCGCCTTCAATTAATTTTCTCAATTTAGGAAATCATCGACACATTTGGTAGTAATACTGCCATTAATGTCCTAGCTTTGAACACGAGCATAACTGATCTTCAAATTTACCCACTGTCACATCAAATGTTCTATCGACAAGACAATTGAAACTTTGGGCAATCCTTTTATTCAAGCTTGACTAATGTTCATTAAACATTATTTTTATCGAGGAGACATTCCATCGATATCACATAATCTATCCATTTGATTCATATAAATGTCGCCAGCAGTCACCCCAATGACTATGTTGATTTTTTTTTGTCTTCATCGGCAAGACATTGTGTATCACTAAGACATTCAATAATTTTGTCGATGTTATAAGTCTCCTCGATGATTATTCCTTCAATCTCAAGTATGTCGCCAAGACTCCTGCTGATGTAATCTTATCGGCATGACATAGTGGGTCAGGAGGACATTTTTAACTCATTCCGATAGCGTTTGTCTTGGCGATAGTATGTTTCTTTGTTTTGTTGGCAAGACACGATGAGTGTTTCGTCGATGATATTTCATCGGCGAGACAACTGCACTGGGCTGACTCAGGGATCTTACTCCGATGGTGTTGATCTGGCCGATACAAATCCTTGTTCTTTGATCGGTAAGAAAACATAGGTTTCTTGTCGATGGAACTTCATCGGCGAGACCTATATGCTCGGTATGACCTTTTCATTTCACCACGATGGAACTTGTCTTGTTGATGATATGGGTTATTTGAATACTAGATTTTGGAGGTTTTTCATGATATCAAATGGTCAAGAATGATGTGATCATATGTGACTATGATGGATTATACTCAAGATAAGGTTTTCTTTAGGGAATCAACGAGTACAAAATCATTGTAAAGGATAGTTGCTTTGTAAAATAGGCCTAATCAGCCTAATCAACAGAACCTAGAAAGAGTGACTTTGGTGATTTGGTCCAAAGGACTTGTAATTGAACTTGAAGTATGTTTAATAAATCGAAAATGGGTGTCCAAAATCATCAAGGGTTTCTCTAGTGTTTTGGGAAAGTTTTGAGTTATTGGGAAAAAACTAGGTTTGCATTGTTACAAGGATTAAAGGAGTCAAAGTGTGAAATCTGACTTCTGTTGTTTGTCAGTCTTTGAGAGTTTTTTGGATTTTTTAAATTGGTCATTCTAAACTTGTTGGAAGCCTCTTAAAGGTAGGTTGATAGGTTGGTTGAGTTGATCCTCCCAGGTCTACATCATGTAGTTGCTAAATTGCTAAGGTGGATCACTCCTTTCTGCGAAGGCCATACACTTATGATTGGGTCAAGTGTTCTTTTATTTAGAAAATTCCTATTTCCTTTTTGATAGGTTATGATTTGATTAGATGGGTTATGAAGCACTTATTTCAAGTAATTTATGTCTATTTTAATTTTTAATTTATTAAATTCAAACACATCTAGAATTATGTCCCTTGCTTTAATTGATTATTAAGTTATTTAATTATTAACTCAAATGACAACTCCAATTTAACTATATCTAATTGAATTTATCTAAAGTGTTGAACATTTTTAGATCAAATTTAGTAATTAACTCAAACAACTTTTCCAATTTAACTATATGTATATATAACTTTAAGTTATTTTCATTTTAGCTAAAAGTAATGAAGTTACAACATACAAATTAAATGATATTTATGATTGTAAAACTTATGAATAAATATATTTAGAGAGATGGAGATATATGGGAAGAGAAAGGAAGAGAGGTGGAGATAGAGAGTCGATGGATAGGGGGGATAGGGAGGGAAAGATGGTGAGAGATAGAGAGGGGGAGGGAGAGAAAGGGATACAGATAGGTAGAGGAGGAGAGATAGAGAAGAGGGGGAGAGAGGGAGAGATAGGTTGAAGAAGAAGAGAGAGAAGAGAGGGAGATAGATAGGTAGAAAAGGGAGAGAAAGAAGAGGGGGAGAGGGAGAGAGATATGTAGAAAGGGAGAGAGAGAGAGAGAAGAAGATATGGGAGAGAGGGAGAGATAGCTCAATATATAGAGGGAGAGGGAGAAACGTAGAAAGGGGGTGATATAGAGAAATAGAGGGGGATGTTGAAAGAGATAGAGAGATCATGATATAGGTAGAGAAAGATATGGATAGAAAGAGATAGAGAGAGGAGTGAGAGGGAGATAAAAAGAGAAATAGAGATAGAGATATAGAGTAGGAGAGATGGAGGGAGAGATGGAGTGAATGAGAGAGAAAGGGGGAAGAGGGAGAGATAGCTCAATAGATAGAGGTGGGAAGAGGGAGTGACATAGATAGTGGGAGATATAGAGATAGAGAGCGACATGGAGAGATATATCAATCACCCTCCCTATATCTCTATCTATCATCCTTATCTCTTTATCTCTCTACCTCTCTCTTTCTCTTAGTCTCCCTTTCTATTTGTATGTTTCTCATTATCTCCCTCTCTCTCTATATTTTGTTCCCTATATTTATCTTTGTCTCCTTAAGTGTGCAATGGGTACATTGAAGAGGTCTTAAAGGAGAATTATCATATCTTTAAACAAATGGCATGCTACCTTGAGCATAACTCCCCAAGGACACATGCCATCCTTGGATTGTTGACATGAAACAACCAATCAAAATTTAGTTTCTCTTTTCCCTCTCTCTTTTCCTTTATATCTCTTATATTTCTCTCTCTCATGCTCTCTCTCTCTCTCTCTCCCTATCTATCTAAGTTCATCTCTTTCTCTCATTCTCTATCTTTTTAGTTTCTATGTCTCTTTGTATTAGATCATAGGCTACATATATTGTGAGATTTGAGCTTGAAACAAATCTCATGCCTTGAAAGCACTATTGTGTCATTGGAAAACAAGTTTCAGCTACCATTTAATGGTAAACCATCTGTAGTGTAATGGTAAAATCCTCTAAAATATCAGGCAAAAGCCTATATATACTATTATATAATAATAAATATAATTAGATTATATATAATTTAATCTAATATTACTATTATAATAATTTTATATGTATTTAATAATTTTGTTAAAGAATATAATATATAATTATAATAAGTTGAATAATTATATTATTTATTATGTAAAATATAGCTAATATATACTTAACTATATTGTAGAATATTAAATCCTAGCTAAATGGGCCATAATTTTCAATTTAATTAACATACTCTAAAACCTAACGAAAGAAGGTTGTAGCTCGTCAAATTGGAAAAGTGAAAGGTCAATACCAGTGCTGAGGAAGAGTTTGGAGTTAAAACAAGGTCAATACTAGCATCGAGGAAGAGTTTGGAGGAGTGAAGACAATGTCAATACCAGCACCGAGGAAGAGTATGGAGGAGTGAAAACAAGGGCAATACCAATAACGAGGATGAGGTTGAGGGCACTTAGGGAAAATCAACGACCAAGGGACAATGAGTACTATAAGTTTGGCACCCCCATTCTCTTTAACCTACAATTTTCATGCCTAGTTTCCAAAGATCTTCTCATACATTGGCACCCTCATTCTCATAAAATGGTATAAGATAAGATAGAAAAAATAAAATAGCTTAGTCTTTCATATTTTTATCGACCACCCTCAGGTCTTGGCAAAAATCCCATAATCTACCCACATCTTGGTTGTTGGTGGGAACATGTTATTCTTTGTTGTATGACCTACCTCAAATCTTATGTCCAAAAAGTTGCTAAAAACATAAAACAATAAGAAAAAAATCAAAGGTACAACTAAAAATGGGTTATTTCCTTTTGGCCTCCTCCACCTCTTATATTTCAACATAGCATGGAATTGCACCTACATAACATAAACTCAAACAAATGGAATTTTATAGGGGCAAAGGAGCCCAAGTATATGCTAGGATGAGCTAGATCTAATGAATGGAAATAGAGTCATACAATTTTTCTTTAATACCTCCACCATAAACATATGCAAGGAAAGGTCTCCTCCCTTCTTGGTAGTGATAACCTCCTCCACACACAACCCTTAAAAATTATATAGAGGAATATAATCTTTGAAGAACTCAAAGTTGATTCTTTCCTACCTAAAGCAATTAGTCATTTTATCCTTACAAACATTTATAGTGATTACTAGAGGCACATAGACCAATTCTTCATAATAGAAGAATTTGATCATACTTTTCCAATGATGGAATTATGAGAAAACCTTAGGTTAAAAGAATAATTCCTAGCTAAGTTCTTTAAATTATGTCCAACCGTATAAGAGAAGATCACTGCCATGTGTACTTGGATACCATGGAGAAAGGCTCTTTGGGCTCTTTCATCAATCAAGGTATTGTTAAATTTTAACACCTAAAAGTGAGAATGAAGAATCTTTCCTAGGATGGTGGCCAATTATGCTTCTCAACACCTAGATTACAAAATATTTGTCAATATCATTTCCATCACAATTAAACCTATTGCTTGAGATATAGTCATACAGGTAAAAAAATTGGATTTCTTGATAGTAGATACATTCTAAACAATTAAATCCTTGCATCAGAGATTGTTGAATGGGCCCAACAAACTACTCATGATTCCCTTATTATTAAGTTAAAACTTTGACAAGGCATATGATTGCATCAAATGTCCTTTCATTTATATAAAAGGTTCAAATGGATTTATTTTTAACCCTAAATTATTATCACACATTCATCTCTTTGTTAATGAGTGATTGCATAATAGTGTGTCCCACTTGTGGGATGAGGCAAAAAAATAATCCCAAAATTTCAAAATTACAAAATACCAGTTGAATGAAGAACCTTCATTTGAAGGTGATTCCGTCATGACCTTTGAATGAAGAACCTTCATTCAAAAATGATGCCATGTCAAGACTTTCAAATGAAGGTATTTTTTAATTTTAAATATTTTATGTCCAAAATGCTTTATAAAAGGAACCTTTGCATGAAGGACCTTCAAATGAAGACCTTAATTCAAAGGTCCTTCATATGAAGGTTCCTTTAATGCCATCCCATTATAGCTTTTAGGGTTGTTAGAGATATTTTTGTTTCAAAGTAGAGATTGGACCATCAAATAGTGTCACCATGACTCTACCAAGATATCCATCAAATTGATAAACCCTGACTTAACAACCACAAATTCACAAGAAAATTGCCCTTGTCAGCCCTAGGGCGTCAATTCCATGCCATGTTTCTTGCTTTAACAGAACCCTAAATGAAATGAATCTCTATCATACCATGTTGGAAACCAATCCACTGAGTTACAGTTCCAAGACAATGGGTGGATTGGTGGATGCCATTTCTATTTAGCCCTCAAACCCATACACAGGCAAAACAAGGAAGTCCCTATATTTGATTGTTTTCTCCCAAAAGAAAAAATGATTTAGCACTTAAAAAAAAATGCAAATGAAAGGTAACACATATATTTATCTACACCAATGATCTTAGAGAATTTCAAGCTTGTATGGATCCATACAACACAAAAGAACTTCAAAAAAACAGAAAAAACACAAAAAATTGCTTTAAGAATGTGGTATTTGATATGAAATTTTGGTATCAACTCCTCCAATAATTGAAACAATTGCAATGGGATGGGAATACAATATTATAGAAGTGGGATAATAAATTCATCGTTTGAATCATCAAACCAATATGCAAAGATTAAAGAAAGTGTTCTTCCCTTAAACTGAAAAAGTTTCTTTTAACTTTAAGTTTGTTGGGTACCCAATTCTTTTAAGTTATCAAATCCTGCCATCATACATAATCAAAATTTTGTTCTTTCAAATGACTATGAGCACTAAATTTCACTATTTGAAGATGTTGAAACCTTGTCATAAAGAACTAGAACATTGATGCAACCACTCATCCTACCTTAAAACATACCAAAAGTCTCCTAGAAATTAGACATAGGAAGATTTAAGATGACTTAAACAATTTTTATTGCCAAAGCATAAACTTATGATGACTTAACCAGACCTAGTACACACTCCCTTCCTGTTAACCACTTAGACATATGGAAATTAAATGTAAATTTTCTTCTATTTTTAGTCATGTAGGTGTCCAATAAACCACTTGATGGTGTTTCCCTTCAAGTTTATTTACTTGAGTGAAGAGAAAAAGTCCTTTGATTAAAATTAGAGAATACATTTGAGGCCTTGGTTGTGTAACTGGTTGACCATAGTCACATTTAACACTTTTTACAAATTTTGAAAGTTAAAACGTTAAGTAGATTTGATTTGTGATGGACACATTTGGATGGTAGTAACAATAACTTGCAATCTATCAAGACTTGATTACCTTATAACCTGCCAAATTCTAGTGATGAAATGATAGATTAATCATAATGTCACCTTGGGATCACATCACCATGAAAGAAATTCATCCAACATCCTTATGAGTGTAGGTACCACCAAATAGGTATTTGTCAGATCTGTCTTCCTAGAGCGAGGGAAATTCAGGAAGAGAAGAGGAAAGTAAGACATGTAGTAGGTCTAAAAGAGGGAGATCAACTAGAGGTCAAAATGTTAGAAGAAAATTTTGTAAACATATGCAATTTTTTCTTGCTGAAGGGGGGTCATGTTCTTATGATGATGAGAGCATAGGAAACATTGAGGTGCCCTTGAGGTACAAACATCTACGAAAACAATGGGTACCCAAGGAATTTCCTCCAATAAACATTGATTTGTGTCAACGAGAGGATATATCGCATAGCACCATCGCCATTACATGGTTTGGGCCTACTTTGTATGGACGACATAAAGGTTTGTTACAAAAAAATTACTGAATTGATGGAGTATGTCAGACCCTATTACAGTTACAAAGATTGGATGCAGCTGGTTCAATATACATGAAGTATGCATAGGTATGCACTATCAACAAATTATATATAGCTAAAAAATAAGGATCAAAATAAAGGAGTGGCTATGTACATTAATGGAAGGCCAAAATCATCAAAGAATATTGTAGGGTTTATAAATAGTACATGAATTGGGTCAACAAATAAGAAATCCAATTGCATATTCGAGGCGTGCGAGGGAAATCATGTATTCGTATGTGCGATATAATAAATAACTGTAGGAGAAGAGTTGCTAATCGATTACAATTTGAATCTCTTAGATACAAATGCAGTTACTATGGGGGTGGTATGTAGTATATACCATTTTACCCAACCTCCAATTAATGACTCCAATATACCATTTTATTATTATGTTTTTTTTCATAACTCTACTGTTTCATTTCGGTAATGTTTTTTTATATTTAATTTTTGTCACAATGGGACATTGATCATACGGGGAAGGCTCCGGCCTAGAGCTCAAACCACAATGCATCTTCAGGCGCTTCTACCCAACAGGTTTACCTCATTGTAATTGTACAAATTAGATATGAGCAAAATGTTTTATTATTATGTTTTTTTCATGAGTTTATTGGGTTAATTTCGATAATATTTTTAATATTCTTGTTGCAGTCGACTGATCGGGGGAAGGCACCAATAGTAGAGGAGAGCATCCATAGGGAGGTGCAGTCACTATTATATGATGATTCCATCACATATTCAACAAATCCTCTCGATATGATAGGGAAGACCCCAAAAAAATGCAATGAAGAAATCCTTCAGTTGTTATTCATAGTGCCTCAAACATATGAGATAAGAGAGAGGATTAAAATATTGACTGAGAGCACAAAACTTGCAAATAATTTGTCATGAGGTCTTTAATTATAACATAAGTTCATTCATGGTTTTATATTTTGTAATCTTTTATGTCATGAACTAAAATATGTGTTGTTTTTATAGGATTTTTTATGTCCTCATGATGTTGCTGGCCATGATCAGGTACTGCAGGTGCTGCCTGAGGAGTAGGGGTTGGTACAAGTGTCCATCTTGATCTTCCTGCGCATACATCACATCATTTGACCCCATCATCCGTGCCTATATTGTCGACTGAAATGTTGGAAACACATACCATGTAGGCATCCGGTAGTGCACCCTCTGGCAACGAACACATGCCAGAACATGTGTCAGGACATGTACCTGGGGGTGCAGAGGCCACTAGTACTAGTGATGTTTTAGGAAAATTTCCTGGATCTTCCCGTATTACTAGTATGGGAACATTTTTGGTCACATTTGTGGTGACTGAGGATTTCGTTCCCATAAAAATAGAGGTCCCAGGTACTTTAAAATGTTTTAATTATTATTATATATAATCCAATTGAAATTTAATTATTGATCACTCTTTTTAGACTAATGATCCCATGATCATTTTGCAGGAAATGATGTTTTTTATAAACATCTAAGTGATATTACATTGGAGCTCTTCGGGCTCACCATACGTACATGGTGGAATTCCCAAAATCAAGATTTAAAAGATGAGCTTATTAACCGTTTAGTTGTGATGTTCGGTGATAAAACATTCAACCGAACCAAGGTCCTTAAGAAAGCCGGTACCTATCTAAAGTATGTGAGGGACCAATATAGGTCACATTTAGAGAAGAACAAAAAGTATGAGCATCCCCCCATGATTCCGAAGAGGGAGTGGAAGGACCTGGTGTCCGATGGAAAGGAGAAGGTTGAAAAGGAAAAAAGGAAAGACACCACCGGGACAAGGAAGGTATGTGATACTATCAACAATGTAATTATATACTGATTACTCTTTTTTTACATAATTTAACGTATTTCAAACTTTTCAATGGTTGCCCGACACATCAAAGGCAACAAAAGAAAGACTAGAAAAAAATGGGGAACACAAACTTGGCTTTGGTGATTATACGAAATTAGCCGCACAAATTGTAAGTATCAATAAATGAAATATTGCATCCAAATAATAAATTGCAAAAAAATTTGGTTTTATCACACCATAGAAGCAAAATTCATGATCTTATGCAAAAATGCAAGGCTTTGAATTCAACAGAGTGCCCACAGAAGAGGACCTGAAGATTGCCTTCCAGCAAGGCTATGGAGCCCTAGCTGAATGCCTAAGAGTCTTGACTAGGCAAATACAATCTTCCACTACATCCGACACGCAGGTAAATCAACTCAATAAAGTTTATTTAAAATTGAATACTTCTGCAATCTATTCAATATTAATTTCCACCATAAAGTAATTATGTGCCTATTTGTTTTAAACGAACAAGCAATGATAATACTACACATGACATTGGAATGCAGCCTGGTGCGGGTGGAGCACAACCTGTAGATGAAGGTCATGGTGTGCATCTCGATATTGGATGTATTCATGTGCGGTACAAAACGTGGTATGGATTAATACAATTAAACATCTTTAATTGCATTTGGTGTATTAATTGATGTAACCAAGTTCGTGTTTCAAATTTAGAGCATGTAGAGCGTGATCAACATGTTGAGCATGATTAGACTAGGAAAGGTGAGGAAAATGATGTGGCCCCATCAGGTAAAGAGGACCACTCTAATGTTCTTTTAAGCATATTTAATTGCAATTGGTGTATTAATTAATGTAACATTTCATGTTTCAACTTTAGATTAGGATTTAGAGGATGTTCAACATGTTGAGCATGAGGCTATAAGACAAGATTAGGAACATGATGTGGCCCCATTAGGTAAAGAGCACCACTCTAATGTTATTTTAATTAATGAAATACTTGTAACAATAATAATAAAACATATCAATTTAACATTTCTTTGCTATTGCAATAGACTCCCCCCCCTTGCAGCAGCATTCACATCGTGAGTACACGACTAGGAATAAATTAAGATCATGAGCAGAGCTCAAAAAAACTGAAGGGGGGACAGATGATCTAGAAAACGATACTCCACTTTAGTCTTTTTTAGCTGCAAAAAAGAAACAAAAAAAAGTGATTGTAATCATATTATGACAACCATATTTTTGATAATATGTAAAAACTGAAAGAATGAATGTTATATGTTAATGAATGAATGTGAATATGTTAATGAATGAATTCTATATGTTAATGAATGAATGTTATATGTCATTAATGGATGAATGAATGAATGTGAATATGTTAATGAATAAATGTTATATGTTAATGAATGAATGTTATATGTTATTAATGCAGGATGAATGAATGAATGTTATATGTTATTAATGGATGAATGAATGGTTAATGCTATATGATCGGGTATGGGGAATTGAGAGTGATGTGGGGGGGGTGGGGAGTGGGGGGGAAGGGCAGGGGCCAAATGAGCTTCCACCTTCACATGGTTGGCCCTGTTAAGTAGAGAATATTAAACTATTCCTGAAACAAAGAGAAGCTCAATAAGGTAATGAACTTTTCAATATAAGAAATGCATCGTTTGAAGCATCAAACCAATATGCAAAGATGAAATAAAGTGCTAACTTTTCACTATGAACATTGTGTTGTGTGTGGATTTGGTTTCAAATCTCTGGTTGTTTTGTTTTTAGTGGTGACATAACTCTAAAATTTGACTTTTGTGCATAACATGTTAGTGGAAAATTTGATAGCTCTGAAGGGTTTAGAGGCTCGATTGAGATAGATACATAGATATTTGGATCTTGTTGTTGATGGGAGGCTTCCTTTCAACCATGAAATTTTGTACCATCTACAGGTATGCAAAAATTTCTCTACTTACATTCATTCAACTTACTGTGATATAATATCTGACAAAAATCTCCTTTTCATTATACTTAGATGGATTTTCATGCCAGGGTTCCAAAGCACATGTTTTAGAATAGGCAAGAAGGATGCTGGCAAGGGTTAAGGAATTTGGCTTTACACCTACCAATTGCATAGTTTAATTCATTCATCCAACATATTGCCAATGCATTTCACAATTGTTGGAATCATATCCTATAATTACAGAACTAGTAAAATTAAAATATGTAAGTTTCAAATATGGCATTACATATCTTTTAATGAATTTTTGAAAGAAAATATCAAGGGATTTTTTTGTAGAGTTATCTTGAATATATTTAAGACAAAAGTAACTTATTGAGATTAAAGTAGAATATCGGTAGTCTAAAATCACCAGTCAACACATCTTAGTAGTATCACAATTCAAGAGAACTAGGTCCACTATCAATTAGCCAGTAGAACAAATAAAATCAATTCATAAGATTATTTTGTTCTATTAGGGTTGACTGGTTGCTTGTTTCTTTTTGATTGTCAGGTTGTCATCAATATACACTTGGTTTTCCCATCTTCTCTTGCCTCGTGGCCAGAGAGTTTCTGCAAAAGGTATCAAAGGAACCTTCAAGATTGACAATGGCAATGAGCACAAGGTCAATATAACTTAATGTTAATTGGGTATGATTTTATTTGTTCAAGACTAATTTAGATTTGTTTTTTGCTCACACTACTTTTATTTACATTTATGTTTTGCTAATATCCATTTTCCTTTACATTCATATTCTTCTATACATATTGTGTTTGCAATAATGTTTTCCTTAATTTAATCTAGTGGAGAGGACCCAATACCTGAGCATGTTTCAATAGTTGTGATAGTAGTGGTTTATATAATGCCCAACCCTAATTATTTGATTCTTCTTACTGATCCAATTAATACTTTCCAGCTACTGTGATTGATTATAAGGATTTAATCTTTACTTGAAAGAACCAAATGATCACATCACACAAATACAACACATGTGTATCGAAAAACTAATATATACTTGATATACCAATTTGAAAAACATAAAAGCATCAAAATGGAGACAATCAAATAACTGTATAATTCCACAGACAACTGATACCAAATAATAAGCCACAAATTCATATATCTTCATTAACTTCATCGAACTTCATGCATGCATTTGAGTCTTTTTGATGAAAACATCATTAAAAAAACAAACTATCTATAGTATTCTTTTTTCCTATTTGCCTCTCTCCTTTTGATATAAAAAAATGGATACTTATACATCAAATTTTTGAAAGGAGACATCCTTTTAGAAATGTCTTATACATCAAATATCATCCATAGTCACCCTGATAATTATTTTGATCCATTTGTATCTTCATCGGCAAGAGATCATGCATCGCTAGGTTATTCTGCAGTTTCCTCAACATGGTGAGTCTCCCCGATGATTATTCTTTCGATCTCAAGTATGTCGCCAAGACTCCTGCCAATGTAATCTTATCAGCGTGACATAGCGGGTCGGATAGACATTCAAAACTTACTCCGATGGTATATGTATTGCTGATATTCTTCCCTCATGCTTCATCGATGAGAGAAGATGAGTATCTCACCGATGAAACTTCATCGTTGAGACCACAAGCCAATCCTCCCGATATATCTTCTCAAGCAATTATGATCGTTGTAATAGTCTTGATCTTTCACCAATATGCCTACATTTGAACGATTTTTTTTTTAAATTGCATTGTTTCGTCGAACTTTCGACGAACCTCTAAAAGTGTCCGATGAAACTTTCATCGTAATGAATTTCCTATTTTGTCGCAATTTTGATGAACTTCTATTGTTGTTCTTTTGATCTCAAGTATGTTGCCAAGACTCTTGTTGATGTAATCTTATCGATGTGACATAGCGGGTCGGGTAGACATTCAGAACTTACTCCGATGGTATATGTCTTGCCAATATGTTTCCCTCGTGATTTATTGATGAGACAAGATGAGTATCTTGCTGATGAAACATTATCGCTGAGACCACAGGCCAGTCCTCTCGATATATCTTCTCAGGCAATTTTGATTCCTGTAACATTTTTGATCTTTCAATGATATTTGCAATACGTCTGACTAAACTTTCGTCGTAATGACTTGCCTATTTCGTCACAATTTCAAAAAACTTATGTTGTTGATCCAACGCTTTGGCAAAGGCATGTCACTTGTGTTCTAGCTTCTGTTCGTCACTAGATCAATGAAATTTCCATCGATATTCCAAAAAACACCAGGTCCCTTTTTCGTGGCGGCAACCAACGAAGCTGAGTCATGATTTCGATGTTTTAAAGCTAATTGGGAAAGCGACAAAAAATTAGTGACAAAAAATATTTTAGTGATTCATCGGTATTTCAACAATAGATTGTCGATATTCCAATGAACTTTTGTCAGAAATTGGTGTCAAATACAATAGTGCTTTATGGCTCATGCGGATAAATGGATCTTCTACACTTTCAATAAATACTTCCCCTAGAAATAAAGTGTCAAGTTAGTGAAGATAAGTTGCTGCAACAAGTTCAATGACCATGTCATCTTCCACACCAATTAAAGTCCACTCCAAATCACGAGAGGAACAACAAAATCCATCCCTTACATATTGGACTTCCAGATCTTTTAGCATTTTCCATTTCCATCGTCTCCCCATCCTCAATAAGGTAGGAAGGAGAAAAAAATCTTAAATTAAAAAAGAATCTAGAAAAAAAAAGAATTTTTCCTCAAATGATTAATAATATACTTGCATTATTGCCACCAATCTCAAACAAATAGCATATTATTTACATTTGTTGATAAAATAATGAATCAATAATTGAGTGAATTAAGATAGTCCAATAAATGTGAAATACTAGGAATGAGGATGTAAACCAATGCATGTTGAAAATTATAGTGTGTAGATCAACCTACAAGTAGACATACACAATGAAATAAAAATTGCAACCCTACGTTGACATTAAATGAAGATTTTAATTTATTTTGGGTGCACATACCTCTTTTAATCGAGGAGGAAGGTTGTGAAATCCAACCATCTATTTGGGGCAACTTGAAATGGGTGGGAAAAGCACATCTTACAAAGCATGAACTAAATTTGTGCATGTTAAACAACTTGATGTGTATTTCAACCTGAAACTTTTTATATAGCCTAAAACTATAACATGCAAATTGATATGTAATTAATTATATCTAACATAAATGATTTAGCTACACTATGCTAGTTACACCAAGAATATTTAAATGCTAGAATAGAATGGTGGGCATGATATGAAGGGAAAAACAAAATAAAACAAGATCACTTGGAAGCTATGAAAAACATCTGAAGGAATTCCTATTTCTTTGATAATGCTATTCTACACAATCCCATGAGAGTACAAAGAAAAGAGCTTCAAGTAAGATATCATTCAAATTCAAAAAGATAGCGAGGGTGAAGAAATTTCTTCTAGAGTTGTAAAGTCGAGCACATAGAGTCAAAATATCCAACATTTTCCTTCCTTTTTTTCTTTAAATATAAATTTATATTGTTTTTCTTCAATATGACTGCACGTAGGAGCATTACTTTTAAAAAATATACATGAAGGTAATTCTCTAAAAACAACTATAACTATGAAATCTTGTGGGACATTAGTGTGCCACACGCACATCCACACAAAGCACTCCCATCTAAAAAATTCAAACTTAGAAATCTCTAGGAACTGTCACAAAATTGACAAAAAAATTAAAGAATTTGGTATTAAAATTTTCTAATTAAGAAATTTCATATTAGAGAGCTGAAGAGGAGACAATATGCAATGTGCAATTGCAAGGGTATGAAATTTACAATGCTACATATTAAAAAATGGAGTAAAAATTTAGTAAATCCTTTATTATAATAAAATTTTACACATAAATTTTGGGTGATTGGGACCATGATCTAAAATATATATTATTATTTTTAAGGTGATTATGGACCCATAATTAGGATGGAATTATAACGTTATTAGAAAATTGGGTCCTAGTATTTATAGTAAAATTTTAATTATATTGGTTCAAATATATTAGTAAATTTAAATATCTCAAAAATTCTAGATGATTCCTCATTATAAACACATGCACTTTATGGTAGAAAAAATATTAATATAACAATATTTTGTATTCTAAAAGACATTATAGCCTTATGTCATTGTATACCATTTTTTTATGACATTATCTACACCTTCAATGCCTTGTCAAGATTAATATATGAAAATAATTTGTGCATATTTAAGTATTAAATAGATTAAATGGTTTGAATAATAAGAATAAAGGTTACTCATTATGAAGAGTGATCATAATGGTTTAAATTTTTATATATTATTTATGTGCATTAATAATGAAAGCAATGAAATTTGGTTAATGTATCTATTGAATCTTATGTGAAATACCAGTTTATCTCTAATGCCATGTATTAATATTCTATATTATGTATGATCAATGTCTCATCTCACCTTATATATATATATCCCTCCCTCCCTCTCCACATATCTCTCCATCTCTTTCTCTCCCACAATCTCTTTTTCTCACTACTTATATCTCTCTCCCTCCCTCTTGTCTATCCCTATCTCTCTCATATTCTCTCCCTCTCTATATCTATCATCTTCTATATTACTCCCCTCTAATTTAATCATGTCAAGCCTTATAAGAACTATATTTGGGATTTCTATTTAAATTTATATCAACATTCATGATAGGTGATGACAAATATATAGAAGCCTTGGTTGGGATATGTTTAATGAAAGAATTTACATATTATACTAAAACAAAATCTCTTTCTCTCACTACTTATATCTCTCTCCCTCCCTCTTGTCTATCCCTATCTCTCTCATATTCTCTCCCTCTCTACATCTATCATCTTCTATATTACTCCCCTCTAATTTAATCATGTCAAGCCTTATAAGAACTATATTTGGGATTTCTATTTAAATTTATATCAACCTCCATGATAGGTGATGACAAATATATAGAAGCCTTGGTTGGGATATGTTCAATGAAAAGAGTTTACATCTTATAATAAAATAAAATCTTTATGTTTGATGAGTTAACAACTTGAATCAGTATCGCGCATTATCGAGGATTGGAATTTTATGATAGGGATGAATGCAAAAAATGTAGATTAACCACTCAAATAACAAAGTTGATGATGAGTGTTAATGTAAAATTGCATGGATGGAGTGGGAGTGTGTACAGGTAGCATGGAAGAGAAAATGGAAGGGACCTCATTCTTTTGGTGTGTGCGTAGTAGTGAGGAAGAGAAAGAGTGCTACATGAAAGTTAGGTAGGAAGTGACATTGAGATTCTTCTGAGGCTTGTACTACAGATGAAGTAGAGGTCTTTGTGGGAGGAAATGAGTTCTCCCATTCCATGGATGGCTCCTTCAGTGGGTTTGTTGGAAGCAGAGGTCTTGTTGCTACCGACTGAGTATGATCTTGTTGATGAGGAAGAGGAGTTCCTACTTGATATTCCCTTAGAAGCTCGTAGAAAGTCGTGGGGGTGTGAGGAGGTTGGAAAGAATGTGGAGGAGTCTCATTCTCCCTTTTCTAGGTTACGTAAGGGTTTCCTTACTCAGAATGCTTCTATTCTTTAAGACTATTTGTTGTCGAACATTTATGGAGTGGAGGATGTTTCCACTCAAGCTTCTCCTATTTACCCTTATCGGAGTGGGGAGGTTTCTTGTAGTTTGCAAAAGAATGAAGGCTTGGTTTGTGATGGTTTTGGTGCTCTGGGGTAGGTAGTTGCTTCTCCTATAAGTGAGGCCATTTCTCCCGGGGCTTCTACCCCTTTACCTATGGTGGTTGTTCCTGCTCCCAAACCTAAGATGGGCCTTAAAAAGGGATTTCTTCTCCCTACAGTTGAAGAGGGGGATACTATTTCTTCTCCTCTTTCTGGAGCTCTTGCTGGTCCCCCCTTGACCCCTTCGATTTCTAAGCCTCCCTCAGATGGGTTGGATTGTGCGGTTGAGAGTTTGCGCAAGTTTGCTTCTGCTCCATCTACTGTTATTACCCCCTCATTGGAGGAGTTTCATGCTAAGGAAGTATGTGATTTTTCTAGCCACCAGTTAGAGATTGATTGTAATGTTACAGTTGAGTCTTTGGATTGGCTCAAGACCTCATTAGTTGGGAGATTTTATGGTAATTGTCCTAATTTCCACGTTGTTAGAAGTTGGTCTCTTAGGGTTTGGAAGATTAGAGTTGAGGTTATTGTGTTGTGTAATAACTTATTTTTGCTTTCTTGTCCCTGCATTGAAGATTGTTCTAGGGTGCTTCATGAGGGCCCCTAGTTTCTTGGATTGAATGGACTTTGTCTCCAAATGTGGTTCCTTGGTTTCAACCCAATGACAGATACTTTTAAGTTTCCTTAGAAGATTGTTCTAGGGTGCTTCATGAGGGCCCCTAGTTTCTTGGATTGAATGGACTTTGTCTCCAAATGTGGTTTATTTTCTAGGGTTGCCTTCGGAGTTTTGGATTGAACAAATTTTCATGTGTATTTCTAATTCGTTTGGTCAATATTGCACTACGGATAAGGTAACCAAATCAACGAAGCATCTATTGGCTGCTAGATTTTATGTGTTAGTGGAGAATAACTGTATTCTTCCCACTAAGATTACTTTATCTTCTAAATTTGGTAAGTGGGTGTAGTAGATTGATTATGAAGACTCTCTGATTATTTGTCTTTCTTGTGGTAAAGTGGGTCATGCCTCCTTTACTTGCTTGAAGAAGAAAAAATAACACACTGTTTGAAAGAAAAAGGAAAAGGTGATAAATGTTGTGGAAGGCTCTACTATATGTCAAGTGCTTCAAAATGATGTTGTTGATGATCCCTCTAAGTTGGACCCCTTTGTTGATTCTATGGGCTTGGTTGCTTCTAGTGGTGGTCTTATTTCCCCTCCTTGTAACAAAAAGTTGAAAAGATTGGTGGAGAGGAATCCCTTTATTATGATTAAGAAAAAATAATTGGAACAATTCTTTAAACCTCCTTGACTTGTTTTGGTGGGGTGGCATCCCCAACTGTGTTTCACTTTGTTTTTTGGTTGTCATTTGGCTGTGCCTATTGGGTTGTCCCATCTAGTGGTTGTTTCTTGTCTTGCTGGCCTTATTACCGAATATTTCTTGATGTAAAAGGGATCAGGGCCCTTTCAAAATCCCTGCTTACCTAATAAAAAACAACTTGAGTCATAATTTTATGCTATTTTTACAAATTAAATAAGTCTTTTATGATGTGTTAACTTCAATAATTATTGTATTCACGTGGATAATAATAAGGGAATGTGTGTGAGGTAGTGTTTTTTTAATGGAAAATATTCACTAATTGACAAATAGTTCATATTGGACAAAATGATTTTGGTGAATATAATTGAAATTTTGAAGGGCCTAAATCACTTATATTTTATCATTTATCATTTATCATTGAAGTGCATACTAAATAACCAAAAAATTATTTATGATGCATTTATAAGAAATATATGCATACAAATTATCATCAATGTGTCAAATAGGCATATAGAATATCTTTGTATATATACTAAATATTGGTCTAAAATACGTAATATCTCTTTCCCTAACTAGAAAGTAAAGCTCAAACCTCAAAATCAATGGTTGTATTGTGTTTATTTGATCCCTTGTGCTATAGGATAGATTGCAGCTCAACATGTACATACAAACTATAAAATTAGATTATATATCACTTGGTGACGTTAAATCCAAAAATATTAAGAAATACATATATTTAATTCAATTCTAAAATTAGTAATCAATTTACATGTTAAAATTTTAACTATAAAATATAAATTATATATCATAAATTCATATAAAAATACCTTTACATGATCACCAAATAAATCACACTGGGTCATTGGTGATGACTATATTATCTAATTCTCCATGCTAGACTATAAGATCACTCTCTAAGATCCCAATACATGTTTAATGAAAATTAGTACATTTATGGGAGAAAAAATCCTTTGCATCATGTGGATTATAGTCTCTTTCAAAATATTAATGATAGTAATTGTACCATTAGTGGGAGGTAGGTTACGTGCATCAAAATGGGAAGACAAAAAAGTGGCCAAATGACTAATTTTGGCTATAATATGATTTTTTATTCAAAATCACAAGTAATGTGATCATTTTAAATGATGTATAAAATATTATTGTGTTTTTTTTACATAAAAAGGAAAAATACTCTACTACCCATTCAAGTTGTAGCTAGAAGAAAATGAGAGTGGGTTTTCTAAGTAAAACATGATCGTATTTCATAACATCGATGCCCATTCCATTTTTTTTTATAATGCTACATAAAAGAATAGGTAAGTAGGGAATTTTTTTTTTTTTTTAATCAAATCATGTTTGTATTTTAATATATTTTACTATTTTTAAATACATTTCTTATATGTTATTTTTGTAATACCAGATCCTATAAATCCTAACCCTAAACCTAATATTATAGCCGAATATTTTTTTAAAGAGATCCCCACATCAAACCAATCTTCTCCTACCCTTCCAAAAAAACCCTAGGGATATTCAAAAGGAATTAGTATAGGGCATTTAGAATAAAATAAAGTTGACTTGCATGACTAGTTTCATTATTGAAGGTGTCTATAGGAAACCCACACCATGCGTTACTTGAGCTTCATCGTTGGAGGTAATAATGAAGAAATTTGACTTGTTCATGAGTCAAAATTATTAATGGAAATCTCATAGAGATTCATGTCATCGATTTTATGAGAAAAATCTATTTTGCAGTGAAGTAAAGAAGTTTTTATAACAACAACCAAGTTTATGATATTTTATTGATCACAAAACTAATGAACCCCTTCGATAGTGACTTTAAAAATATTTCCAATTCATTGGTGCAATAATATTGATACAAAAATTACTTTTTGGGAAAGGTGGTGGATGTTCTTTGAATATCCCTCAACTAGAAATAATGAGGTGCCCCTATACTTTTTTAGAAAAAAATATTATTAGTGTCCATGAAAATTCTAATTATTTTGATATGAGGAAGTTTTAGAGTAGAGGTAGAGTCTCTTCCCAAGATAGATCAAGAGATAGATGAATACCAAATATTCAATAAAGACTACTAGCCCAAAAATCTATACATCATTTTACGATTCCATCAACCATCAAGGAGATTGTGGAGGTGTAGAATCCCCATGTCATTGCTAGTCTTATAGAAACATTTATATAACATTCCATACAAATGTATTGGCCTTCTGGTTCAACATATGTGTGATGTCAAAATTGTATAGCCTTATAATTTCACTCTATGTTTTGTGCCCACTTTGGTATCTATTCCCTTATTTTTTTATAGGCTCATTTCAACCCTTGCATTAGCATATTTCCTACTCAAGGTGCTCAATCATCCTTTCCCATGGTCACTTTTTTTTCACCTATGTTTTATCTCTATGTTTTTCTAGTGTATAATTATTTTTTAGCACAAATCGTTTGGAAACTAGTGTGTATCACAAGGATTTCCAAAATTGTTATATACTCTTGCGATAATATTCTATTTGGTGGTTATTTTTGAGTATTTTTCCACTTGTCACCTTCCTAGATCAGTGAAAAAGAACTTAGGATGATTCGATAAGTTTTATCAACAACCTTCTCTTGCCTCCTCTTCTCATATTTTGAACTTAACTTTTTATTTTGGATATATCTCTTGGACCTCTTTCTTGGCTCTCTTGCACTCTCAAGATCTCACACAAATCTCTACAATACTCTTACCGATAATATATTTTACATCTCTTATTCTTATTGGCTTCTCCAATATGTGTTCATTCAAGGTCCTCATTTGAGAAATAATATTTTTTGTTGCGAATGTCTTGCACATCTATTTTAATGATTAATTCCCATTTTATCTTTCTACCCATTCTAAATAACATTTTAAGATGGTTAGTAGTCCTTTATCTTATTAAAATAATATAGGAACAAATCTCTTGATTTCTAATGACTCCATTAAATAGTTCTCCTTCATGTATGTATATATATATATATATATATATATAATTTACTCTCAACATAATCATTACACCCTTTTCATAATTTAAGAACTATTAAATATAATCAATCAATAAAATTTTGACCTACTTTACCTTGGTGTTCACATTTTCCCTTGAACTTAAAAATAATATAAGAATGGTTGTAAGAAAGTATTTAATTTAAATCTTACACTACCATTTTAAAGCCACCCTTGATCGTAACCCCAAACTAATAAGGACAAATTTAACAAAGAAATTTACTAATAATTTTCTTGTAACTACAAAAAAAAAATTTAGTTGTAGTAGGTAGAAGAAGGGTTTTGTAGCGTCTTGTCAAGACATTGCCAATTATCACCTATTGCATCCTTGCATGTCTATTAGAGAATCCCTGCCACCCCAACTATACATATTTGGAGAGATGATAGATTATGATGATGGGCATATTGAGTTCCATTTGGCCTCTCATATGAAACTCTTCATTATCCCATTCTTTTATGAGTAAATAAAGACTATGTATCCTATAATGAATATTATAGTAGAGGAGAAATAGATGTACCACAAAAAGTTATATATAACATATTATATCTCTCATTGAGAGGAAAATTCTTACACCCAATCAAGTACTACTTAGGTATAATTTTTACAACCAAACAAAAGTTTAGATGTTTTATGAAGATGAAATAAAAATTAATGAAAATAGAAGTTCAATTTTTTTGATGAGGGATGCAGATTTATAAATTAGTAAAAATACATAGATAGGCAATAAGATTTTATAGATCTAAGTAGTAAAAAAAGATAAGGTATATCAAATGAAAGTTAACTTGTAATTATGATATGATGGGAATAATTTATGGTATGATGTATTGAAAATGCTTCATAGATGATGCTTTAAAATTCACCCTTAAGTGATAGCTATTAGAAAAAATATTGTCCCAACCATGCATGTTAAAATAAAAGGAAAAAAAATAGTAAGAGCCAATAGTATATGTTTTTTTTATGACAAGTAAAGCAATTATTTTGAGAAGCATATTGTATGGATATATGGAAAAGTTTGTGCTCAAGATAATTATGATTTTTATGATGAGTGTCATGATCTTATTTATTAGTTGTTTCTAAAATTGAACCTCACTTTTAGAAGGTTCTCACATGCAATATAATCACACACACACACACACATATTAGTTCTTGTAGATAATAATGAACTATGAGAGTTTAGTTTGGAAGTTTGTATGTTGTCAAAATGCTACCAAAATTCCTTTAGGATTTAGTTGAGGTGAAGACTCATGTAAGAACTTGTATTGCAAGTGTGTTGTAATTTGTTTTAGGATTCAATAATATATATTGCACAAGTTTTGAAGTGTGGTATTTTATCTTGAGGGTATCCCATGTAAATTACCACATGTTATGTTCTTGTTATTTTGTTATATTATTTCATATGTGTTTATTCAAATATATATAATAATTAAATTAAATTAAATACATAATATTACTATAAATATTAGCATAGGAAGTATTTCTACACAAATTTGCTACCTTACAAGTGTTATCAGAGCCTAACAAATTTTAGTTCTATTTATTGGTTACATGGTTTTTTGAGCTAATCAAAGCTTTATTGGGTGCTTGCTCAAAGTATTTCATGTTCTATATTACAAGCTAATAGAGATGGTGGTCACATGTGGAAGAATTGAGGTGGATTTTGTTTTTGGCACACATTTTGAAATGTGGAAGATGAAGATGGAATATCAATCAATTGACTGGGATCATTGCACCAGGATGCGGCAGATGATAATGTCTAAAAGCTTATAGATCCAACTTTGGCTAAAAAATTTGATGTAATAGATAAAAAAGCTAAAGGTTTAATAATATTGTGTGTTGCAAAATTAATTTTGATAAATGTCCATAAAGAACCCACTTCAAAGAAGTTATAGGAAAATGGGTGAGATACATCAAGTCAAATCTCTAGTAAATAATTTTTTCTTGAGGAAGAAGCTAAATTCCTTGAGAATAGAAGGTGGACAAATATTTGAGCATCTGGAAACATTCAATACGTTGGTTACTGAGTTGAACCCAATTGGGGTGAAGATGGACAAGGAAGAAAGGTTCCAAATTTTATTATAATCATTGCTAACTCATGGGATAGCCTAGTCATGGGCCATTGGGAGCACTTTAGTTACCTTAAGATGGAGGATGTTGTTGCTCCTCTACTCTTTGATGAAATGAGAAGAATGGTCTCGTTGAATTCTATAGAGGATTTGATTGTTAAAGGAGACCAAAATAATGAGGCAAGAATGAGAAGAAACATGGCCATTCTAATTCCAAGAACAAGGATAGATTTAAATCCTTCGGTAAGTCAAAGGCAATATACTAGAACTCTGGAAAATCTAGACACTTCCTAAAGGATTGTAAAGAGGACAAGAGAAAGAAGAAGAAACAATATAATGATTCTAAATCTAATAAGGAATATGTAGTTATTTTATTTCTACCTTGTCCACTCATGTATGTGGTACTATGTGGTTGATTGACTCAAGTGCATATTTCCACATGAATCCAAAAATAGATTGGTTTAGTAAGTATGAAAATATGATGGTGGTACAAGGTGTATTTGGGTGATAATACTTTCCTTGAAATTGTTGGCCATGGAAGTATTTATATGATTTTTTTGATAGTAGAGTTAGATTATTTGATGGTGTCTTGCATATCCCAAGACTAGCAAGAAAATTATTATCTATTAAAAAGCTAATAGATGTGGCTGTGCATGTACAATTTTTTGAAGTAGGTGTGAAAATTATGAGAGGTGCTATGGTAATAGCAAGAGGAAGTATATTAGCATATTATACCAACTCAATACATGTATAATTTAGTGTAATATCACTTTATTAAGATTAATTCAAAGATTGCTTTTGTCAAAAAATATATAGTTTCCTCTTCAATAAATGGTCATAGATTTTGGGTAGCCAAGGGTGCTTTATGTACCCGTAGACATCCAAATTTTATCACTTCCATATGATAAAAATTGTCTATTCTATTCATCTATTTCATTAATAGTGATTAAATAATTTATTTAATTATTATTTAATTTTCTACCTAAGGTTCCTAAAGTATCTAATTAAATAAATTAAATACTTTACCTTACCCCCTTGTCTTCTCTAAATTAAATAAACATGACAAATTATTTAATTTAGTCATTTAACCTATTTGGATTAAAATCAATTTTTAATTCCTCTTTTCTCTCTCCTTGTCACATTCTCCATAACCCTCTTTTAATCTAGATTAAATTAATTAATCTGTGATTAGGATATCCACCACTTAATCAAGATTAAGTGTCACATCCTCCATAATCTCCCACTTGTCCCTAATCTCTAATTAATTATCCTAATCTTGTGTTTGCACAACCTTAATCAAAATCATTAGCCACATTTGGCTTACCTTTTCTAGTCAACCTTCCCACTTACCATTTTTAGCCTAGACTCTCTTCCCCATGTGAATTTTTAATTCACATTTATTTGCCCAAGGTTCCTCTCTTCCCCATGTGAATTTTTAATTCACTTTTATCTTTCCAAGGTCTTCCTCATCCCTCATGCAAATGTGACATGTCATTTTACATGTGCCCAAAGCTTCTAGAACCTTGGACTTGTCACATCACCCACATGTGACAAATCTCCAACTTTTTGGAGACCTCCTTTTATCCAATAAACTCTCCATTGAATGTAAATTTTTAATTTACATTTATTTTTTCCACACACTTCCCCTTTTCCCATGGAGATTTTTGAGGAATTCTAAAATTCCTCAAAAGTCTCTTTCATCCTCATTTGGGGACAAGGAATTCCTTTTTGAGGAAATCTTCTCATCCCCCAAGGTACCTCAAAGGTACTTGTCCTTCATCCACCTCTTGTCCTTCCCTTCCATCTCTTGTCCTTCTCTTCCAACTCATTTCCACATCACTCCACCCTATGACATTTCACCTTCCACATGTCAAGATGTGAGGGCTTGTGAGTTCTCAACTCACCATAGCCCTTCATCTTGATCTTTGTTTGATCAATCCCAACCGTTGAATTCTCTAGAGAATTCAAATTAGCTTATAAATACCCCTTCAATTCCCTCATTTTGGAGAATCAAGTTTTTTGCAACAAAACTCTTGCAAAATTGCCATTCAAGTTCTCATCCATTGTAGCACTCACATCATCAATTCATCTTGCATCCATTTTAGCTTCATTGTCATCCAAGGAGCACACAAGACTTCAAAAATCAAGGGCCAACCAAGGAAACAACAATATGAAGGTATAACAAGCATTTCATTTGTTTATCTTGCTTTCATATTTTTCTTAGGCTAATCTTATTGAGGTGCCCTTTTATTTTGTTACTTCTTCCCATTTGCACTATTAGTTCTTCATCTTACATCTCACATTAGGAGTAGAATTTTATTAGGATCACATTTCTGGCATGCCCAGTGGGACCCACAAAGGGATCTCTTTCTTTTATGTTTTATGTTGTTACCTTGTTTGCAAATTCAGGTCGCAGAAGGGAACTTGCCCTCCCGGATACTGCAGAGGGGCGTACTTGCCCCACTGTTTTAGCAATTTTACTATAGAGGGGCGTACTTTCCCCTGCCATTTTTCTTCAAAGGGGCGTACTTTCCCTTGCTGTTATTCTGCAAAGGGGCATACTTGCCCTTGCTGTTTTTCTGTTTGCTATTTTTCTATAGAGGGGCGTACTTGCCCTTGCTATTTTTTTTTTGCAGAGGGGTGTACTTGCCCTTGCTGTTTTTCTGTCTGCTATTTTTTTTACAGAGGGGCGTACTTGCCCTTGCTGTGCAACGTTTGACTATTTTCTGCAGAAGTGCGGACACGCCCTCCCAGTTCAACATTTTTTCACTGTAGAGGGGCGGATTTGCCCTTAACAACACATTCGAAAAGGTGAAAAAGTGGCATTTTAGCTTCATTTTTGGCTCTTTCTTTTGCTGTTTTGTGCTCTAATCCACTAATCTTGTTTGTTGGTGAATGAAGTCAAATTTCTTGCAGGTATCTTGCATATTTTTTCTGCAAATCACAAAGGGCAAAGGATAAATAACTAATATTTGCTTGCAGGGCCTTTGTCTTATTTTTTGAAAATATTTCCTTGCTGCTTTATCTATTCACTTAGTATAATTAGGAGGAAGTAAGTTGGCTACTTGCTATGTTTGTTTCATTTATATTATCCTAAGGGGGCATTAATTCATTTTCATCCTCTCCCTTTGCACTTTGGTGCGGATCCGAAGGGGGTAGTTGGAAACAGTTAGTGTTTTCTTCTTAGAGGGTCCTACTTGGGGATTTCATCACCCCAAGGGATGATTCCAACCACGTGTACCGACGGGGTATATAAAGGGGGGAGAGCCAAAACTGTACCCCAATCCAATTGCGTCATAATTGGCGAAGCGTTGAAGCTAGGGTGATACCTAGATAAACGTGAAGAGTTGGTCCGAGCCTTTCAGTATTTCACTAGGGTTCTTGACTCACGCTTGTGATGGACCGGTGTTCACGGTTTGTGCCTCATGTACCGATCATATATCGATGACTCCTTAGAAACTTTGTTCATCCTAGAGTAAGACCTTTGTTGGCCATACCCCTTAACACTAATCACAGGATTGTGCTTGTTCAAAGTGTTTTTTTGTGAAAAATCAGTAAATTTTGATAAGTCAAACTATCATTGAATCATTTTAAGTCCTTGCCAAAATCCCTCATCCAAACCTAGTTACACTTCCCACTGCAGAGGGGTGTACTTGCCCCATTGTTTCAGCAGTTTTACTGCAGAGGGGCATACTTGCCACACTATTTCAGCAATTTTACTGTAGAGGGGTGTACTTGCCCCACTGTTTCAGTAGTTTTACTGTAGAGGGGCATACTTGCCCCATTGTTTCAAAAATTTTACTACAGAGGGGCGTACTTACCCCACTGTTTCAGCAGTTTTACTGCAAAAGTGCAGATACGCCCCGCTGAATGGCCAGTTTCACCCGTTTGACCATTTTAAACCTCCGTTTGAACCCCCAAAGCCTCCATTTGACCATTTGATCATCCTAAACACTCAATTGATCCAATCAAACCAATCCTCATCCAAATCATCAAATTGATACATTCCAATTATCAATTTTGAAGGTTTTGACTTTTATGCAAAAACTTCCAGAGGCCATAACTTTTGACTCAGATGTGGGTTTTGGCTAAAATTTTACGCGTGGTTGCATTATGAACTAGAATGTGGATTCCCAACATATCATCGATAGGTTGGACCCCTTTTTAGCCATTTTCGAACCCCCAAAGTTTCATCTTGACCCTCAAAATCACAATTTATTATTATTTTTTTAGTTTTTATAAAAACA
The DNA here is from genome assembly GCA_007115665.2 of Sequoiadendron giganteum. NCBI lineage: Eukaryota > Viridiplantae > Streptophyta > Pinopsida > Cupressales > Cupressaceae > Sequoiadendron > Sequoiadendron giganteum. The sequence goes on along the minus strand of CM021109.1, from coordinate 524,831,190 downwards.
CTTATGTTAATAACACTGAATCAATATCTTAGATTTTGGATCTTAGGGGGCAATTCATCCTATCTTGGTATTGGGTATTTTTTTGGAAAAACTTGGACTCTCAAATGTATTCCTACGAAGTTTCCTAAAATGGAAAAATTTGACAATTTTTGAAAACTGCCAAATTTGGCAAAAATCTAATTGTCAACACCTTACGTCCTCTAGTTGAAACCCATGATCTTGTTTTCAAATCAATCCTAACATATCCTTCAATCCAATCCCAATTTAAGCCCCAATTCAGTTCTAATTTGAGCGTTAATCCCATCATCCTAATCTGAGATTTCATTCAATCCTAATCTGAGCTTTCATCTAATCCCAATCTGAGCTTTCATCCAATCCCCATATGAGATTTCAATCCATCCTAGTTCTCTATCCATCATCTATTCTTTCCTTCTAATCTATATCCATCATGAATCTTTATCCCCCTCTCACACGACCAATAATAGTAGTCAAGGGGAATCCTAACTCCGTCGATGATGATAACGAAAATCTTGTTGATTATGAAGATTGTTATATAGATCCCCATGACGCTATCATTGCTAGCAAGCTCTCTCCAATCACCTCCAAAAATCCCACTACTTCTTCAAACTATCCCACCATGCCTTCATCCACATCTAATAACGGTTCTTATGCTACCCTTGACAAGGGATATCCAACATCCTCACCATCGACATATTCATCATGTCCTCCCTTTCAACCTCTATCCTATCCAACATCCACTTCCTCTTATCCTCATCATCATCAACAATCCCAATACCTCTACCTTAATCCCACATCCCAATATTCTCATCCTAATCCAACACTCACACATTCTTATCACAATCCCCCATCCCAATATTCCTCCTATCCTAATCCACCATCTCAATCCCCTCATCCTTATCTACCATACATATCCTCCTACGCCAACCCACCATACATTTCTTCCTATGGTGGTTCACCACCTCAATCTGCTTGTTCTAATCCAACATCCACACCTTCCTATCACAATCCCCCATCCCAATATCCTTACCTTAATTCCACATCTCCCCATTCCAATCCTTCATCTACATATTCCTACTATCATTCACCATCCCAATCTTCCCAATCTAATCCAACATCCACATCTTCCTACACCACTCCCCCTTTCACCGCATTATATCTTAATCCTTCATCTAATCATAATCCTCCATCTCCTCCAACCACTCCTAGTTCCCCATCTAGTCCTATCCACTCACCCAATCCTAATCCTCCATCTCCTCTTAGTCCTCCATCCAATCCCATCTCCACATCTAATCCTAATCCACCAATTCCTAATCCTAATCACAATCCTTCATCTCCTCCTAGTTCTGCATCTAATCCTCATCACACATCCATTCATATAATCCTCCAATGCCTAATCCTAATCCTCCATCTCCTCCTAGTCCTCCACCCATTCCCATCCCTTCATATAATTCTAATCCTTCATCTCCTCCTAGTCCTCCATCCAATCCCATCTCCACATCTAATCCTAATCCACCAATTCCTAATCCTAATCACAATCCTAATCACAATCCTTCATCTCCTCCTAGTTCTACATCTAATCCTCATCCACACATCCAGTCATATAATACTCCAATTCCTAATCCTAATCCTCCATCTCCTCCTATTCCTCCATCCAATCCTAATCCATCAATCCCTAATCCTTCATCCATTCCCATCCCTTCATCTAATCCTAATCCTCCACCTCCTCCTAGTCCTCCATCCAATCACATCCCCTCATCTAATCCTAACCCTCCATCCATTCCCATCACTCTACCTAGTCCTACATCACTTCCAAATGTCGCCCAAGGACTCATGCAAGAAGATACATCATGCCCTCCCACTCTATCAAGTACTGTCACTAGTGATGAGGCCCTCCTCTATCCTACACCTATACCTCCCATCACCATTCCTGACACTGTCCAAATTATTGAACCACTCAAACCCGTTGAATCCATTCAATCCTCATCTTCTACTACTAGATCCACCCAATCCATTGAAGACATACAATCTCCTCCTCCTAGTCCCAATATTCACAAAATTCAATCCCATGACCTTCATGAATCCTCCATCCTCCTATATCCCCCAATTGAGGAGTCCCTCCAACACTCTTCCATCATCATATATCCCACACAAGACGAGTCATGCCAAGCACTTGATCCAAAGCATACAAACATATCCCCTCCTCCAAATCAAGATCACTCCATCCCATCTACTCCATCTCAAGAACATAGTCTTCCATCCATTTCATCTCATGATCCATATCCTCAACCAAGTCATGATCCTATCCTCCCATCCACCCCATCTCAAGATCACACTATCTCCTCCACTCCATCCCATGACCCCATTTTCCTTCAAGATCCAATCACTCCATCTCATGAGCCCTTATCATCCACTACCATACATCTAGATCCCATTGTACTCTCCACTTCCTCTAATGATCCCTTATCACTCACTCCTCCTGATGTTGCTATCCCATCAGCTCCATCGCATGATCCTTCGTCGCCATCTAGTTTTACCATCCCAATGCTAGTTTTGTATCACCTTCGTAATATTACATGTGTCCATGGTGGTCTTCTTGCAGAAGCAAAAAAATGTCTACGCACCACCTTTCCTCCTCCACCTACTAACACACTCACATCATGTTTCCAAAAGAATAAGCATCCTACCATAGATCATATGCTTGAGAACATGAACTATCAAGGAAAGGGTTTAGGCCTTCATGAGCAAGGTATTTTAGAACCCATTCAAGTCAAAGAACATCTAGGACACATGGTCTTGGATATGTCTCCCAAAACTTGCACTCTAAAGATGTTGGTACAACCTTCGTACATCCTAAACGATCCTCTTCTAAAGGCACAAGAGGTACTTCCCATCGTTCTACCAAGACATATGCCGCCATCCCCCCTCCTCCATCATACTACTTAAAAACAACCATCCATCTTCCTCCCTCATCCTCTAAATCCATTTTGGGTCCTTATGTCCCTCTATCCATCATTTCTCATCCTCCACCTACTATGGGTTCTTATATCCCTCCATCACACCCCACACATCCTCCACATACACCATCCATTTTGGGTCCTTATATCCCAAAATCACCCCCTCCATTTTATCCTATTCATCCTTTCATACATCCACCCCCTCTCCCTCATACACAACATAAAAATCCTACCTACATAACTCCTAATCAGGATCAACAAAGGCACATACCTACACATTCTCCATCTACACGTAATCCCTATAACCCTACCTCCATCACTCCACATCATCCATCTCCTCATACCCATCCCATTGCTACTAAAAGCACTTTGGATGCCAAAGCAACAATACATAAATCCAAACATCCACATGAATCTAAAGTTCCTCATGTCCCCTTCAAAAGACATGTTGAAGAACAAAAAAAATCAAATCCAAAATCCCAATCAATCCAAAAGGCCACAAAGGCCCACCAAAGCAACACTCAAAACCATGTGGATCCCAAAGAAAAAAGGTACCATACCTTCAAATGACACGTCCCTAATGACATCCAAAGTTGCTATTCCCCCACAAAATCATTTGCATTCTCCATCTCCTAAATATGTTTTGGGTCCCTACATCCCAAAATTCACTATCCCAATGCCTCAATTATCACCACACTCTCCACCCATTCATCCAACTATCTTTTCGCATCCACCATCACATGTGCCAATGTTGGTCCTAAACACCTTCCCCCATCACAAATCCACTCCATCGTTCCATCCATACACTTTCCAACATCCCATCCACTATCCCCTCTATCTCCCCCATCAAATCCCTTTAATCCATCCTCTTGCATAATCCATCCATTCTAATAAGGTTGTACCAACATCCAAATAGTCACTTCAAACATGGGCTCTTATTACCTCATATGGAACTTGATGCATGAGTTCTTCATCCCTATCCTTATCAACTATCTTCTAAAATCCGTATATCCATATCCCTCTCTTTATCCATCTTCGTCCACATCCTAGTCCAAAAAATCAGCAAAAAAAAAGCGAAAAAATCAGAAAAATACAAAAAAAAGAAAAAGAGAAGGAGAAAATCATTCGTCCAATGGTGAAAACTTGGCAAACAAGTGCCTTGGATTAGTACCATGATGAAAACCTAGCAATCAGGCATCATGTGAAGATCCCCCATCTAGTCTTCTTCCACGATTGAGGGCAACATCCACTTACACATTCCTTTCCTCCATCTCCTACATCTACCTATCTTCCACATCTTACACACCATCTTTTGCATCCTATCCAATCCCTCCATCTTCCTTGTGATCTTGATAAAGATAGGGGAAAACCTCTATACATGTGTTGGACATCTCTTGGCATATATTCCCCCCATCCATACACTATCATATTCCTTCCGCACATCTTGCTATCCCTCTTGCCTCGTCATGCATGACACATCTAGAGTGGGGGCATCTCGTTATTTGCAATGAAGTCCTTGGTGACATCGTCCATCCATCCCTACAAGTAATCCTTTCCATCTCTCCATCCTGCCCATCCTTACCTCCCCCTCCATTTATCCATCTACCAAATCCTTATCTTCCTATACTCCCATCCTACTACAATCCATATCCATTCGCTCCTTTATTTCCCCATCCTTCTATCTTCCTTCCCTCTTGCCTCATCACACATGACACATCTAGAGTGGGGGAATCTCCTTCTTTGTGTCTTAGTCCTTGAGACATCGCACATCCATTCATCAGGGAATCCTCTCCATCTCCCCATCCTACCCATCCTTCCCCCCCAATCCATTTATCCATCTAGTAATTTCTGCCATCTCCCAATCCTTATCTCCCTATACTCTCATCCACTAGTCCTTTTCCATCTTTTAATCCTTATCCTCCCATCCATTTATCCATCCAATAATCCATTCCATCCCTCCAATTTTGTATCCCTTTATCCACCTATCCTCGCATCTTTCCACCTACCCAAACATCTTCTTATCCATCCATCCATTTCCCTCTATCTCATCATCCCTTGTCATTGGTATCTAGCTATCGGCTATCCCTATGAAATCCAATGCCATGCTATCATCATTCCTATCTATTTATCACATCTTTACAATATCACCTCAATCTTCATCTCATCTATCCACCTATCCTAGCATCTTCTTATCCATCCATCCATTTCCCTCTATTATCCCTTGTCATTGGTATCTAGCTATCGGCTACCCGCATGCAACCCAATACCATTCACATCATAATTCATCCCTCCTATCTATTTACCACATCTTTCTCACATCTTCATCACTCCTCTATCCATCGTCTCACCTTTCCAATTCACATTCTAATGATTCAATTACCTATCCCATCCCTGAGCTTCACATCCTACATATCTTACACATATCAACCATCGTCCTATCCAATCCTGCAAGTCTATCTTGTCTCATCATATTGAATCCATCATTTTTTCCATTTATATTGGTCATTTCATCATCCCTTATCTGTTGTCAGTCGAACTACGTTTCCCCTGCGCTTTCACGTAGGCAAGGTCAATCATTTGATCTACCCCCGGGGCTCTGTCTCTTGCCTGTCTTGTCATCTTCCATCCTTTTTCTTTGGTCTTGTGTCAAACTACGTTGCCCTTGTGCTTTCACGTAGGCAAGGTTGATCATTTGATTCATCCCTAGGGTTTTGTCTTTTGTTTGTCTTGTCCTCTTCCATCGACTATCTTTGGCCTTGTGTCACACTACGTTGCCCCTACGCTTTCACGTAGGCACGGTCAATCATTTATTCTGCCCCCTGGGCATTTTTTCCATGTGGTCTTTGTCTTCATTTTCCTCTTTCCGCTTTTACCATGGTCTTTTCTTGAACTACGAGGGCTCTGCACTTTCATGTAGGCAAGGTTGATCTTTGATCAACCCTCGAGCCCCTAGGTCTTTAGGGTGTGTCTATTTTGTCATCTCATCATTTTATCATCTTGTCACCTTATGTCTCATCATATTGTCCTGTCATCAAGAATGTCCCTATCCTAGTTGGTCTTACAAACAACGATCATCTGTATCACAAGATCCAATCGGTTTTTTGTATCCTACGTCATATCGATCTTTTAGTTCTATCCATCATTGGTCTCAATAGGATGTATCCTTCCTAATAGACCTCATCAACTCCATCCATCATCTTGATCCTATGGCAAAGGACATTTGAAATTAATTGTGATCTTTTGATGCTTTTGGCTTTTGTTTATCATTTGAGCTCCCTATCATCACTTGTCATGGTCGCCTTGATCCATCATATCATGGTGTGCTTTGACTCATAAACATAGGGGCGTATTTTGATCTCTTTTTTATGTTTCTATCTTCTTGGTTGTCTCACATAGTACCCACCAAGACCCCTATGGTCTTGTGTTATGCTGGGGCATCCTTTTTGTGCTTGTGCTTATCCCAATACCTGGCCTGACCAAAGTCATCACGATTTTGGGGTGTTGGAATAGCCTTCTTGTCTATTGTGTTTGTTTTATGCATTGGACACTAATCTGTCTTGGTTTACATACCCTGACACCTAGTGTCTTATGCTATAGCAAAAATCAGTGCCCTACGGATGGAAAATTGCATTCATGTCGCATATCATCTCATTGCATATTCCCCATTCATCCAATTCTTCTTCCTCCTGCCCCCCACTTTCATTTTTCTTTCTTCTCTTTCTTTCTTTCCTCTTCCCCCTCCCTCTTTCCTCCTACCTGCGGGGCAGACTCGCCCCTAAAGCGGGGCAGACACGCCCTCGGACTACCGGGGCGAACCCCCCCTCAGCCTGTAGCGGGGCGGACCTGCCCTCGGCTGGTCGGGGTGGATCCGCCCTCAGCCTGTAGCGGGGTGGATCCGCCCCTTGCAACAAGGCAGACCTGCCCTGCTGGGCTGGTCGGCGCCGCTGCCGGGGCCATGCCACCGCTGGTCGCAGGTGGCACCGCCTACGGTTGGTGGTGCCTAGCTGCCATGCCGAGGGACAGACCCACCCCTGCAGCAGGGCAGACTCTCCCCCGCCCGGGGCATACTAGCCTTGCCATGAGGAGAATATGCCCTCACTCGGGGTGGACCCGCCTTGAGCTTGGGGTGGATTTGCTCGACGAGGGGCGTATACGCCCCTCGACGGCCAAATTTCCTTTCCCCCCAAATTTCAAATTTTTTTTTTCACATTTTCAAATTTTCAATTCCTACCCATTTTCTAATTTTTTCCTGTCCACAAAACCCATGTTTTATATTTTTGATAAAACATTTAAAATGCATTAAAATGCATTAATAGGGGATTTTGTTGCCTTTCCTTCTATTTGAAAAGGTATTTTTACCTTTTATTTACCGTTTTATTCCTCTGACTAATCCCTTCCCTTCCCAGTGCCGCCATTTGCACCCCATTTGTCCGATTGATTTCATTCAAAAGGAAAACTTGCCTAGTTTTTTGCCCTCTTTCCAACTATACCATCCATGTCTTCTTATCGAGATGTTGCCTGGGACCCTTCTTTTTCCCCCGTCACCCTCTCGAGGGGGCATACCCTTCACATTTACCATTTTTCTCAGCCGTAATCAACTCCCTTCCAGGATTGGGGCATATTCATCCTTTCCCCACTAATTGGACAGCTCAAATCCTCTTCCCCACGCTGGGGCATCATCTTCTAGTTACTTCCTCTATAAAGTCATTTGCACTTTCTTTTTTTCAAAGCACGGTTATTCTAAGAGTACTTCGAAGAGGGGAAAAATATAGACATCCAAATTTGATCACTTCCATATGATCAAAATCATCTATTCTATTCATCTATTTCATTAATAGTGATTGAATAATTTATTTAATCATTATTTAATTTTTTGCATAAAGTTCCTAAAGTATCTAATTAAATAAATTAAATACTTTACCTTACCCCCTTGTCTTCTCCAAATTAAATAAACATGACAAATTATTTAATTTAGTCATTTAACCCATTTGGATTAAAATCAATTTTTAATTCCTCTTTTCTCTCTCCTTGTCACATTCTACATAACCCTCTTTTAATCTAGATTAAATTAATTAATCTGAGATTAGGATGTGCACCACTTAATCAAGATTAAGTGTCACATCCTCCATAATCTCCCACTTGTCCCTAATCTCTCATTAATTATCCTAATCCTGTGTTTGCACAACCTTAATCATAATTATTAGCCACATTTGGCTTACCTTTTTTGGTCAACCTTCCCACTTACCATTTTTAGCCTGGACTCTCTTCCCCATGTGAATTTTTAATTCACATTTATTTGCCCAAGGTTTCTCTCTTCCCCATGTGAATTTTTAATTCACTTTTATCTTTCCAAAATCTTCCTCATCCCCCATGCAAATGTGACATGCCATTTTACATGTGCCCAAGGCTTCTAGAACCTTGGACTTATCACATCACCCACATGTGACAAATCTCCAACTTTTTGGAGACCTCCTTTTATCCAATAAACTCTCCATTGAATGTAAATTTTTCCCACACACTTCCCCTTTTCCCATGGAGATTTTTGAGGAATTCTAAAATTCCTCAAAAGTCTCTTTCATCCTCATTTGGGGACAGAAAATTCCTTTTTGAGGAAATCTTCTCATCCTCCAAGGTACCTCAAAGGTACTTGTCCTTCATCCACCTCTTGTCCTTCCCTTCCACCTCTTTTCCTTCTCTTCCACCTCATTTCCACATCACTCCACCCTAGGACATCTCACCTTCCACATGTCAAGATGTGAGGGCTTATGAGTTCTCAACTCACCATAGCCTTTCATCTTGATCTTTGTTGGATCAATCCCAATCATTGAACTCTCTAGAGAATTCAAATTAGCCTATAAATACCCCTTCAATTCCCTCATTTTGGAGAATCAAGTCTTTTGCAACAAAACTCTTGCAAAATTGCCATTCAAGTTCTCATCCATTGTAGCACTCACATCATCAATTCATCTTGCATCCATTTTAGCTTCATTGTCATCCAAGGAGCACACAAGACTTCAAAAATTAAGGGCTAACCAAGGAAGAAACAATATGAAGGTATAACAAGCATTTCATTTGTTTATCTTGCTTTCATATTTTTCTTAGGCTAATCTTATTGAGGTGCCCTTTTATTTTGTTACTTCTTCCTATTTGCACTATTAGTTCTTCATCTTGCATCTCACATTAGGAGTAGCATTTTATTAGGATCACAGTACCAAATCAAAGTCTCTTACAAAGAAGACCATGTTATGACACCAGAGATTTGGTCAGATAGTAGATAAGGTCTATAGACCTTGAAAAATGAAAATCTTGTTAATGGATTAGATGACTATAACCTTGAATTTCACTTTTATGAGCATTGTATATATGGTAAAGAAAAATCATGTTAAATTTCACTCTAGTTCTTAAAAGTATACTTGTATTTCAGATCTAATACATGTTCAAATGTATTTGGTATAGTTGATGTTCCTTCTATTGGTAAATTAATTTAATATGTTCCTAATTGATGATTTCAATAGGACATGGGTTTATTTTTTAAAGAGTAAAGATGATGTTTTTAGTCATTTAAAAGAATATAAAGAAATGGTTTGGTTGAAAATTATAAAAAGGATTAAGTGCTTGAGGACATATAATGGCGGTGAATTTTGCACCAATGATTTTTTATTTTTTTAAAATATTGCAGTATATAGAGATAGAAGACAACTCCATATTCTCCATAATAGAATGGACTTGTACAAAGAATAAACATGAACTTGATGGAGAAAGCAAGGAGAATGTTAGGCGATGTCAAACTAGAAGACAAATTTTGGGCCAAAGCTATAGGCATTGCTCGCTACTTGATAAATAAGTCTCCTAGATAAGCTCTTGTTGACAAGATGCCAATGGAGGCATGGTCAGATCACAAGCCTTCACATTTGATATTTTTTGGTTGTGAGGAATATGCACATGTGCCAAAGGAGAAGTTGATTTTTTTAATAAAAACTATCAATATTTTCAGATCAGATATGCTTATGGTGTGAAAGGATATCAGATTTAATTTATCTTGTTGCATAAAAGGACAATTTATTATGGAAGTATCAAGCCTTGGGCGGGTGCATGGAAATGGGTAGCAATTCCATGGACACCCTCCAAAAAAAACAAGTTGAAAACCATAACGCAAACGCGTTATAACGCACTTGCGTTATGTCTCCGTTAAACTTAAGCTAGGTCTTAGTAGCTACAAACAAATAACGCGAGCATGTTATAACACACTCACGTTATTAACTGTTAAAAGCAAAAAAACAAATGCAAATCTCTCATTTGCATTTCGACTGTTTTTTTGTTGCACCCATGGCCAAAAACCCCAGAATATCATGCTCACATTCTAGTAGGAGAATTTATTCACCAATAATCCCTATTTCTTCACAATGATGGTGCGACGACGACGAGGAGTTGTAAGAGGTAAGGATTCTATGGTTTTTGTTTTGAATTTGTTAGTTTTAGGTTGAATTTGATATCTATTTGTTTGAATTTTTAGGAGATGCAAATCAACCTACAAACCCTCAAAATCCTCAATAGGAAGACCAACCAAATCCTCAAGATCAAAATCAACCACAACATCAACCTCCTCCACCAATCACTCAACCCCCTCCTGGCACTCAACAAAATTTAATGAGTGAAATTGAGAACAACAAAAAACAAATTGAGGATTTGATCAATAGGTTGAGTGATCCAAATGGTTCAACCATAGAAAGAATGACCCTAACAAATTCATTGAAAGATATGTTAACAAACATAGATTCAATTAGCAAACAAATAACTAGATGGGAAGATAGGAGGCAGGTGGCTAGGGACTATTATGCAAATAAACTATCATACAAGGATGTGAAAGATTTAAAAATTACAAAAGGTGATTTGTGCTCATTATTCACTGACCCACACACAAATCAAAATCTTACCCTCAATGTGAAGAGGTTTCCTATCCATTGGTGCCACCACCAACAGATGAAGGACCGGTTTTATGATAGGTGGTACATGGTCTTTGATTACCCACCGTGCAACAATTGCGAGGTCTCGCAATATTTCCTTAGGAAACTATACAGTGAGTTCATATTGAAAAGAATCCCAAATTATTTTGATATGAAGGATTTCTAGGGGAGAGGTGGGGGGTCAGCTCAGGATAGACCTGGTGCACAGCCGGATTCTACGTGGCAAGGTAGATGAGCTCTCGCTAGGCCACCTCATGAGCACATTGTTATGCCTTTCATTGTGAAGGAAAGTGTACGTAGAGATATTGCAGGCAATCAACACTTTGACCCAGAGTGTCATCCATCATACTAGCCCCTTTCTACAATGCCATCCAGGGGAGTCTTCGAGTGGTGGCCTTCGAACACATGTGTGTCAATATTGCAGTGCTACTTGTTCACATGATCCTACTAACCCTCTGGAGATTGGTATGCATGATCCATCTATAGCTATGGAGATGGAGAGGGCAGCTGACATTTTGCATGAGGCATATGGCATTGATAGTCAAGTAAAAGTTAGTGCATGTGTTCATTGAATTTAATTTATTAAATGTTGATTTTGAAATCCAAGATTAACTAAAAATGTTTTATGATTTTAATAAAACTGCAGGGTCACAGTGTTGAGATTGGATACACCGGCCCCCCACCAACCTATTTTTGCAGTACACCTATCGCTAGGGTATGTAACTAGTAAACAATTATAAGTTTATTGCATATTAATGGCATTGTTTTATGAATCGTAATTTAATATGCAATTTTGGATGTTGAACAAACTAATATTGGAGGTTTTGATGGAACACTTCCTAGTGGTGGTGGATTTACTCAAACTTTCATGTAAGTAATAGAATAAAGAGTTTAACTAATGAATCAAGTTCTTAATAGATTTGTGTAGTTTATACATGCACATCGTTGATTACGTTGAATAATTTTTTATTTTATTTTCAGTTGTTGTGAGACAATACACCTCCGAATGTGACGAGGGCAATGGATATTGGTGTGACATTTGTTATACAATCATCGATGGCTCTGACAGAAGAGGTATGAGGCAAATTAGTAAATTTTAATTTACATTTGTTGTTATAAATGTTAGTTAGTGAAAAATCAAACCATTATTGATTCACGTAGTTTTTGTCTATTTGTATGGTTTATATAGGGCTTGAGCACACCTGAGCATGGGCATGAGGATATTTCCCTCGTGGAGAGAGATCGTGAGATGGTTGTAAGTGATTTTTTTTCAAATATATCATTTTTTATAATGTAATTTCTATATATTCATGTCTTTACTTCTTATTGTAATAGTTAAAACTTCACCATGAACTAAACCCTAGGAGGAGTAGCAGGAGCACTCCATGAGCGCAACAAAAATGAGTGACAGAACTATCGCCATCCGAGCGAAAAATAAAGGGAAATATTTTTTTTCTTGCGCATGGAGAGCAATGACTTTTGATTCCAAAGTCCTTTGTTGTATGCCTGCATGGTAGTTTTGTACATATTTTTTATTGGACATATTTGACATTGTATGCCTAGATGGAATTATCATAAGCCTATATGGCTATTTTGTACATATATTTCATACTTATATCGACATATATTTATGTATTCCTACATGGCTATTTGGTTAATACAAATATCTTTTATCGATGCCTATCCATATTTGCATTCTAAATTGATGGTTCAATAGATATGCATTACGTGTATTCGAGTGTATACTTTACAAATTACATGTATACTTTGTGACTTACGTGCATTCGATTGTATACTTTGTGGCTTACATGTTTTCATGCATATACCTTGTATTCGTGCATATACTTTGTTTTAATTTGTGTATACTATGTATTCGTGTGTATACTTTTTGAGGCTTACATGTTTTTGAGTACTTGTACTTCCCTTATTGACATGTACATGTTTGAATTATTCACACGTATAATTATTAACTGGTTAACCCTAGCATTGATCTATGTCATCCTCAATGCATGATCCTTGAGATGGAGTAAGAACACCCTCAAGGTCAAAAGGAGTTTCACATGCATTCTTCATAAGCTCATTTTGGTAGTGAAACCAAAAACCTATTGCATCATTGAAAAAGATTTTTTTTTTCCTTTATAGCAGGTATGAAGCCATTATCATTCTCCATCAATTCTTCATGTATCCACTCCCCATGAATGGTTGTCTCATGACCTTCATGAAACCAACCACTTATCTCATTTGTGATAGAAGAAATGTATGAAGATTTATCTTCCTCCTTATGAACCATTCATTATCATGAGAGATGGGTTCTTGTGAACCACTACTGATGAATCATGGGTCAATGAGTTTGACTTTAAAACTACACGATTGAATCCTGATAGCAATATCACAATATTTATATATCTAAATGTGTTATTTCCTTCAGCTAAAATTTGTGCTTATACTTATGTGATTGATGTATGTTTGTGTATGGGATCATAGTAATTTCTATTTGATGATGCTATTGTGTCTTTAAGGTTTATTTATTAAAGGGTGCATGAAACAAGTTTTAAATCCTTACAAATCTTTGAATTTCTTAGGTTTTTCTATTTGTCGAGTCTGGGCTCCGAGCCCGAGTCCAAGTCAAAAAATGGCTTGTCAAGTCCGAGGTGAGTCCTAGTCTTGTAACACTGGTGTGAACACATCGAGGAATAATGTATATGCCGATGAAGAGAGAACCCATCCTTGTTTCCAAACAAACCATGGTATAGATTTGGTTGGCCGAGATAAAACATCACTCTCCTGGATAGTTTGAACCATAATCTTTCATGGCTATAAACACACCTTCATTATGTGTGTTCTTGATCCTACTAAAGAAATGGTGGAACATGTTGTAGATCAAATATTGCAACCCTAAGTCCACAAGAAGGTTACTTGTCTTGATTTCTGCAAATGTCTTTAAGATGTTCATCCTTCTTGAGCAATGTGAACTATTGATGTTATCTAGATCTTTGAAACTGTCTGCAACCATGTGCAATATTGTAGAAGCTAGAGCTATATCTAATACTACAAATGACTACTCAATGGAATTCTGATAGCAATACCACAATTTGACACATTGTAGAAAATACCTCCTACTTATCAATTGATGAGCTAAAGGGGCTTTATAATGAATGTGTCATAAGGCACAACACTTGTTGAAGGTTTTGCAAATGGGGTTGCAAGCTAAGTGGGCTTAACCTTGGGGAAAAAACTTCGTGGTTAAGCGCTTGAGCTGGAGTATACTAGAATGGGTGATCTCCTGGGAAGGCCTAGTGCCTCACCTCTATGAACATCACTTAGATGCAATGAGTGTTAAGTGGGCCATTCAATATCATTTCAAATTTGTTGTTTTAAGCAACTTACAAAGTTGCAACTTAAGACTCCTCCAACCTAAGGGATTGATTTGGTGGAACATAGCTCAGAACGATTCCACATGTTTCAGTGCAAAAAAGGATCATGCCTAGCGTAAACATACCTATTTGGACATGTTGGAATAGTATGCTTGGTCACACAAGTTGCAGAACGAAAGTTGCACCACTTTGCAACTTTGCACTGCTTGCATTTGATACTTTTCCATCAAGTGAAAATCCGCCACCATTGGAAAACCACTCCGAGATAGCCAAAATCAAGAGAGATTTTTTTAGACAAGCTGAACATGATCCTATAAGATCAGATGAGAAGTTTCTAAGCGTCACGGTATCTGAGTAATAACATGTTGAAGTTTGCAGCCATTTTGCACTTTGGACCCTTAAGAGATCGATCCGATGGAACATAGCTTGGAGCGATTCCACATGTTTCGGTGAGAAAGATGACCATGCCTAGTGTAAAAATGCCTATTCAGATGTGTTGGAATAGTCCACTCGGTCACACGAGTTGCAGAACGAAAGTTGCACCACTTTGCAACTTTGCACAACTTGAATTTGACACTTTTTCCACTAAGTGAAAATCCGTCGCCACGAGAAAACCACTGCAAGATAGCCAAAACCAAGAGATTTTTTCTAGAGGGATCCAACGACTTTCTGTAGGATCAGACAAGAAGTTTTTAAGTGTCACGGTATCCAAGTAATAGCATGCTGAAGTTTGTAGCCATTTTTCACTTTGGACACTTAAGGGATCGATCCGGTGGAACATAGCTTAGAGGGATTCCACATGTTTAGTTGTGAAAGAGAACCATTCTTAGCATAAACATACATATTTGGATGTGTTGGAACATTCCGCTTGGTCACATAAGTTGCAGAACGGAAGTTGCACCACTTTGCAACTTTGCACTGCTTGCATTTGATGCTTTTTCCATCAAGTGAAAATCCACTGCCACGAGAAAACCACTCCAAGATAGAAAAAATCGAGAGAGGTTTTTCTAGAGGGCCCAACACCTTTCTGTAGGATTAGATGATAAGTTTCTAAGTGTCATGGTATCCAAGTAATAGCATGCTGAAGTTTGCAGCCATTTTGCACTTTGGACCCTTAAGGGGATCGATCCGGTGGAACGTAGATCATAGCGATTCCATGTGTTTCAATGCAAAAAAAGACCATGCCTACCATAAACATATCTATTTGGATGTGTTGGAGCAATTAGTTTGGTCACACGAGTTGCAGAGTGAAAGTTGCACCACTTTGCAACTTTGCACTGCTTGAATTTGACACTTTTTCCATCAAATGAAAATCCGCCACCATGAGAAAAAAACTCCAAGATAGCCAAAACTGAGAGAGGTTTTTTTAGAGGAGCCCAATGCCTTTCTGTAGGATCAGATGAGAATTTTCTAAGTATCACGATATCCAAGTACCTAGCATGTTGAAGTTTGCAGCCATTTTGCACTTTGGACCCTTAAGGGATCGATTCGGTGGAGAAGAAGACATACCTTGAGGTTCATATGGGGATGATGGCATACCTTCTTCGTCAATTTTGAGTGATGATGTACTCTCAACTTGATATGTGTTGGATGGTGTCCAACAATATTCACTTGCGGTACATGGTGTCCCTCCATATTCACTTGTAGTAGATGGTGTCTGTCCATATTCACTTGTGCTAGATGGTATCCCTCCATATTCGCTTGTGCTTAATGGTGTCCCTTCATATTCACTTGTCGTAGAGGGTGTGTCTCCAACTACAGTATCTGAATCTGTCTTATGATGATGCTTTTGCATTCATGTCTGTTGTGTTGCCAATTCACATTCTCTTTTTGACAATTGAGGTTCCTCCACAATCGGGTTGTTTTCATCAATCATTTCCAATTTCTTCTTTTCACAATATGCCACCGCCCGAACTCTCTCCTTTTCTTTCAAGATTTTGTTCTCTTCGTCTGTTAGTTTCCTATTTGTCTTTTTCTTCGGCATGGCGGATAATTTTATCTGTACCATGGTAATGAGATGAATATTAGTTCCTAAAAAATGTATCCATTCAAGTTAATTGAAAAATATATGTCATTGAAGGCTTCATTTAACTAATACTTACAATCATCGTATACAAAAGTTAACCTAGCATGTAGACAAATGTGTACAAACTATGGAAGCACTAGGTTGGCCAGAGCACATTTCTAACTAAAAGTGAATAACCATGATGGTGATTCTGAAAAATAATGAGTGAATGGCATTGTGAGTGTTTGATAATTTTGTGGTGTAGGAGCACCTTGTCAATCTATTCTTCCATTTTGAAATTTGATTCAATTTTGGGTATCTTCATGTTGTAAGAGGGTCATCAAAGACATTTTCCATGTACCGGTTATATGAGCTTTCAAAGGTGGTTGTTTTTTAGTTATAGGAATTGGGGGGAGTTGGTTTTCATTGAAAAAGGTTTAAACAACCTCCATTGGCTCGAAGGGAGGATTTTTGTTCATTTTGAAATCCATTTTTTTGATAAAAAAATGCTCTTTTGAGAAACTCACTGGTGTTTTTGCAATTTCGTGCACTTGTACGCATCTATACAACCTCCCCTTGATAGAAAAAAATATAATATTGTAGGAACATGTCTTAACTCTCTAATGCATCAGTTCTGAGGGCTTAACATTACGTTTGAAGGGAGCAATTGACAATTTTCTGAAATTGCTCATTTCAAGCCAGTCAAGGGTTTGTGTAGGATTTAATTATGAAATGACCATCCCACCTACTGTTATGACTTTTTTCTTAGTGGGATGGCATGTAAATTTTTATATTAGGGTCTTTTATTGTTGAAAATGCCTTGGAATGAAACTAATGACAATAGGATGGGGTTCTTAGCTCAAACAAGCACTTTTCCATGAGAATTTGAGGAACCAAGGAGTGATTTTGAAAAAGTGTTGAAGAAGTGGTCTATGTAATGAAATTTTGACCTTGTGCAGGGTATTTTGAAGATGTTTTATGCTTTGGAATGGTCTGGGAAGGCCTGGGTATAGGAGTTTCTATAAACCCTCCCTCTTTGCATTGAAAAGTGGGGGTTTTTGTATTGGAAGCCTAGTTGAGTAGGTAAGGTCCTAAGACCTAGAAATTATCTTGTTTTGAGACCTAATTAAAGACATTTTTTGGGTTTGGAAGTCTGGTGTGAAGACCTAAGGTTAGTTCCTTTGTAAAATTGGCCTACTTGGAGGCCTAAAATAGTGAAAAGGTCAGTTTTCTTAAAGTTGTCCCAAAGGAGACATGTGATGGGTTAAGGTATGTCTTGCAACTCTGAAATGGGTGCTACAATCATTCTTTTATTTTCTTGGTGTTTTGGAAAGTTTTGGAGTTAAGGGCCCAAAACTGGTTTTGCATAGTAACTAGATTCCAAGGGTGAAATGTGGGAAATAATGTTTCTTTTTGTTGTCTAGCTTGGAGGAGTGTTGGGATTGGTCCATTACATCTTTTTAATCTTCTTAGATGCCTCTTGAAGGCAAGTTGACATCTTCAATGGTTTTGGGTCCTCTAACTCTGCATCAAAAATGAGTATCACAGTTTGAAGTGTGTGCATGGTTTGGGAGATACATGTGACAGTTTTCAAATGCTTTGCTACTAGCAATGTGGACAATGAACAAAGGAACTAAGTTTGTGTGTAAGGGAAAACTTCTGAAAGGTTTCATTTTTGGTTGATGTTTTGAGGAACCTAGTTGATTGTAATCAGTTATTTTCAAGATTTTCAAGGTGTTTTGAAGGTCCTTAAGGAATTGGGAACTCTTAATGCTAATTTGAGTATACAAATCAAATGTTTTGTGAAGGGAAACATAGTTGAATAAGTGTTTCAAGAAAGGTGTTGATTTCTTCCTTTGTACTGCATCAGTTTGTGCAGAGGTATTGGAAGGTGTTTGGACCCTTCAGAGGAATGGGAGAGGTTTGGAGTTGTCTTAAAAGATGATTTTTTCATGAATGGCTCTGAGTTTCTAATCAACTTTATGCTATTTTACAATCAATTTTATGATGGTTAATCTATTTTTTTGAGTCTGAAAAAGAGTTGAAACCAAGTTCTAATGTTTTGATGAAAAGATGATTGAGTTTTTTTGTTGATCTTCTTCAATTTAAGTTAGGGTCAGAAGTACCCTTGATGATTTGTGGATCCTGGTCGATGCTCTGCATCAAGATTAAAATGGTAATTTCCAAGTGTATATAATTATGTATATAATGGTAATTTAAAATGTGCATTGACAACCTAAGGTTATAATGGCAAACAAAAATGAAAGCAAGCCATAATAAAATGAAAGAAAATGTGTAAAGACTTCACATACCTTAAAAACCAGACTTTCAAATGGAGGAGTTCAACCCAATTATGTAGCCTTAGCTTCTTCTTTCTTCAAACTCCACAACAATTTGACTTGTTCAAAATCTTGTTCCCTTCCACACTTCAATTGTATATCAGTTTTCAATGGAATTCAAACTTCAATTGATATTATATGTCTTTCAACATGGAAACTCTGCTATTTCATGCAAAGGTGGTAAAAAGATCATGGAAATGGTGATGGAATGTGAAAAACATGCTTGCACACTTCACAACATCATCAAAAAGATTTTTTTTGTCGGAGCATGCACAAAACCAAGGGAATATGCAGACCGTGGGCCTTGAAAATCATGGGTATATCGAGTTTTTTACCATTTTAGTGGAGTACAAAATGCGCACGCATTATAACGCTCTCGCGTTATGTGAAATTTGGTTTTCTTAGTATATTTCTGAGAGTGGGAGGGAGAGAGGGGGAGAGTGGGAGATAGAGAGGGAGGGAGAAGGGGAGAGTGGGAGAAAGAGAGAGTGGGAGGGAGAGAGGGAGAGAGTGGGAGGGAGAGATGGGAAGAGTGGGAGATAGAGAGGGAGGGAGAAGGGGAGAGTGGGAGAAAGAGAGAGTGGGAGGGAGAGAGGGGGAGAAGGGGAGAG
>CM021109.1:524600068-524810859 GCA_007115665.2 Sequoiadendron giganteum | reverse complement strand
CCTCAACTCTTAATCCCTCAACCCTCAATCCTTAAACCCTAAACCCTCTACCCCTATACCCTCTTCCCCTTACATTGGACCCTGAACCTAATCCTTCAACCATATACCCTCAAACCTATACCCTAAACCCTCTACCCTCAACCAAGTAAACCCTTAACCCTAAACCCTTAACCCCAAACCCTTCAACCCTAAACGCTTAAACCTTAAACCTTAAACCTTCTACCCTATACCCTCAACCAAATACCCTCTACCATCAAACTTATTCCCTCAACCCTCAAACCTTAAACCCTAATACCCTAGAAACCATCAACCCTATAGGTCCTCAACCCTAATCCCTCAACCCTATACCCTCAACCCCTATCACTTTCTCTCTATCTATACATCTCACCTCTCCCTCCTTCCCTCCCTCCCTCCCACCCTGTCTAATTGTCTCTATCTATTGTCTCCCTCTTTTTGCGTATCTCTCATTCAATCAATACCTACCACCCTCTCTCACTCCCTCTATCCATCTCTCTTTATGTCCCTCCCACTCCATCCCACTCTCTCGCACTACCTCTCTCTCCCTCTCTCTCATGTCTCTTCCTCCCACCCCCTCTCTCTCTAAGGTCTGTCCCTCTGGCAACCTACCTAAGTAAATCTCTCTTTGTCTCTCTCCCCTCTCTCTATCTATCCCTCCAACCCTACCTAGATAAGTCCCTCTCACTCCACCCCCCTATTTCTCTACCTCTATCAGGTTAATCCCTCTCACACCCTCTCCCTCTCTCAGGTCTCTCACTCACACTCCCTCTCTCTCCCACCCCCTCTCTCTCACACTCCATCTCTCTCACACTCCCTCCCTCTCACACTCCATCTCTCTCACACTCCCTCTCACTACCTATCTCTCAAGTCTCTCCCTCTCACCCCCCTCACACTCTCAAGTCTCTCCCTTTCACACCCTACCTACATAACTGTCTCCCCACACCCCCCCCCCTCTCTGTCCTCCCTCTCCCTCATTTCTCTCTCCCTCTCCCTCAATTCTCTCTCTCCCTCCCTCTATCCCTCTCATCCTACCTAGCTAAGTCCCCCTCACTCCAACCCCTTCTCTCCCACTCCCTCTCTCTCAAACTCTCACTTCCACCCCCTCTCCATCTCTCTAGACTCTCTCTAAATTCTCCCTTCATCTAAAGACATACATAAATGCATACATACAAGCATAATACATATAATCTTACATCCATACAAGCATACATACATACATGACATACATGTACATAAAAGTATATCAACATACATTAATATATTGGCATTTAACATAAAGTAATACATAATGCAAGTGCGTTATAATGTGCTCGCGTTATGTGTTAGTTGACATGTTCCCCGCATAAGCAAAAACCATGTCAAAAGTGAGATATAACGTGAGTGCGTTATAAAGCGCTTGCATTATATCTTGCTTTGGGAATTCCTGAGCCTTAGGCTTGGTATTTGCTTTGGAATACCAACCCAAAGGCTTGGAGGGCATTCCCAACGACCAGAGACGTGTTTTTAAAAAATCCACCATATTTTTCATAATCGAGTTCGTGCTCACCATTAGGATTGCACGTGGTTCAATATCGAAAAAATCAAACACATGGGTAATGTTGGGTTATCTCTTAGCTATCCAACAATGTAATTTTTTTCACTTTCTGAAAATGTTAAGTCTTGAACATCCATAATTTATTTTATTTGTGTCTTTTTTTTTGCCAAAAAGCAGTGTTTGGTATTTTTTTCATTATAAATTAACCGTTCACCAATTTTTCAAATAAATTAAATTTTTAGAAACTAGACTCCATTCTACAAAATTAATTTTTTTTTTTAAAAGATAAATCAATTAGTTTCCAAAATTTGTAGGGGTAGCACGGCCAAAATTCTATTTTCAGGATATGTCCACTTCGTAAATTAGTAAAAAATCAAATATTCATTAAAAAATTATCAAAAAAATCGTGCATCAACTACATAATGTTAGCTAACTTTTGACTATTGTGATTTTAAAAATACTAAAAAAAGGTTCACCATACGAGGGTTGTACAAGAGTTGCTATGTTATGTTTTTTTGACAAAAACAACACCAATTTGTGTACGTCCCTCGTTTGAACCCCTTAATCTCAACCATTTTCAAAATAAATTAGTAGTTTAGAAGGTAGACTCAGAGCACTTGAATCTTTCTTTTTGTTCCGTCTCAAAATTTTGAGTCTAAGTATCCTCAATTTCACGTCCAAGGTCAGTATTTCCTGATTTTAGAAAAAAGTTGTCCACTTAAGTCGCCCTTTTGGGAACCATCTTTGTGCACTTACTCCCTCATTTTATTATAATAAAGTTAGAACAAAAGGAAGAGAAGAAAGATGTGTTTCAATTTCCTTCTAAACTTGAAAAAATTGAATCAAGTCCCCTAGAAAGATAGGAAGTTAACAAGAGCTTCATGAGTTTTGAATCATCAAACAAAGAAAAAGAATATGAATCTCAGCTTGTTCAAAGGTCTATCAAGCATAGAAAACCACCAAAAATGTATGAATATTCTCTATATAATTGGAGATTTATATATTTTTAATGCTAATCATTATGAATCAACATTAGTAGAAGAGACTCTTGGTATGAATAATGCAGAGTAATGGAAAAATCCATGGATGACGATATGCTAGCTATTAAAAATAATTATATATGGTGTACCTTGTACCATTTCCTAAAGGATGGAATCCCATTGGTTGCAAATGGGTGCTCAAAAATAAAATGGGTTTATTTGACATCATTGTGAATTATATAGAACAATTGGATGTAAAGGGTTACTCCCAAGTTAAGGGAGTAGATTACAGTGAGATTTTTTATCCTATAGCTAAAATGAAATCCATAAATTTTTTAATTTCTATTATAGTAGCTTATAATTTAAAAATTAAGAAAATGGATGTGAAAACAACATTCCTTCATGGTGATTTCAAAGAAAAAATCTATATGACATAGCTAGAGAACTATGTGGTGAAATTAAAGTCATTTGGTTTGTAAGTTAAAAAAATCGTGTATGGTTTAAAATAACATCCTAGAATTTGGTACCAAAATTTTGATACATATGTGTTGAGTATGAGATTTGTGTGATAAATCTGATTATTGTCTGCATTTCAAATCTGATGGTGATCATTTCTTGGTTATTGCTTTGTATGTTGATGACATGTTTATTATCAAAGGAAAGGGTTTGATTATAGAATTAAGATATCATATCTCAGTAAATTTTGAAATGAAGGACCTTGGTGTAGCAAAACAAACTCTGGGAATGGAGATTAGAAGAAACAAACAAAACAAAAATATTTGGCTAGGCTAGAGTAAATTTGTGGATACTATTCTAAGAGGAATCAATATGTGTAGTATAATAGACCATTATGTGTTCATATTATAATGGGAATGTAATTATCTTGCATTGTCTAACATCTCTATTAGAGATGAAAGACACATGATTTTAGTACCATACCAGAGTGTAGTTGGTAGCTTTATGTATGCTAATATGGTCTATACAAGAATAAACATTTCCTAAGTAGTAGAAGTTCTTTCTTGATACATGTCTAATCTAGGATGAGCACATTGGAATGTAGTAGAAAGAGTTTAAATACTTGTAGGGTAAATTAGAGTACTCTATATGTTTTCATGGATCAAGAGACTATAACTCCTTAGATATTAGAGGTTATGTGGATTCATATCAATTGGGTTGGTGATGTTGATAGTTGAACATCCACCATTGCATATATGTTTAATTTATTTGGTGGTGCAATTAGTTGGATTCTTGTAAGAAATAATTAGTTGTGGTCCATTTTTCCACTACAAAGGTAGACTATATTGCATCTACTCATGCATGTACATAAGGAAGCTATTGGCTTAAAATATTGTGTTTAGATATAGGGTGTGGTGACAATCAGAGTGCAATTTCCTTAGCAAAGAACCAAAAATTTCATCATATAGGACTAAGCACATTGATGTACAATACCACTTCATGAGGGATATGGTTGAGCATGGCAAGGTGAAACTAAAGAAGATTGGAAATTTGGAAAATTTTAAAAATGAATCAATAAAGCTTGTGAGCCAAATAAGTTCAAATGGTGTTCAAAATTAGTGGGCCTCTCAATCCCCATCGACTAATTATCCATTTTGTATAGGTTCTTGCAAGGTGTTTGATATGTGGAAGAGTGTTAGAAAAATCAGTGTCTCGACCTTGCATGTTAAAAAGAAAAGAAAACGAAAAAATAGAAGAGCCGAGATTTTTTTATGACAAGGCAACTATTTCTAGAAGCATGTTGCATGGAGATAGGGACAAGTTGGTGGTCAAGATAATTATGATTTTAATGATGAGTGTCATTATCTTATTTATTAGTTGTTTCTAAAATGAAACCTCACTTCTAGAAGGTTCTCACATGCAACGTAATATTATATATATTGATGTTTTAAGAAAAGTCATTTCCATAAGAAAGTTTAGTTTCCAAGTCCATAAGTTGTTGGAATGTTGTCAAAATTCCTTTAGGATTCAATTGAGGTGAAGCCTCCTCTAAGAAACTGCATTGCAAGTTTGTTGTAACTTGTTTCATGATTTGATAAAAATTGTGTAAGTTTTGGAGTGTGAGGTTTTTCTCCCAAAAAGATTTTTCCTATGCAAATCACCGTGTTATGTTCTTATTGTTATTCTATTAAATGCCATTTTATATGCATTTCTTTGAATCTCTATAGAGTTGAATTAAAATTTGCATGATATTCTTATCAAAATTAGCATAAGAAGTATTTCCTCACACCTTTTCTTCCTTAGAATAGCTTCACCCTTCCCACCTTACCATATAACCATGACAATCCACTAGTCTACACTTTCATGGGAATCTTGATTGATTGCTCACCACTTTATATGTTTCTTTATATAAAGAGAAGAATCGTGGATTCATGATCTCCCACTATAATACACATAACTATCTTAAATTAGATAATATTTGTGTGAGTTGAATCAAGAAGATCTACATAGATTTTAATAGAAGCATACAAAAGATGTCTAAAATATTTTAAAATATTGAAAAAGAAAACATATCCAAATTGTATACTCTTTCTGTAATTAAAAATAAAAATTATAAAAACATGATTTTTTTTTTTTAAAACTATTACAACACCAAAACAAAAATATATTAACTATTTTACTACCATTTA
The DNA here is from genome assembly GCA_007115665.2 of Sequoiadendron giganteum. NCBI lineage: Eukaryota > Viridiplantae > Streptophyta > Pinopsida > Cupressales > Cupressaceae > Sequoiadendron > Sequoiadendron giganteum. Next base: position 524,805,682 of record CM021109.1, on the reverse strand, counting down.
TAAAAACAAAGACTCAAATACTTATTCTATTAAATAAACTATAATTTCTTACATTACTATTTTATATATATATACACACTATTTTCACCTGTCATCCTATCGACATAATTGTCACACAGGAAAATAGAACCACTTTAGAGATTTTTGCATTTGTCATAGAGGATGGGCGGTTTATTCTTGTTGGGCTATTTAACAAAGAGTATACGTTGAGAATGTCTTCTTTTATTTTTATATATTTAGATATGGAAGGAACTCTTTTGTCCTTCAGACGTGCCCTGCTATGCTATATTTTGTTCTGTGTTTTTCCTTGCTGTACATTGTCTTTTCTAAATTCAAATAGGATGCTTTGGTCTTTGTCCTTTACCATTAAGGCGCTTATTCTCTTTCTCTTTATATATAGAGAATATGTCATGCTCATTTGATACCATGGACACTGTTAGTGTGTCTTTAGTCAAAACAATTGTCAATTAGTATTATGATAGCCGTTTTTCACTTGACAATCACCAAATCAGTAATAATCAAACCCTCTTTTGCTCTGTCTAATAATCAAAGTGTCACTTCCTTTTTTTCTTTCTATTGAGTACATTGGGATGTGTTGTGTTTGCTTTTTCTTTGTTTTCTTGTTTTTAGTATGGTTAAACATCAGTATGAAATTATCTAAGAGGAAAAGGTTGCACTAGATATGTATATAAATCAAAATTTTCACATATTGATCTTAATATAAAAGAGTGGGAAATGAACTATGACAGAGTTCTTGATTTTATATGCTTATTAGTGTCTATTGATCTCTAATTTCATCTTGACAAATGTTCGACACCTAAGTGAAAATGGGACACTCTTTCTATATTGTACGGTAAAAATATTAATATTAGAGTTTATCAAATTAATAATGACTTGATGAACCTTGATCCAAGTAGTTTTGATTGCATCCAATTTAAAGATAAAACAACTAATTTTTAATGTGTTTTTGATAAGATAAGCAATAATTACAGGTCGTCATACCCTTTACACAATGAGCCACTAGGGCCAAAAAGGACAAGCAAGGTTTTGAAAGGACCAGGAACCTTTTACAGAGCTAAGACAACACCATTGAACACACTGCAGAAACACAACAAAACCTACCATCACCTGATCATCAGATAACCAAGAGTGACAACACACTTAGAACCAATAGCAGTCCCAAGTCTAAGACTAGCTAAATAACTCATTCCAGGCACTAAAACTAGGATCGACAGAACCCTTAGGACAAACAACAGTCCTATGTCAAAAATAGTAAAGTCCATGAGCCAAGAAACAACCCATAACACAATAGTTCTAAAAATATTGTCAGAGACAACCAAGCCACTGGCCACATGCAGGAGTTGGACTGCAATCAACCTTCCACACAACTTAGTCAAAACAACACCAATTGTTGTTGAGACATGTTCTTCAAAAAGCACCAACTAGCTAGACACCAACCCCAAATCCACCTCAAAAGGAAGGGGCTCCCCTCTATAGGAGAGGAAGAAATGGGTACCAAAACCACCAAAGAACCCACCCTCGAGAGAAAGCACACACAACCTCAATAGGGACTAGCCAAGGAGAGAAGCACTTCCCACCATCTTTACAATCACCAGCTCCACCTCAATAGGAGAGGGCTCCACCATTTCTAATTTTTAATGTGTTATCTAAGCTTGATTTTAAATATTTAGATTTTATTTCTAGCTTTCATACTCCATTGAATATTTATGGGAGCCTCATATGTTGTACCTACTTTTAATATTTATTTCTAATCTTATAATTCAAGAATAAGAAAGATTGATTTAAATGGACATCATGAAGTCTTCTAAGTTACATGCATTAACGGCTAATCAACCTAAGGAACAAAAATAATAAGAGGATCCTAACAAAAGTAAAAGAGAAAAAAAATCATAAAAGGATAAATACACAATTTTCATCAAAATTGGATTATATATCCTCTTCCTCAAAAGGGGATTTATCTAAGAAAGGAAAACCCTTGTGTATATATTACAAAAGAATAGTATGCATGGTGAACATTGATGTTATTCAAAATAGATTGATGAGATGAATAATCTTCTTAAGAAGAATAAAATCAAAATGTTTTCAAGGATGCCACAAAGTTCATCATATTATAAATCAGAGGATCAAAAGGGTAAGACACCCAAATGTTGCTTTTGTGTATATTATAGTTTAGGGAAACAAGTAATTGATTATGGAGCTTGACATCATATGTCTCCATCAATGGATACTTCTTCATTTGAGACTTGCTATATGCCTTGTATTCTAATGTGTAACAATAATACTATGAGTTTTTGTGGGAAATATTCTATTAACATGGTTGAACGATCATCCAATGATGTCTTTTGTGTATCTTTCTTGTCAACTAATCTCCTATCCATCTATCATATTGCACATTATTGTATAGGTAAAAGTGTTGAGTTTACACTTGATTATGTAATTATTCAAGATTTGTAGAGCAATGACATTGTTGTAGTTGGAGAAGTAGACAATTAGTCTAGAATGAATGTTTTCCCACATTTTTATGGATACTCCTTCAATTAAAGAATCTATTGTAAACAATTTTAGGATTTGCAATACGGTCACCTAAATCTTCAAATCCTTTGAACAATTAAGTTTCTAGAGGAATATGGTGACATTCCTCCATCCTTTCCTATTGTTTCTACAAAGTTTATTGTTGCCTCTCTTGAGAAAGTTGATATTACTCGTTCTAATCTAACACATTGGGACATCTATCTATAAATATTTAACATCTTTTTTGGGATCTTATCTTTTGGATCTTGAGGACACCATTGAGGACCTCGCTCTCTTCTTTGATAATATTGCTATTATAGCTACATCTTCATCATATTTGGCTCTTGTTCATCATGAAAATCTATACTGCTTTGAGTTTTCATAATCTTTAGCTAGGCCTGTGACACCTGATCTTAACATCTTTCAACATTGACTCGATAGCACTTGAACAATTTCTAGAGTTCATAGTATATTTTCTTCCCATGGCTTATTTTCTATAATCGGAATATCTTCTACATTCACCATTGGATGTGCTTCTTTTTAAATGCGGAAATATTGTATGATGAGCATGCATCTTCTTCAATATTAAGTGTTGATTATCTACCATTTGGCATAGGAGGAATCATATTTGAGGGTGCTACCTAATCTCTCTCTTTATTATTTATCTTTTGGGGGCCTATCATTCTACATGGGTACCTCATACATCTTATTTTTCGGGAACCATTTCTCTCTCTTTTTTTTTTTTTTCAATTCTTGCTTTCTCCTAAGTTTCACTTATGAGTGAGTGTTGGTCTAATATTTACTTCACCTTGGATATGCTTCTATCTTAAGTTTTATATTGCACATGCATTAAATAAGTTTATTTTTATAAAATTTATTAGGAATAATTATTTTTTCTCATATAAGTATCTAATAAATTTGACATGTGTACATCTTGACTTGAGGTACACAAGTGCCACCATTACCTCATCAATCCTCATACTAATTACATCTCCTTGAACTCTTTGTCCTGATGATGGATCACAGAGTGTGATCCGAAACGTTGACTCAAAAATTGACACACAATCTAATCCAGAAATCTAGCATTGGTCATATTTTTTGTCAAGTTCACCTCTATCTTAGTTATACTGAGCTACCATCTCCTGATTGGGAGTAATTAGGAGTTAAATTGTTTTCTCTTGGCCATATCATCTCCTTGATTCATGGATCCAAGAGATCTATATATTTATAATTCAATCTTTGTAATTTTCTCTAGTATATTGAATGTTGAATGTCTTTATTCTATTCATATAGATTTGTGATTAGCTCATAGTCATTAGGTCTTGGGTACATTTGTTGTTTCTAAAAGATCATGAAAATAAAATTATCATTTAAATATAAACCAAATATATCCCATGTTTAGGTGATCAAACCTCAAGTTTGAACATCAAGACACATAAAGCCTAGGTAGTAAACATGCGCCTTAACCCCTAAAACATCAAGAGTACCCCATTTAAAATTATTCAATAAACCATACTAAGATCTAGAATCATGTTAATAAGAGGGACAATGAAAATGACACTCTTATCTAGATATTCCTTCTTAAACTAGATTATTCATGCACATTGAGGTAAAAAAATGCCTTGATGCTTGCAAATTCTCTACATGATCCATTTAGTCTAGGAAAAAAATACTCTCATGCCAAACCTATATAGTTGTTGTAGGGGAGGCCATGTAGAAGAAGAGTAGTCAATAGACTTTGTAGACTAGTTGTTGAAACTATATCTATTTCATTCCTTGGATTGCAAGTGTAGAAATTGTATAGGTTTTTCTTGTCCTCCCCACATAGATGTATTATTGCACTCGAGTTACCTATTATATTAGTGAAAAAATAGGAAAAAGGAGAACCTTCTATAGCAACATCACAATGTGCTTTTATTGAAAAAAATAAATAACTCCAGCTTAATAAGTCTACCATAATATGTAACCATGGCCATTTCCCTAGCCAATGCACCCCTACAGTTGCACATTCTCCATCAAATTAAATCCCGTAGGGATTATGATGAAAATTCAAATCAATTTTTAAGATACTTGCCACATGAAAAGTAAAATAAGACAAGGAAAACAATCAACTTTACTTTTAATTGTATGGAAATTCTCAACTATGCTTCACATAATTGTTGTTGCTTCTCATTTTAAGTCTTGTAGGCCACCTAATACTTCCTCTTTGATAGGCTCCACTTGGAGTAGTGCCTACTACAAGAGGAGCTACATTTGTCATATTTTGTATCCACCTACAAATGATGGATAGGGATAGTAATATGGAGCTTGATGGTATGAATGAACCCACCATGCTACTTTATCCCAAAGTCTTGTAATGAGAAATAACCTATTAATCTAACTAGAAGAATAAAAGTAAGATTTATATCCATTTTTTCTAGGGGTATCTAGAGGTAAAATGAGTTTAACTTAATTTTGGATATGTTATGAGAGAATAAAAGAATGAGCAATGGAAGAAAGGAAAATTTTGTGTTAAATAATCAATTTTAAAAAAGTTCTCAAAATGAGCATTAAAATTCTATAAAGATCCCATCAAACATTACCTAGTTATCCTACGAGATACACATAGCCACGTTAGTAACCATATAGTGTGGCATGGTCGGATAAATGCAATGGCTTGCCAAATGGAATCAGTGGATCTTGGAGGAAACAAATAGAATGGGCTTAGGGGTGGTATTATTGGTAGATATTCTTGTTGCTACTATTGATGTTGATGCTAAGGTTGATGGTCAACTAGGTTGTGAGGTTGTTATAGTTGAGACAAGTGAGAGAATTATAGGACTACTTTGATTGGACATAGTGTGTATGACTATTGTAAAATTTGAAGATTTTGATATAGAAAACTTAATTTTCATTTAATAAAAAATTAACAGAAAGATTGTTGAAATTTTTCAAAATTATTTATTTTAATGTTAAAATTAGAAAAAAAAACTAATTAATTAATGATAAATTTTATTTTATTTCAATTACATTACACTAGTTTAAAAAATTAAGTGAAAATTACTCATTTACTAAAAGTTTAAAAAATAGTTTTAATTATTGCATAGTAACCAGCCTCGGGGAAATAATTAAAAAGAAAACTAAGTATGAAAATAATATTAATGAGCTTTTTTATGGTCTAAACTAAGGTTCTAATCGAAATGATTAACTTCTTCTAATATGGCAACAATTCCCATTTTACGGTCTAAACTAAGTCTAAACTAAAGTTCTAATCGAAATGATTAACTTCTTCTAATATGGCAACAATTCCCAAATGAAAAATGATAATTTAAAGATAACTTTTTCTAATATTTAATAGATTTTGCAGCTGTCATGATAGCTGTTTGTTTGTATAAATGTGTTTATTGACGCCCTGCTGAGGAGAGAATTATTTTGTATTTCATTTGATGTAAAAAATAGCTATCAGTAATTTGAGATTTAAGATTACAGAAGCTCTTTGGCCTTTTATGTGAGGAAAGTTTTGATAGGCTTTTGATATTTACTTATGCCATTAACCATATTCAATTTGTAAGGTCAATGGTAGTTGCAATAAATGAAGCAGAGATAAGATCCAAATTATGGGGATTAGTTTGCTGTCACTCACAGTTCAATTGAGTATGTAGGCTCATGAATAGAAGTCTAACAACAATCTCTGTGTACCCAGCAAGAGGATTTGCCCTGCTCAATTGGTAGTCAACCCAATGGACAGATCAGTGGACTTGACCTCCCCATTGAGACTGCAGGAAGAATTAGGTTCAAAAACTGAGGATGCTCCTGTGTCAAAGAAACAGACTGATAAGGGTGGATGGAAAATTATGCCCTTTATTGTAGGTAGAAAATCAGATCCTTAATTTTCTTAATGCTTTGTTCTTTTAATTATATTCAGATTGAGAAGATGTAAAATGAATGTCAAGACCCAAATCAGATTCTATAAATTCTTCTTACTACAATTGAAGGATGTTCATTATGGTGTTATAACTTGGCAGGAAATGAGAGCTGTGCAAATCTTGCAGTGACCAGCTTATCTGTTAACCTGGTGGTGTTCTTGACCAGGGAATACAACATGAAAATGGTTGCAGCTGCAAAAATTTCAACCCTCTGGGGAGGAATAAACTATATAGCACCCATTGCTGGTGCTGTTATAGCGGATTCTTATCTAGGAAGATTTTGGGCAATCTTCTTCGCTTCTTTCTCATACATACTGGTAGGAAAACTGTAACTTTTCCATCTGGTACATAAGTGAAATTTCATAATTTGAATCGTTTGTAAACACTGACATAATTAAATTCTTTGAGGTCTGTGTAATCTTGCCATCAAAACTGACTTTGTTGGTCCCTCCCCAGAACAAGTACTAATTTTTAATTTTCAATTTGGATTCATAGCTTGTTTTAAGCACAGCTTTTGCATCTATATGTTATTTGATGCAATAACACATTATCCATATTGATGGGACTTTTTTAAAGAATCTTAAATTGTCTTTTGTATGTCAAAAAGTTTCTATATATGAAATTCTATGAGGTCTATATTTGTATGTATTTATTAATTAATGGTTTTCTATTACAATTGACATTAGATCAACCCTTCTTCAGAAAAACTGGATTCATAGGCTGATGGTAGCAGGAACTTTTCTTCAAATTATTGAATAAAACTTCTCATAGAATTGGTTGATGCAGGCTTTGCTACTTATGACAGTCGTATCTGTAGTTATAGATCAAATAAGGGGAACTGGATATGACATGGCACTGCTTTATATATTTCTGACACTAATGGTTGTGGGCTCAAGCGGGGTGAAGTCATCTTCCACACCCTTTGGTGCAGAACAATTTGATATCAACGATGAGGAGGGCAGGAAAAATCAGGAAAGCTTCTTCAATTGGTATTATTGTGCAGCTACAGTGTCTATGTTGTTGGGCATGACAGTTATTGTTTATATACAAAGTGATGTCAGCTGGAGATGGGGATTCGGTGTGGCTACTATACTCATGGTTATATCCACTGTCGTTTTCTCGCTTGGAGCAAAGTATTATGTCATGGTCACTCCACAAGGCAGTGCCTTGACTTCCTATGTTCAAGTGGTCGTTGCATCTATTAGTAACAGAAATCTGATTTTGCCTTCTGATCCAAGAGAACTATATGATTTGCCTTTGGATAAAGAAAAAGTTAATTTGAAGCTCCCTTCAACAAACCACTTCAAGTATGTAATATATTTCCTCTGCTTTCAATGACTTTTTCTACATAATTTTTTTTCTTTTTTTTATTAGAGGGTAAACGTTTTTAATCCGAAATTATGAATAGGTGAGATCACAGTCCAGAGACCTTATCTTAACATAAATACTCAACAATTACACCGCAATAAGATTTGAACCTTTAGATAAGAACATCATCACAACAACTTAACCATCACTATTTTCTTTCCTTTCTCTTTTGAATTCATTATTTTTCACACTTAAAAGGAAGTTGTTTCTCTTCCTGCAGGTTTTTGAACAAGGCATCCATAATCAACAGAGAAGATGACAAGGAGCCTAATCCATGGAAACTCTGCCCAGTTCAGAAAGTGGAAGAGCTAAAGTCAGTGATAAGGATATTACCCATCTGGGGCACAGGAATACCGCTGGCCATTATCTTGGCGGGCACCGCTAGCACTTACATGATATACCAGGCAAACTTTATGAACAGAAATCTGGGCCCCCATTTTGAAATACCGTTGGCTTCCATGGTCGTCTTCACCCTCTTAACCATATCCATATGGCTGCCCATCTATGAAAAAATCATAGTTCCATTTTTCCGTGGATTTACAAAGAGAAGCCGAGGTATTGCCTTAACTGAAAGGATCGGAACGGGCCTCGTCATCTCTGTGCTCACCATGGTCGTAGCGGCACTGGTAGAAATTAAGCGTAAAAACAGCGGGGAATCCATCTCTGTGCTTTGGCTGGCGCCACAGTATATTCTGCTAGGCCTGGCCGAGGCCTTTTACTCCATTGGTATAATGGAATTCTTTTACGTGCATTTTCCTGAGAGCATGAAAAGTACGGCTGTGGCGTTGTACTGGTGCGGCATGGGGATTGGGTTGTTGCTCAGCGGTGTTGTTATTACAGTTGTGCATAATGCTACTGGCCGGAACAGAAGAAACGCTTGGTTGGCCGAAAACCTGAATGAGGGGCGCCTCGAGTATTTTTATTGGTTTTTTGCAGGCTTTGGTCTGCTTAATTGGTTTTATTTTCATCTTTGCGCAAGGCAGGTGAGAGAACCCAGAGACTGCATCAACAATTCAGATCAACAGCAGGAAAATAAACAAGTAGCAGTGTCTGTCTAAAGTTATATATCACAGACTTGATGGAAGCATTCTGTCCCGCCTTAAAGCTGAGGCATTTAAAAATAAATAAATACGAGCAAGAGTGGTTTTACGTGTTTCCTACTGCAGCCCAAACTTTTGACACAGTTCAAAATGGTCAAAATGGATCTTTATATTTTAGTCACAATCAAGTACTTAGGGTACTTTTGATCAGCCCCCTTCTCCGAGACATAGATCAAGGTCCCCACACCCTACTAATTCTATTTTGGATACCCTTGATCACTCTATCTTTGTAAATGTAAGAATGATTTATCTTCCTCACTGTAAATATGGAGTAAAAGATGTGTTTGAACATTAAGTGGAAATCTGATATTATTTTTCTTCAAAAAGTTAAACTTGTTGGTCTTTGCCTTGTCTATTATCTATCCAATGCATGGAGAAATACTTATTTTCTTCATACTTCACATAGAAAGGTAGAGGGGACCAGTTATTGGTTTAGCTTTTTGGATTTATAAGTTTATCATTGATAAAAGAGAGGACTTATTACATAGTTTTGGATTTATAAGTTTGTCATTGATAAAGGAGAGGACCCATCGCATAGTTGTGTGTGAATCTTAGCCTTTATTAATGGTCAATCCATTGGTTTCTGCTCAATTTATGCTCTTACCATAGTGAAAGACAAAAGTGAGTTGTGGGATTAGATGTCTAAAAACCTCCCTAATGTTGACTAGATTTCAAGAGGTGATTTTAATATGGTTGAATATCATAACGATTGAAGTTGGCAAAGCCATATTAAGTTAAGCAATGAAGGATTTGATGAATGGTTGTCTTGTTGTAATGTTGTGGGGGTGATTGATCTAGTCCACGATAAAAGTTCCAACCATGGCAACAATTGGTATACGTGGTCTAATTGCAGATTTGGGAATGATAGAAAGTTGAGAAAACTTGATAGATTTTACGTTTCTCCTAGTTTACATGTTATCCATGATACCTCTAGCTATAGTGTGAGAGTGGAATATACTACTACTCTTTCGGATCACTTTCCTATCTTTTGTTCAGTTTCAGGAAATTGTAGTGACAATGTGGTGACAAATCTACCATATAATCTTAATACTTCTTATTTAAAAACCATGTCCTGAGTGGCTTCTCTTGTTGGCATTTAGACTTCTATACCTAAACCAAGTGAAGGGGATTCTTATAGGGATTTGTGACATTTACCTATTTATCAATGTGTTAAATTCCTTTGTGCTTTTGGTAAGAGACTAGCTTGGTAGTGAAAACATAAGAAGAAATCATTGCAAGGGAAGCTTGAACACCACAAGAAATTACTCAATGCAAATCCTAACAATTTCACCTTACAATCTTCTATTGCCTCTTTAGAAAATCATCTTTGAAAAATTGATACTTATAGGGCCACGCTAGCTAAAATAAGGGCTAGATTACATTGGGTTAAAGAGGGAAATAGAGGATCTAAATACTTCTTCAAATTTCTAAACTATAAACATAAGGAGTATGTTGGAGTCATTTAAGATGATTCTGATCATGTGCATACTAGTCCAAAAGAGGTTAAAAGTTTATTTCAAAACTTTTATGAGAGGCTTTTCAAAGAAGACTCTCGTTGGCAATACACTCAACCAATTTTGGAAGACATTGTCAAAGATCTTATTCCCATTAAGGTTGATACTGATTATAGTTAGTTTCTAGACCAAGAAATTTCTATGGAAGATTTAGAACATGATTTTCAATGGATCCTATCAAGATCCCTAGAATTGATGGGTTGTTAGTGGAATTTTATCCAACTATGTGGTAGCACATTAAAGATGGCTTTTATCTAGTTTATTTGGAGACTTTAGCACATGGTACTTTAGGACCTAATATTAATAAGGGTTTTATTAAAATCCTACCGGAAGGGAAAAATGAGGATACTATTTCTAGATGGCATCCTATCTCTTTGCTTAACACTTCTTATAAAATTATTGTTAAAGTTATTGCTACAAGGATCAAACTAGTGGTAGAAGGGATAGTTAAACTAGAACAAATTGGGTTCCTTGGAGGGATATTTATCCTTGATAACTTGATATTTACTTGGGAAACTATTGAATGGACACGAAAATTAGGACAAAATGCCTTATTGGTGAAGCTAGATTATGATAAAGCCTATGATAGAATGTGGTGGAGTTTTATTCTTAAAATGCTTCAATGGTTGGGATTTGGTCATAAGATTTGTAAACATGTCCAAATGATTTTCAAGGGTGCTAATGTTTAGCTGGTTGTAAACAAAGAGTTATCAAACACCTTTCCCTTGAAACACCCAATTAGATAGGGTTGCCCATTATTACCTTTTCTTTATGTTCTCGTTATTGATGATCTTGGATATCTATTACAAAAGTATAACCAAATGAAGTTGATAAGGGGTGTTTCTATACACAATGATGTAGTGGTTCTTAACTCACAATTTTTTGATGATAGCATGCTTTTTCTTCAAAAAATTGAAGAGGAGATTCAGAATGTGATGGGGGTACTTGAACTTTATTGCATGGTGTCTGGTTCTAAGTTCTAGCTCATAAAAAAATTGAATTTCTTATAGTGAAAACAAATTCTATCCCTTATTGGATAGCAAAATAGTTGAAGCAAATTAAACAATAGAAAAAATTATCATTACTTGGGCATTGCTTTTGGGCTAGGTGTCACACTTTATGATATATGGAATTGGTTTTTAAACAAGTTGAAAAATAAGCTCTACTCTTCAGGGAATTTTTTTTTTTCCTTCGCTGAAAAGATTCAAGTTGTGAACCACATATTTCTGGCTCCACATGTGTACTACTCATCTTGTTAGATGTCTTCAAAAAAAGGTTATGTTCATAGTTAAACATTATTATTCAAAAAAATTTATGGTCTAATTGGAATGGTGATGTTTGTTTTAAATCAACTTCTTGGTTGCATTGTACCCAACCTAAATAGAAAGGTGGGTTGGGTCTATTGGACCCCAAAACTCAAGAAATTTCTCTATCAGTTAAATGGATAGAACTAGAGTGGTTATTGTTGAAGAACCATGGAATATTTTTGTTTGTTACCAAATCATACAGGCCTCTGTCAAAATGAAATGGCAATTGGTTCAATGGTTAAATAAAAAATTTCCTACTCATTGTTTTAGCTAAAAGCCCCATTTCCTTTTATGTCTATATGGAAGACTTGATAGCATATTTGTAAATGTTTAAATTGAAAAATTGCTCCCTTGAAACATGGGTTCAGTTTTGGTTTGTCATCTATTTGGCGGAATTAGAACGGTTCAATATTAAGGACAACCCCTTGCCATCACTTTTTTGAGACTTGATTATTACCTAAATTCAATAAAGGGATTCGACAATTTGGAGATTTTTGGGATTTTAATGCTTTAGATTGGGCTGCATGACAAATCATTAAGAACAATTTTTTGTTTAAATAATAATTTTCAAGACTTTGTTATCTTTGTGAGATCATTGGTTCATATGGACTTGGTCATAAAGTTATGAACCCCCTTACAATGTAATTTCCTCAAAGATTGGTGGTGGTTGTCCAAATTCCAATTTGATTGTTTTATTTTTTTAAATGTCTATCTACTTCTTCCTTTTTTGTCCCTAAATCCAAGGTTAAATAAAATATGGAAATACAAACTCAAAGAAAAGACTTGGAGAAGATTGAATGCTCAAACTTGGAGGTTGAAAGCTAAGGCTAATGCTCTAATCTTGGCCTAGAAAATTCTACACTTCAAACTACTCGTTGGTGTCAGGTTGATATGTATAATGGTGCAGCCATTTAAATGTCTTTTCTTTTAGCATAATGAAAGTCTGAAACACATTTTTTGGGACTGTTTGTGGGCTAAAACAAAATGGAATGATATTTTTAATTCATTCCTACTATTTTTGAGCATAGATTAGGTTGGAAAGAGGTTGTATTGGGCTTTGGCCTTCAAAATATTATTGTTGTGTATTTTATAAAAAAACATATATTTTTTAAATATATGGAAAAGTAGATGTTTTCAGTTTTTGTGAGAAATGTTAAAGTTTTACTTTGATGCCATTTTCCAAATTGTTTTCTTGTGTTATCAATTGCAGGTTCCCAAAGAATAGGTGAAGATCAACAACCACTTGGATAAGATAAAGTTTCAAATGCTTTAGCTACATGAAAAAGACACTTTGTGCTCTAAATAGTTACAATGTATGTTAAAATTCAGAATTTAAGGCAGTTGTTTTGTATGGTGGGGTTTTTTTCTTACCTTAGGCCCATTATGGGTTGCATTGCACTGTTTTGTATGGTGGGGATTTTTCTTACCTTAGGTCCAAATTATGAGTTGCATTATATTGTATTTGATAGCTTATTGGTTGCAAAAAATGTAAACAAAATTTTAAATTATTTAAGAATTATATTTATTTAAGAGTTATTTTATAATTTTAAGCTATAATAATCTTAACTAAATGAAAATAAAATAAAACATTTTTTTATTTTTTTTTATACTAATGATATTTATACAGTATATTATATTTTTATGCATAATGTATAATAAATTTTTAATTTTTTATCATTGATTATAAATATTATCTATATAAATTATAGCTTTTGGTGTTTTTTAAAAAGATATATTTAAATATCTATATTAATTTTTTAAACACATAATTGTTATATATATATATGTGTGTGTGTGTGTTTATAGAGGGTCACACCCTTTGTATTAAGATAATTTGTATTAAGATATTTATTTATTTACTTTAATAAATAGATATTTATTTCTTATTTTTAATAAACATATATTTGTTTCATAGATATCTTTTTCTTTTTGCCTAGGGAATGCTTTGGGATTTGAGGTTTCCATTGATTTTTTAAACTGAACACTCTTCATGTTGATGATTTTTTTAAATCCAAATTTGATGAAATGAAAAGGGTTTATTCAATAAATTGTCAACATTCTACCAATATAAAATATGCTTTATTTTGAATTTAATAGATAATTATTTGTTTTTTATGCACTATGTAAGTCCAGATTTTTAGGGTGATTGAAAAACATCTATAACTTTTAAACGATTACACATTTTTTGAATCTAAAAATGTGTCACATTCTATGCTTCATAAATTATTGGTTGAAAAAAATAGAATTTCATAAATTTTTAACCAAGTTAAGGTGGCTAGCCAAATAGTTTATAATATTTTCAAAAATTCTTACTAAAAAATTCATAACTAATTATTTACTTGCAAAAAAATTACAAAAAAATAAGTCACATCCGAGCATGTGTCTTCTACTTATATTGAAAGATTCGATTTCTTTTCTCATACTTAGGTTGGCTAGACGGTCAATGCTTTTTTATTTTTTTTCAAAAATTAAAGTACTATATTGCATTGAAATTTCAAAATTTCACCAAATAATGTAATTCTTTTTTGAAAAGGAATATAACTCTTAGTTTTTTTTTTTGTGAAATACCTACAAAGCAAAGAGCTAAAACTCTATAACAAGTTTGTTTTAATCTCAAGATATATTGCAATCATTTTTATATTTTATTGTTTTGTTCTACTCTCTTTCTCTCTTTTCCTTTTACATAGATAAGCTTTGCAATGAGGTTACTTATGGGTTGGTGTACTTGATCCATCCCAATGAGACCCACATAGATCTAAACCTCTCCAATTGAATGGCACATTGTCTTTCCATTCCAATTTTAATTTGTTGACATTAACCACTACAATATCAAGGGAGGAAAATCATCAATACATATTGTGAAAACTTCCTAACAAAAACAAATATCGAGTCATAATTTGAGATGATGTTTTCTCCCCACCTTTTTTTTTTTTCTTTCTAAAAACAGTGTTTATTGTTTGTGAGTCTTTTAACACCACTCCAACTTGCAACATAGACAACTAGAATTAGGAAAGAAGAAATTAAAAGTTGGGTGCCCATGTTTTCAAAGAGTTCAAAAGTTTGAGACTTTGTAAACTAAATTGAAATTAAATAGAACACAAACCAACTAAAAGTGGGAGAGATTAGTGAAAGGACAATAAATCTTTGTAGAAATCAAATAGTTTTTGAAGATTGATAAATAAAGAAATAAAAACATAATTAAAAACAACAATTAGAACACATGAATCATATAATTTAAAACACAACACATATAATTACACAATATGTGAAATTGAATATATGTTTTTGACCACTTTTACTAAATTATGCTTCAATAATGAAAAAAATCTCATGATCTTCCTCTCTTTTTTGAGCTTCAATATTTTGTTATGAAATTTGACAATTGTTGCTCAAAGTTGGCTGAAAAGATTTTCTCCAAGATTTGTTTTGTAAAAGATTGTATTTAAAAAAGAAAAATGATATTAAATTTTATTTGTGTCATGTCTAAACCTATAGTGACGATGATAATGTCATTCAAGTAAACAAAATAATTTTAAAGTCAACAATACAATTTAATTAAAGTCAAAATTCATCTTTATATTAATTTACTTTCTCATCTAACAATAGGAAAACATTATTATGATGTATATAATAATGCTCATGTTATTCAAGCAACGACAAAACGTTAACATTAAAAGTTAAAATTTGATCAAAAAAATTTGAAAAAAAAAAAAAGATAATAATAAATATGATTTATAAATTTGTAAGTAAATTTTTAAAAAAAAAAAAATTATATTTTCAAAAATATTAAATAAGAAAATTAATTATAGAGTATAGAAATTTTGTTCAATTTTTTTTTAATTCTATATAATGATTATCTCTATAACTCAATTATTTATATTAAAAGATATATCTTACAATATTAAAAAACAAAAGGTCTTATAATTATCAGACAGACGGTTCTACCTGACGCTGATCATTGTAGTCGCTACGTATCAACCGTCTGACCAACCTTACACAGACGAGAAAATAACAGAAATTAAGCAGACCAAGCGCTGCATAAAACCAGTAAAAGTAATCGAGGCGGCCATGATTGAGATTTTGGGCGAGCCAAGCGTTGTGGCGGTCGCCACCAGTGGCATTGTGAGCCACCGTAATAACAGCACCGCTGAGCAACAAGCCAACGCCCATGCTGCACCAGAACAACGACACAGCTGTACTTCTCATGTTCTTCGGAAACTGCAAGTAAAAGAACTCGATCAGACCAATGGCGTAAAATGCCTCCGCCATTCCCAGCATAACATACTGCGGCACGAGCCACATTACAGACAGAGTGGTGCTGCTGTTTCTCCGCTTAACTTCCACCAACGCTGCCACCGCCATGGTGAGTACAGAGAAAATTATTCCTGTTCCGATCCTTTCTATCAAGGTTATGCCTTGGCTTCTGTTTGTCAAGCGACGGAAATATGGAAGGACGACTCTGTCGTAGAAAGGAAGCCATATGGATATGGTCAAGAGGGTGAAGACAGCAATGGAGGCCACTGGTATTTCAAAATGGGCACCCAGTTTTCTGTGCATGAGCTTTGCCTGGTATATCATGTAAGTACTGCCTGTGCCGTTCAAGATGATGGCCACCACTATTCCTGCGCTCCAGATGGGTAATACGCTTATCACTGACTTGAGCTCTTCCACTTTCTGAACTGGGCAGAGCTTCCATGGATTGGGTGTGGAGCCATTCTCCTTATAATCCTCTGTCCTCGTTATGGCCGATTTGTTCAAGAACCTGGATTAACACAAACAGTTCCTACTTCATCAGTGGGCTTAGGGCTATTCAAATCATTTCCCTCCTCTATACTTGCATATTTTTCTGCTTTGAGTGTTTTTCACTTGATAACATGCTTCCATCATTCTTACTAAGTTAAGAAAAACTTCTTATCATCCAAGTTAGTGCACAAAATCTTTTGCCAGCTTGGTTCAATATATGAAAAAATACTGTACTAAAACCTTACTTTATCTAGAGAATTGATTGAACTGAGTTTTACTTTCTTACTTAGTTATTTCCAATTTATCAGAGCACAATTCACCATGGCCCACCAAGTGTTGACAAATGTTTGGTCTTATTACTAGACTACAGCTGTATGGAGTATCTTCTGTTTATTATAGTATATTTCATCTACAATCTTATCATCTTTTATAGTTTTTTGCAGAGACATTAATAATTTTAATTTCCTGTTTTCTTCATCATTGTCTTCAGATCTATGGCTTCACTAAAAAAAAATTACATCTTACCTATACCAATAATTTGGAAAAGAAAAGAAAAGAAATGAATAGTTTGCCATGATTCATCTGTTCTAAATTAAGGAAAATGCTCTATGAAGAATGGAAAAGAGAGATTACATACTTGAACAGGTCAGTTGAAGAGAGCCTTGGTTCTAAATTTTCTTTGTCCATAGGAACGTCATACAATTCCCTTGGATCAGAAGGCAAAACGAGATTTCTCTTTCTGATGGATGCAACAATCACTTGAGCAAATCCAGTCAAGGCACTGCCCTCTGGACTGACAAAAACATAGTACTTTGTTCCCAACAGGAAGAAGCCTGTGGAGATAGCCATCAAGGCAGTAGCCAAACCAAATCCCCAGCTCCAGCTTACATTGCTTTCTAAATAAACGACAAAGGTCAGGCCCAACATGACAGACACAGAAGTTGCAAAATAGTACCAATTGAAAAAGCTCTGCTGCTTTTTCCTTCCCTCGGCATCATTTTTCTCAAATTGCTCTGCACCGAAAGGTATTGAAGATGATTTGACCCCACTTGAAGCCACAATCATTAGTGCTAAAAATACATAGAGTAATCCAAATTCAACTTTGGATCCCCTTAATGTGGGTAGGAGAAGAGATATGAGTGTCACAATACCCAATGCCTGCATCAACCGAATTGTAGGATGAATTTCCAATAGCCCAAAGAAATTGCCTGCTAAAATCAAGATACGAATACAAAAAAATTGTACCATATTGATAGATATCAAGTTCAACTATGATGGTTCCCCACAGGAGAAAATTTAAGTTTCCATCAAATTTTAGCTTTTGCCAACCAAAGTCTAGAATGAAATTTTCAATACTTAAAAAATACATCTCTCTCCCAAGCAAACCATGTATCAAACTCTCCTTTTTTAAGCTAGAAACAGGGTTACTCGTGATGCTTTCGTTCACCTAAAAGTTTAAAAATTATGCTCAAGTCTCAACAGTTTTCATGAATAGCATCATGTTTATCTTAACATACAATAATATGCAGTTAGAAGGAGCCCAGTAAAAGAATTTTCACATATTCCTACAGATGGTTTGGGTATTTAATTCAGTGATAGTTTACAGCGAATGATGCTTGTCTGAGGTGGTGCATGTTGGCTTCACTTGATTTATTGATTAGGAAATGCAAGTATAACAATGAAAATGGTGAAATTTTATGAATGCATTGGACGTGCCACTTAGAGTTGGCTTACCAGTATGTATGTGACAGAGGCAAGGACAATGGTCCAAAATCTTCCAAGATATGAATCTGCTATGAAAGCACCCAATATGGGTGCTAGAGCATTGATTCCTCCCCAGATGGTGGCAATTTTTGCAGCTGCAACCTGATTCATGTAAAACTGAGTGGTCAAGAACACCACCAGATTCGCAGATAAGCTGGTCACTGCCAAATTTGCACAGCTCTCGTTTCCTGCCAATACAAAAGACTACAATAACCATCTTTTCAACTAAGCAGCAGTACATAAATACAAAAGGGTCTAGTTTTATACCTATAATAAAGGGCATAATTTTCCATCCTCCTTTCTTATATTCCCCCTTTCCAGACACAGGTACACCCTCAACTTTTGAGCGCAGTTCTTCCTGTAATCTCAATGGTGAGGTCACCTGCACGCTTAAGTCCATTATGTCGACTATCAATTGGGAAGAACAAACCCTCGTGTGTAAGTAAGCTAAGGAGGTCAGATTAATGGGCTTTTATTTTTGCACTTCCAAGGGGGGTTCCTTTTGCTCTAAAGTTGTGGTCCCCAGCTACCCTTTTGTAATTTGGTCAGAGCCTCAGCCCAATTGACCAGGGCAAACCCTCTGGCTATAAGTTTACCGAGGCAAAATCTCTTGCAAAGTAGGTAGAGGTGGATTTTGGGGATTTTACCATTTTTAGGGTTAGGGTGATTTAGCTCTGCTTACAGAACAATGGGTTAGGGCGATTTAGCTCTTCTAACATGGGAATCATTTCCTTTGCCTTGAGCCTCACCAACTATATTGAAACAATTAAAAACCCTGAACTGGAAATTTTATCCACAGCCTGAGGTTTAAGCCCAAGCTACCCTCCAAGACTGTAACCCTATCACCTGAAAGTCAAAAACTGGTGATATTGATGGATAATGGCTGGAGAGGAAAGGACATTAGTATCCCTGGAAAGGTGCCAGAAAAGATATTAGAGAAGTCTTTTTCTATCCAATAATTGTCATGACAAGGCCCTGGTATGACTGGCATGGAAAGAATATAGAAGATCCAATGTCTTCAATTATTCTGTTATAACAGACAAAACCTTGCTAACCTGTTCAACTTATTTCCCATGCAGGTTTGAAGGAAGCCATGTGGGCCAAGTTACTGACAGGTGCGGATGTGGGGGACCCTATGCTTATTGAATGCCTTCATCCACGTTAGACCAGCTAGTGAAACAGGATGATGATTCTTCATGCTCCATTTTTTATTGAACAGGTCGCATTATGATTGTCCTTTTCCCACTTTAATAATTCGAATATGCTGCAATCATGTTTTTATCTAGTGCTATTCTTTAATCGAACGAATAAAATGACATACCATACGCTGCAATCATGCTTTTCCGAGTCATACCTTTCAAAAAATACCAAAATTGTCCCTTTTATGACAGATAGAAACGATTATTTTACAGAATATCTTATATATTTAAAGCACATTGATAAAATTTAGGTGCGACAAACTTCCAAATTTTTATGTGGAAACACGTAATGAGCGGCAATTTTTGGGGACTTCTGTCAAGAATTTTCTATTCCTCCAAGTTTTGCTCAAGACTTTTTTTGGAGTCCTTTTCTCTGACTAAAATATATAAAGAAGGTGAAAGGTATATGGAACAAAAATAATGTCAACTTCTGCAAACTTTAGTCAGAGTATTATTTGGGTTACCAGGTAGTTATATTAAGGTAGTTACAGTGTATATCTATACTTTGAAATTTGTATTTAGTTCTTTGATAAAATGGATTAATTCGTATATAAATAATATATATTTGTATTGCATTCATGTCATGTGACAGGTGTTCAGGTCTGTGTTGTTCCATTTTTTTGTTGGACTGGTGTGTTCGTGGGCTCCGCCTGCTGGGTTGGTGTGCTCGCGGGCTCCGCCTGCTGGGCTACTGTGCTCGTGGGAATGAATTGTTCACTTGCTTCATATCAGAGAGGAGGTCCTCCTATTGTGGCCTTCATTCTGACTCCCATCAGGCTAACTGAAATTAACCTATCAAAAAAATATATATTTGCATTCTAATTAAAAATGGGTATGTTTATCAATTATCTTATCTGTAAGAATGATTTTTGTGGAAGTATGATTATGTTAGATTGGATTTGTGAATGATTTTAATGGATTATTTTTTAAATATGTGCAAGTATGATGGACTAGGTTCTACTTCTAAAACAATATTTTTAAAAGTATAAAATTCTAGATGATTTTAATAAAATGGTTTTGAAATTTCTAAAAATATTATAAATCAGATTCAAGTTTTAGAAACGTTGATAGATTAGTTCACATTACCTGTAACAACTTACCAAACAACTAATGATAGATTAGTTCACATTACTTGTAACAACTTACCAAAAAACTAATAATTTAAATGTATGATTACTTATTATACTATATTTATTTTCCTCAATCTCATTGGTTTAAAAATTTTGAGGGACAAGGACGGATTTTCAGGGATTCTATCTTTTAACCGCAATTTTTCAAGAAACTTTTTCACCACAAAATATTTTTCCACCACAAATTTAAACTGTTATCCAATGGATTTATTGGACATATTTATATAATTAAGAATTTTTGAACTCTTCAAAACTGTTTTTTTCTTCATTGAACAGATTTACACATTTATTTACTTGTTTAAATACGTGTAAGTATGATTGATCAAATTCTACTTCTGAAATGATATTTTTAAAAGTATGAAATTCTATATGATTTTAATAAAATGATTTTGAAATTTCTAAAAATATGATAAATCAGATCCAAGTTTTAGAAAGGTTGATAGATTAATTCATATTGCTTGTAACAACTTACCAAAAAAACTAATAATTTAAATGTATGATTACTTATTATACTATAATTCACTTAATATAATAAAAAATATTTATATGATATTTTCCTTTCAAAAACCAACAAACTTACAAATTAGATTGACCTTAAATACAATGCAGTTTGGTAGTTTTCATTTTACATCCATGGCAGTCATGCAGTTTCTTTTTCAAATCACGGCAGTTACGATTTTGTTTTTCTTCTATAAGTTAGATATGGGTAGGTGGCATAATTTACATCCAAGCCTATTTAATTGAAACTTCAGTTTGAATCATATTTATTTTATTGATATTTTTATTCCTTGTACTATGAAAATGATTCTTTTTTGGAAAGTGGTTTCATCTAATTTGAATGGTCATTGTTGTATTTAAAATCAATTTTATATAATTTTTTTTTTTAATAAATTTAAACAAATTGATAAAATAAGTATTGTGTTATGAAAATGGTAGGAAAAAATTATATAAGGATGGAAAATAAATTATGGGTAATGAAATATATTTTTTGGACGATAAGAATTGGCTTAGCCCTCTCTAATCTGTAATGCGCTTAACAAACTTAATGTTAGCACAACAAGATGCTTTAATCAATTGAATCAAAGCCCCCGCCCATGGATAATGAAATACCTCGGGTTTATATGATTTTCCTTATTTTATACGTACTGCTTTCAAGCATGATGGAGATTCAAGGGGAAATTAATTTTGTAAGTCATGCTCCACGAGGTTGTGAATTTTCATTATGTTATATTTTTTATGAATATTTTTAGTGATCAATTTTGGGAATTTTTAGGTGACGTATAAATTTGTGAGTTTAGTGATTTAAGTGAGTAAATTTTTATTAATACAATTGGTAACAACATTTTTTGTATTAATGATTGTAAATACACAATTTACAAGAAGAGGGGATATTGATGTTCATACACAACTACATATCTTGGTGATTACATACATGCGTTTGTACAAAACTTGTTGATTACAGACTAACTGTAGCTCTATTTTGTACAATGTATTAACATAATGATCCATAGTGTTTGTTGTTGAGATTTGATCGATACAAATAGATTTTTATAGCATGGATGACATATAAAAAACAAACAAGGGTAATACTCATTCATGACAAAGATAAATACTAATGATTTGCATATTACTATTCCTCAATTATTGAGTGTCTTCATACACATGCAATCTTTTACCATGTGATTATTTCTTCTTCTTGGCCTTCCTATCTAAGGTCACATTGAAGATTCTTTGGAACTCTTACAGTGTTGCATTATCCTCATGATTATGGTGCCAAGTATGCACGTATTTGACCTCTTCCTTGTGGACTCTGTCAGTTCCTTCTCCAATCAATTTCATGAATTTGACCATGGAGATCTCCATTGTGATAGATGCCTTCAAAGAAATGTTAAAATAGTGAGCCTTTTTGAAGACTCAATAAGCATCCTCCTAGACCCTTTAAACTTATCATCATTCTTTGTCTTCCATATGTGCTAGATAATTTTAGTAGATAAACAAAGCCAAAACAATTTGCATTCCTTTTCAAGTGATTTCTCATTTAACAAAAGAACATCATCCCAATTAATTTTATTGTTTCCCCCCCAAATCTTTTGATCATTAAAGAATATTTTTCATATCTCTAGCATAAAAATAATAAAAAATATGATTTATGGATTCAGGCACCCTGCAGATGCTACAAATATCAGTTAGACTGGTTCCCCAAGCCTTATTGAGGTGCTTAATTAGGGGGTAGAGTTTGTTAGGGAATTTTGTAAATCATTTTAGCTTTTACTTCAGAGAGAGAAGTACCATCATGCCAAAAGAGGTTTGGATCTTGATTGTTGTCATCGGGGAATTGCATTTCTTTATAGGCTTCCCTTAAAATTGAGTATGTTCTCAAGTTTGATTGGGGTATGCAATACTCTTCTTTTAAGGATTCCCAATCTTTTAACAGTCCATTGTCTAGGACATCATTAAATTTTTACTTCATTTTTGTGCCTATTTTTTTCCAGAACACCCTTGAAGGAGGGCAAGAGGTTTCCTATTATGCTCCAGGTTCCACTAGATGGAGTTGCTAGTTTGAATCATAGATGAGTTTCTATTTTGATTTTTTTTTGAGCTTAAGGACCACCATATGTTTTATCATTTCCCAAGCCTTCCAAAGACTTTTGAAAACTAGAGAACTTGTAGGGGACATTGGGTGTTTACTTAATAGTTCACTGAATGACAACAATTTCCATGATTTTTCTTGCTTGGGGACAACCAATTGGATGTTCTTTTTGATTAGGACCTGCCAAGGCTCTTCACCAGATTGTTCTTTTATGACCCATTTTGTAGCTATTGCAATTTCTTGATGTTTTAGGTCCTTTAGTCCAATCCCTCCATGCATTTTATCAAGGCAAAACCAATCCCATTTAACCACATGTTTATTCCTCTTACCTCTTCCATTTGACCACAAAAATTTTCCTATTTTTTTTATAGATTTCATTTACTTGGTAGCTACTGAAGAGCCAAATTGATGCAAAATATAAACTATATAAGGATTAAATCTTTTGACATATTTGAATTCTACCTGCAAGGGACAAGTAATGCTTGTACCAGCAATTTTTTCATTAATCCACAACCACATCTCCTTTAGGTTAGGGTTGATGGTGAAAGGTATCCCTAAGCATTTGACTTGTTTATTGGGACCCCATTGTAAATCAAACTTCTTTATCCAGTCAGGGGGTGTTTCCCCCCATCCAAGGATGATTGATTTAGCATTTGAGAGTTTTACACCAAATTCCTTACAAAAGAAATTTAGTTTATGCATTAGGTACTCTATGTTGTTTTCCTCCAACTTCACAAAGATTTCAGTGTCATTTATGAGTCAAATGTTCAGAAGCTCATTTTGATTTGGGAGTTGTATCCCCCTAACACTTGGTGAGAGGGTGGATTCTCTCAGTGGGTAATATACAACATCACAAGCAATAACAAAAAAGGATGGAGCAAGGGGGTAACCTTTCCTAATAGATCTCTCTAGATTGAATTCCTTAGAGAGAGATCCATTCACCTTCACTTGAGCAGGGTGCCAACCATGCTACAAAATATGTCAAGGAATCCAAATACATCAAGTGTGTTCTTAAGAAATCCTTTCAACCCTATCATATGCCTTCTCGAAATCCAAAAGGAGCATTGTAGAATTTTTATTGGAGTGCCTTGCCCATTCCATGGCCTCCTAGCTAGTGATCAGGTTTTCAAGAATGTACCATCCTTTGATGAAGCCAGTTTGAGTGCTAGTTATAAATTTGGGCAGGTTGTTGATCACTCTCATGGCTAAGATTTTAGCCAAAATTTTGTATGACATATTTAATAATGTAATCGATCTCCAATTTTTAATCATTGTTTTGCCACCCTCCTTTGGTGGTAATTTTATAATTCCTTTATCAAGGTATTCCTACCAAGAGACCCTTTTTTGAGGCTTTCCATGTAGAATTTGTTGCAAGTATGAGAAGTTAGTGTTGTCATTGATGTCAAAAAGCCTATGTTTTCATTGATGTCTATTGTTGAATTCAGTTTGTTGCAAGAGTATGAGTAGTTGATGCTACCCATGCTTTGATTAGTTGCATTATGTTGTCATTAGTAAAGCTACTGGTGTCAACCTATAGTGTTGCTTTGATAAGCTTCTATCTATGGTTGAGGAAGTAATGAAGATGATGAGGATGTGTCTTCGGTGCTTGGTCTCCAAGCAATTTTGAGAAAATTTGATAAAAAGAGGAAACAATGTGTTGTAGTAATGTTTTGAGTTATATAGGTGTGTTCTTGTGTAGCTCTGCATTTCTTCTAGTTTGAAGATTTGCCTGTCCAATTTAGATATGTTGGTGAGAGTAGTTCATAGGTTTCAAATTCAAGATTTGGTGTGCTAGATCATTGTGCAAAAGGAGATGTGTTCACTAGTGTGTGAACTATGTATTGCAAAGGTGTCTGGGAGAAATTTCTTTGCTTCGTGTTTCTCTGTATAGCAGTTTCAGGTCTTGCGGATCTGAGGAAGTGTTGACAGTGTTGGTATCTTTGTTCAGTCAAGGTGGTTTGAGGTTTGGTGCTTCAGAAGTCAGTTTCTTGTGTTATAGTGTATGGCAGAGTTGTCTAAGTGTACTAGGTGTGTACATTCTTTAGGTGAAAGTTACTGTGAAGGAGTTTGTTGGATTTTAGGGTGTTTGAGGAATATTATAGATCATGTTTAAGCATGGTTTGTGGTTCAAAAGTCACTCTTGGGATTGAGGAAGTGTCTACTCAAAATTTTAATGGTGTTTGCATGAGTAACGCTCGACCTAGTGTTTACACTACTTGCGATGGATAAATATTGTATATACAAGCATGTGGATGAGTGGTGTTGTAGATTTGGGTCCCAAATAAGGTTTGATATGGTCTTCTTTCACTTCTACCCATCATGGAAGTGTTTTGGCATTGACCTGATTTGACTTGCACGGTTGATGTGCATAGCCGACCTTGGAGAAGAGTTTCAAGGTTGAAGACGATACAATTATGAGTTGATTTGTTGAAGGATGTTAAGTTAGATGCATGAGATGTGAAACATGTGAAGTGAAAAGTTATAGAGTGCAAATTTGAGTAATGTAGTGTGAGATTTCATGTGTTATATTATTGGACACAGTGAGAAGAAGGTGTCTACAATTCTTTAGTCATGCTATGAAGGTGTTGATGAAGTTGTGGTGGATTCTCTGTTGCAATGATATGCTTTTATTTGTGTAACAATTCTTCTCTATCTTCTTTTCTATTCTAGAAATAAGCCTTTTGGTAGTGAGCCTTTCTTCTTTGGGCAGTGAGCCCTTCGACAGTGAGCCCTATTGTATTCGATGTTGATATTAATTATATTATGAGCTAATCCTCACTGTGGTTTTTCCCTTCTTGGGTTTTCCACATAAATATGGTTTTCTCTTGTGTTTGGTGTTAAGTTGTTTCAATTTCTATTATTTTATTTTCATGATAAATCATCATAATAGATTTAAGGGTTTAATGAATGAATGTGGATTTGAATGCTAATGAGGGTTATGAAGTTTTAAGGTACAATTGATTCATCCTCCCCCTCTCAATTGTCTTGTGTAATCAACAATTGGTATCAAAGCAAGGTTTCTTGGAAGAAAGCTTAACCAATTAAGGTAGATCTAGGATGGAACACAAGAAGGATATCCCTATGTTTGATGGAACATATTATGCATTCTAGAATACAAGGATGGAAGGATTTCTGGATTATCTGGGATATGATGTGTGGAATTCATCTCAAAATTAATATACTATTCCTACAAATGGTCAGAGCACTGAAGCTAACCTCAAGGCCTATGAAAGCAATAGTAAAGCAAGGTATGCTCTCTTGAGTAATCTTACAAATTCTGAATTAGTGAAAGTTATGAATCTAAAAACTAGTAAAGAAATTTGAGAAAATTTGGAAATTATTTATGAAGGAGATGATATGGTCAAGCAAGCTAAGATGCATAATTTAAAGATCACATTTGAGAACTTGTGGATGTCTGAAGATGAAAAAATTACAAGCTATATCCAAAGGGTAGATGAAGTTTGTCAACTCCATCAAAGATATTGGAGGGAAAGTTAAAGAATAAAAAGTGGTAAAGAAAATTCTTAGAACCCTTCTAAAGCTTATAGTCATAAGGTTTTTGCTATTGAGGAATCTCAAAAACTAGATTATTATATTAGAGACCAATTGTATGGCTCTCTAACTACATTTGAAATGAGAGAATTTGGTACAAAAGTTGGCATTGCTTTTAAGGCTGCAAAATTAGAGAAGATTGAAGAATCAGATCTAGAGGATCTTAATGATGTGGAAGCTAACTTTGTAAGAAGGACGTAAAGGGTATTGGTAAGTAAAAAGGTTAGTTTCCTTTCAAATGTTTTAGTTGTGGAAAGATAGGTCACTATGCTTCAAGATGTCCAAACAGAGTTGTGAATGACAAAAATAAGGAGAATAGAGGTAAGATGATTAAGTCATACTATTATGTTAGAGAAGATGCAAGTATTTTTTATGATGAATCTTATTATGGAGATGATGATGATGAATTCTTGTTCATGGCTTTAAAAGATGAATTTGTTATTGCCAACTCTAAAATATGTGTAAAGGAATACCCTCTAGAGACAAAGGAAGAACTAAAGGTACCTTGGCATCTTCTTTTCATGCTAGACATGACAAGAACTATTGGATCATTGATAGTGGATGCTCTAATCATATCATGACCAGAGACAAGAGTAAGTTTTCTAAACTTGAAAAGTATGATGGAGGACTTGTTAGATTTGGTGATGATTCAGGTGCTAAGATATGTGGAATATGTTCAACCAGTTTTTACATGGCAAGCATAATACTGATGATGTTTACTATGTTAAGGGTTTAAGGCATAACCTCTCGAGTGTTGGAAAAATATATAGCAAATGATATAATATTATGTTTCAGGATGATGGATGTGAGATCAGAAAAGGGTCCAGAATTGTGATTGTTGTTGGAAGAAGGATAGATGGAAATGTTTATTAGCTCAAGGGTATTGATGGTCATTGCTTTATGACTCAAATTAATGAAAGTTTGATATGGAATAGAAGTATGTGTCACATTAATTTCAAGATAATCTAGTAAGAATAATTTCAGTTCAAGCAATAAGAGATTTTCCAAATATTACAAAGCCTATCAATGTTGCTTACAAGGATTGTTAGATTGGAAAGCAAACAAGAAGAAGTTTCAAAGGAAAAGAACAATCTTCTATCGGATTGTTGGAATTGGTTCATATAGATCTTTGTGTTCCTACAAGAGTAAGAAGTATTCAAGGTGACAGGTATTCCATGCTTTTGATTGATGATTATTCTAGAATGACATGGGTTACTTTTCTTAAAGAAAAATCTAAAGCCCTAGATAAGTTTAAAGAATTTAAAGTTATGATTGAGAATGAAATGGACATGAAAATAAAAATTTTGAGATCTGATAGAGGTGGAGAGTTCACCTCCAATGAATTTAACATGTTTTGTGAGAATCATGGCATAAAGAGGCACTTTTTTGCCCCTAGAACTCCTCAAAAAAATGGATTGGTTGAAAGGAAAAATAGGAGTGTTCAAGAAGCTTCAAGGACTATGATAAAAGAAGGTAACCTACTAGAATTCTACTAGAGAGAAGAAATTCATACTAGTGTTTACATACTTAACAGAGTTTATGCAAACAGAAACAACACAAAGGCTCCCAATGAATTGTGGTATGGAAGGATCCCCATTGTCAAGTACTTTAAGGTGTTTTGAAGAAAGTGTTATATCATAAGAGATAAAGAAAAGTTGGTAAAGTTTGATGCAAGGTCTGGTGAAGGAATCTTCCTTGGATAATCTACTAAAAGCAAAGCCTACCAGTGCTAAAATAAAAGACTAAGAAAGATTTTTGAGAGTGCAAGTGTCAAGGTTGATGAAAATTTTCAAAACTTAGTGGTGATAGATGGATATGAATCAAATGAGCCTCATTGTAGAGCAAAATAAAAGGATAAGGAAAAGGAAGTGCAGATTGAAGAGGAAGAAGCTCCGGAAAAGACCCCTAGAACCCCTAAGTATGTATAGAGAAATCATTTTGAAGAACAGATCATTGGAGACAAAAGCAAAGGTGTATTGACAAGAAGGAAAGTTGTTGAAGAGGAGGTAAATTTGTGTTTACTTTATGAAGTTGACCCTAAAACAGAATTGAGGCATGCAAAGATGAACATTGGATCTAAAATATATGAAAGAAGAACTACTGCAGATTGAGAAAAATGAAACTTGGGAACTTGTCCCAATACTTGCAAACAAAAACATAATTGGAACTAAGTGGGTATTCATAAAAAAACTAAATGAGAATGGAGAAGTGGTAAGAGACAAGGCAAGGCTTGTGTGTAAGGGCTACTCACAAGTTGAAGGAATAGATTTTGAGGAGACATTTTCTCCAATGGCAAGAATGGAAGTTATTAGAATGTTTCTAGCTTTTGTAGCACAGAAGGACTTTAAAGCTTATCAAATCGATGCGAATTCTACTTTCTTGAATGGAGAATTGGAAGAAGTATACATGGAAAAACTAGAAGGATTTAAGTTATCAGATAAACCTAATTTGGTCTACAGATTAAAGAAGGCATTATATGGATTGAAGCAAGCTACTAGAGCTTGGTATGTAAGGTTGGACAAATATTTGATACAAGAAGGATTCAATAAAGGTATTGTAGATAGTAATCTTTACTTTAAAGTTAAAAAAGATCAAATCTTGATTGTGGTTGTGTATATTGATGACATTATTTTTGGAGGCAATGAAGAGATGTGTAAGAAGTTTGTAGAAGAGATGGAGAAAGAATTTGAAATGTCTATGTTTGGGGAGATGAATTTCTTCCTTGGGATACAAATCAATCAAATAGACAAAGGTATATTTATTTCACAATCAAAGTATGTCAAAGAAATGTTGAAGAAGTTTGGAATGGAAGACTCTAAACCGATATGTACTCCTATGGTTACTGGTTGCAAACTGAACAAGAATGATGAATCTCTTAAGGTTGATCAGGGCAAGTATAGATCAGTTATTGGTGGATTTCTATATCTAACTACTACTAGACCAGATATTATACATGCAGTTTGTCTTGTGGATAGTTTTCAAGAAGATCCTAGAGAGTCACATGTTGCAGTAGTGAAGAGGATATCTAGATACTTGAAGGGTAGTTCAGATCATGACTTATGGTATCCAAAGGATACTAATTTCACTTTGAGTGATTACACATATGCAAATTGGGTTGGTTATATTAATGATAGGAAAAGTACAAGTGGTGTTACATTATTTCTTAGATGTAGATTGATATCATGGCTAAGTAAGAAACAAGATTCAATATCTTGATCTACTATAGAGGTTGAGTACATTGCAACAACATCTTTCCACACACAAGTGATGTGGATGAGATAAATATTGAAGGATATCAAGTGTACATGATGAACCGATCTCTATCTTTTGCGATAATACAATTAGTGCAATCAATATCTCAAAGAATCTAGTGATGCATTCAAGGATAAAACATATTTTAATTCGATATCACTTTCTAAGAGAGAATCTTTTGGAGAATGAAGTAAAGCTTGAATATGTGCCTAAAAAGGATTAGATTGCTGATATATTCACTAAGGATCTTCCTAAGGATAATTTTGACTATCTCTGGGAGAATTTGGGGGTTATTGTCCCTCCTTTCTTGAACTAGATACATAAGGAGATGCATCAGTCCATTGGACTTCAAGATTCATTCTTTATTCTGGACCGATATTGGTGGCTACCTCTCAGGGGGAGTAGGTAGTGACATTGTTGATTGTTGTAGTCAAGATGGTGTGTGTTGTCATTTATGTAGTGGTTGGTGATTTGGTACAGTTTGGTGTGTGCTCCTAATGAGGCATATACAAAGAAGTAAAGGAAAGAAATTTACAGAGCATTAGTAAGAAAGTTGAGTGATGTCAAAGGGAGAGAATAAAAAATACAAATATTTTGTCCTTTTCCATTGATGTCAAAGTGGGAGAGAGAGTCATGTGAAAAAAAAGAAAAAATTATCAAGTTATTTACACAAAAGGGGAGAATCATATGGAAGGGTAAGGGAGAGAGAGTAATAAGCTAGTTGAGTAAGGGGGAGAAGTAATATGAAGAGTTATAGTGTGTTGGTATTCAAAGTTGGTTGTGTCTTTGATGGTTTTTCACATCATGTCTTGCCATAAATGACAAAGAGGGAGATTATTGTAAGTATGATCAATTAGTGTTTTCATTGATACCAACAAGCCTTTGTTGTCATTGATTTATATTGTTGACTGAGTTTGTTGCAAGAGTATGAGCAGTTGATGTTATCCATTCTTTGATTAGTTGCATTATGTTGTCATTAGTAAAACTATTGGTGTCAACCTCTAGTATTGCTTTGATAATATTTTGTCTATGATTGAGGAAGTATTGAAGATGATTAGGGTGTGTCTATGGTGCTTGGTTTCCAAGTTATTTTAAGAAAATTTGATAAAAAGAGGAAATAGTGTGTTGCAGTGGTGTTTTGGTTTGCATAGGTGTGTTCTTGTGTTGCTCCACATTTCTTCTAGGTTGAAGATCTGCCTATGCAATTCGGATATGTTGGTGAGATTAGTTCAAAGGTGTCATAGTCAAGATTTGGTGTGTTGGATCATTGTGCAGAATAAGATGTGTTCACTAGTGTGTGAACTGTGTATTGCAATGGTGTCTGGGAGAAATGTCTTTGTTTTGTGTTTCTCTGTAAAGTGGTTTCAAGTCTTACAGATCTGAGGAAATGTTGATAGTGTTGTTATCTTTGTTTAGTTAAGGTTTCTTGAGGTTTGGTGCGTTGAAAGTCAGTTTCTTGTGTTATAGTGTATGGTAGAGTTGTTTGAGTGTATTGGGTGTGTAAATTCTTTAGGTGAAAGTTGTTGCGAAGGAGTTTGTTGGATTTTAGGGTGTTTAAGGAATATTCTAGATCATTTTTAAGCATGGTGTGTGGTTTGCAAGTCACTCTTGGGATTGAGGAAGTGTGTATTCAAAATTTTAATGGTGTTTGCACAAGTAAGACTGACCTGGTGTTACACTACTTGCGATGGATAAAAATTATATATACAAGCATGTGGATGAGTGGTGATGTAGATTTGGGTCCCAAATAAGGTTTGATTTGGTCTTCTTTCACTTCTATCCACCATAAAAGTATTTTGGACCTAATTTAAATTTGCATTGTTGATGTGCATAGTTGACCTTGGAGAAGGTTTTCAAGGTTAAAGATGGTATAAGTATGAGTTGAGTTGTTGAAGGATGATAAGATATATGGGAGAGATGTGAACTGTGTGAAGTGCAGAGTTATAGAGTGCAAATTTGAATAATGCAATGTGAGCTTTCATGTATTAGATTATAAGATGTAATGAGCTGAAGGTATCTACAATTCTTTAGTCGTGCTATGAAGGTGTTGATGATGTTGTGGTGGATTCTTTGTTGCATTGAGATGCTTTTCTCTATGCAACAATTCTTCTCCATCTGGTAGTAAGCCTTTTGGCAGTGAGCCTTTCTTCTTTGGGCAGTGAGCCCTCCGATAGTGAGCCCTATTATATTCGATGTTGATATTACTTGTATTGTGAGCTAATCCTCACCGTGGTTTTTCCCTTCTTGGGTTTTCCACATAAGTATGGTGTTCTCTTTTGTTTTGTGTTAAGTTATTTTAGTTTCTATTATTTGCTTTTCATGATAAACCATCATAACAGATTTAAGGGTTTAATGAGTGAATGTGGATTTGAATTCTAATGAGGGTTATGAAGTTTTAAGGTACAACTAATTCAAGGTACAACTAATTCACCCCCCCTCTTAGTTGTCTTATGTATTCAATAGAAATGGTATAGTTCATCAAAGATCTAGTCTATAAAAGTTTTATAGAATTCGATTGGGAGCCCGTCACTACTAGATGACTTGTCTTGTTCATATTTTGAATAGATTTTGTGGTCTCTTCTTTGGAGATTTCTTCAAATAATTTTCTAGCATCCTCACTAGAAATATTTTTTAGGGATAATTTGTTTGATATATAACTTGGCATTGTTGTTGTCCTCATTATTCCCTTCAAATGTGAAGAGTGCCTTATAGAACCTAGAGAATTAGAGCAAGATATCTTCTTGACTTGTATGCAATGTATCTTCCTTCAAATTTTGGTCAATCTTCTCTTTTCCCCCTTTATCCTTTATGTATCTAAAGAAGAATTTGGTGCCTTTATCTCTACAATTCAACTAATTTAGTTTGGCTCTCAGTTTTGGACCTTGAATTTTATTTGCTTGGAGTCTTCTCAAACTATTCTTTTCCATACTATGTTCCTTAGCCAAAACTTCATTTTTAGGATCCTCTTGTACATTGGCTTTTGTCAATAAGATATTTTCTTGGAGTTCATTCTCTAATTTTCTTCTATCCATAGCTCTTTTTTTTACCTAGATGGTTTGGAATAGCTTTTTCCAGCCACTTGCATTATGCTCCCACAATGGTAGTCTTATCCTTCAACATCCATTTTTTGATTTCTTTGAAAGTAATAATTGCATCTTTGCAATCATTGTCTTTTAAAAGGAAGGTATTGAGCATGAATCCTTATTTCTTCTTTTTCTGATTAGCTCTACCCTTGTTTAGGGCAATCCTAGCTTTTATAGGGTGGTGATATGATAGGGTATATGGATAGATTGACACTTTGATCCCCTCATTATTAGGTACAAAATTAAAAAATCTTTGTTAGCATAAAATCTATCCAACCTACAATAGACTATTTTCCCATCTTTGTGAGAATCGTACCATGTAAATTGGATTCCTTTGTTATATTTTTTCATGCCTTCCAAGTGATCAAATAGGTTCATCTTATATTTCATTCTATGCTAGAAATGTTTTTCATTACCAAGTTCCACTCCATGTCCAACCCACCCCACTTATCTTCACTGTGCTCAATCATGTTGAAGTCACCACCAAGAATCCAAGGCACATTAGGTTGACTAAGTAACCATTTCCATAACTCAATCCATTCTTTATGGTCATTGGAGGAATAAATAGAGCAGATTCCAATTCTTTCCTCACCCCTTTCAAGTACAAACCACACAACCTTGTTACATGAGGAAGTACCAAAGATGGCTACATGTTATTCCCATGTTTTAGAGATGAGGATTACCACTCACCCTCTTCCTTTTTCATGATAGGTGGAGAAATATTCTGAGTTATTCCAAATGAATCTCGGATTGGTGTTGAGAGTGAAACCAATAGCCTTAGTTTCTTGGAGAAGAACCACATCCTTTTGTTTTTCTAGGTTTAAAAGCCTTCTGATAATATATTTTCTGTCAAGGGTTTCCAAGCCCCTCACATTCCAAGAGATACAATTAAGATTCATTTTTTTAAACAAACATATTTATCCCCCTTAAAGTGCTCAAAGCACTTGGGTATCTTTTCTTTGACTTCCAATCTTTAAGAAGTAGGCATCTGAATTACAATGCTTGTTTTTTTTTGGTAATTTACAAACTCCCCTTGCCAACTGGTATGATTTTTGAATTCTTCCTAGGCTTCCCTAGGCCGAGCCGAGCCTTGGGGATGGGGGCTTGTTGTAGTTCAGTGACCTTCTCATTTTCCAAGAACACAACATTTGGTGCAAGGCCCTATCTAGTGTTGGGTTTTGACTTATGTGGGCCTCCAAACTTATGTCTCCAATCAATGAACACAACTATGGGATTCTTACCCTCATTTCTAGGGGAGGTTTCACCAAAATTAGGATGGAAAATATCCTTTTTGGTATTGTTAAGTAACTTCAAACTTGTTTGATTCAAATTTTTATTATTCTCAATAGCTAAGACCATTCTTCTTGATAGCCACTCTATCTATCCTCCAACCCCATGCTTTCCTTAGACCATAATGTAGTCTAGAATCAAGGGTCTTATGAGGCTACCAATTTTAGCAATAATTACCTCAACATAACACCTTCTATTATCAACAATTTAAATTGCACAAAAACATTCTCATTCACAGGAAAAAGTATGAAGTTTCAAATCATCAACTCCATTATGAAAATAAAAGTTACAAGAAAAATTAGAGTTTATCAAGTTTAATTATTGAGTTAATGGGAAATAATTTTACTGTGCAACTACAACATTGCAATCATCAAACCATTAAAACTCCTCAACATACTATCTTTTATTCCCTCCCCTCTTCACAACTCCTCTCAATTTCTAATTGTAGATTTTCAAACACACAATACTCTGCTATTTTTCCTAGAGAACCCTTAAATAGAGATGATTTATACCTTTTATATGGTTCCCTTGCTCCCAAAAATGAATATTCTTCCAAAATACTAATTGGCACCTCTAAGAAGAATTTTATTTTTCTAGAAACTAAAATTCATTTTATTGATGTTGATTTCCCACGACCAACCAAGGAAGATGCAACGCCCTAGCCAATGTAACCAATCACCAAATATGGTGCACCACATTATCAATTTTCCAAAGGCACAAATTGACCCCTCCAACAATGTATGGCATTGAAAAATGACATTGATTTATTCAAAACTTCAAAATGAAACAATGCCTTCAATGGTCCCATCATGGATTACCCATGTCAAACAAATTCACATTTTAAATGTCAAAATATTAACTATGTTGGGTGCCAATTCACCTTCATTCCTATAGCTACATCATTCACATTAGAAAATGTAATCATCAAAATAAGGTGTGGTGTTTAGCACAAGGAAATTAAATAAGTTTTATTTCAAATTAAATTCAAACATGGAGAGATCATGAGAGTATCAATTTATCCCAACAAAGGTTTGCAATAGAAAAATAGTTACAGACATGCTGCCAAAGCACAACCAAACCATGAACAAAGAACAAACCAAACCAAATTGATTTTTTTTTGGGCGATGCAGGATTACAATTACACCCGGGTGCTCCTACATTAGACACACCAGGTAGAAGAAATGTTTCACGAGGCTATGACTCATGAACATTTTTGGAAACTTCGACTGGTGATCCCGTACTCATTTTTTATCCAAATTTCTTCTTCATCCATTGAATTTTTTTTTCCATTCATCAAAAACTCTTTACTTCTCCCCTCCTTCACATTTTGTTGTTGCTTATTCTACAACCTGCACTCACCTCAAAGGTCACCTCTATTGGGTTCTTCACTCCTTTTACCATTACTTGGCTGCCCCTTATTCCTTTTCTCTTTCTTGTGCAAATACTACACCAACTCTTCATTAATTCCATTGACCTCACTCAAAGATCGCTTCTCATGAGCTACCATTGGGCTGCTCCTAACCTTACTTTCCATTTTCACAACTTATTCACTAGTATGAAAACAAACCAATGAACTATCCTTCACTTTCTTCTCCTTGTCCTTCAATGGACTCAAATGATACTCCTTTCCATCCTTTATGATGGTATACATATTTTCCTAGCCATCATACATAGCATGTCTATCATATTTCCATGGTCTTCCCAAAAGAACATGACAAGCATCCATGGGCATCACATCACACAACACCTCATCAACACAATTACCAATTTGAAATTGAACTAAGCTTTGTTCACTTACCAAAATTTGATGATCATTTCGCAACCAAGTGACTCAATAAGGATTCAGATGTTTTGTCCTTTTCAATTGTAGCTTCTCTACCATCTCTTGTGAGACCAAATTATCAGTACTTCCGCTATCCACAACTACCTTACAACACTTGCACTTAATTTAAACACCGTTCGAAATAAACTTTTCCTTTATGTTGGATCTAGTTGTTCTTTTTTTGGTTTCAAAAGAAGTCTATTCAACATCAATGACTCTCCTTATTCGGCATCTTCTACTTGTTTTGGGGAATTCACACTCTCTTCATCAGCTTGTGTCACATAATTCTTTGTTACACTCTTCCTACTGATGTCTTTTTGTATTTGAGGGAATTCAAAGGCCCTATGTCCAATCTCTCCACATTGGTAGCATGTGCCTCCAAATCCCCTTCCTCTACCTCTTCTGGAATAGCCTCCTCCCCTGTTGTTTTGACTTGATTCCTCCTTGCGTGAAGTGTCATCTACCTCCTCAAAAAATTATTTCCCTTTTCTATTACTTTTTGGTTCACTTTGCATGACATACCTTCCTCTTCCTCTTGTATTATCTTGGTGTCTTCATGACAATTTTTCTTCAACCTTCAAGGAAAATTGATATGCCTCTTCCAACATATGAACTTGCAATATAGACAATTCATCTTGAATGTTATATCTCAATCTGTTTATATTCCTTGAAACATTTTTCACATCATCTTCCACATGTCCAACCTAGATATTCAACTTGTAAAATTCCTTGGTATAAGCTTGCACACTTAACTCTTTTGCTTGAAATTTTGCAATTTATAAAATAAACTTACTTGTTAATCCTTCAACAAATATTGAGCCTTCATCTTTTCTATCATTCAATCCCAAGTTCTGATTTTATCATTGCATCTTCATTGTCTTTCAACCTGCACATGATCCCACCACAATGATGTGTGCCCCTTCAACTTTGTGCAAGAAAACTTTACTCTTTTTGGGTCCTCCATCGACTTATAATCAAAATATTTCTCTATTTCTGATATCCAATCAATTAAATCTCCCGGCTTCAAGCTTCCATTATAACTAGAGGTCTCCACTCTTAGCTTGCTACTGATCTTCACCATTGCTTTCAAAAAAAATATCTTCGCTATATTCTCACCTTCATCTTCCATATCAATTTCGGGGGCTTCTACTTCTTCTTCATCCTCGTTGACATCTATCATAGGAACTCCTCTTTGTTGCATCATTTCCATTGGATCCATTCTCGATGTGATGCCTCTCACATCATTTCATTGTCATCTCTTTCCATGTCCTCATTCTTAGTATGCCATGTTGGTACCCTCTACAGTTGTAGGTCTTCTCTCTTCCAATTTCCCACAACACCAACACTTAGGGTCTTTCCAAACATGGTTCCAGTCCTCACTCTAATACCAATTAATGCAATTTAGAATCAGGGGTCTTATGAGGCTACTAATTCCAACAACAATTACCCCAACATAACATCTTCCAATATCAACAATTTAAATTGCACAATAACATTCTCATTCATAGGAAAAATAATGAAGTTTCAGATCATTAGCTCCATTATTCAAATAAAAGTTACAGGAAAAATTAGAGTTTATCAAATTCAATTATTGAGTTCATGGGTAGCAATTTTATTGTGCAACTACAACACTACAATCATCAAACCATCACAACTACTCAACATATTATCTTTTATTCCCCACTTTGTTCACAACTCCTCTCAATTTCTAATTGAAATTTTTTAATCACACAATACTTTGCTATCTTGCTTGGTGAACCCTTCAACAAAGATGATTTCTACCATTTATATGGCTCCCTTGCTCCAAGAAATGAATAGTCTTCCAAAATACCAATTGGTACCTCTAAGAAGAATTTTATTTTTCTGGAAACTAAATTACATTTTATTCTTATTGATTTCCCACGCCTAACTAAGTAGGATGCAACACCCCAACCAATGTAATCATGGTAAATGCAATTTAAAACATCTCAAAACTACAAATAA
Source organism: Sequoiadendron giganteum (assembly GCA_007115665.2). Classification (NCBI taxonomy): domain Eukaryota; kingdom Viridiplantae; phylum Streptophyta; class Pinopsida; order Cupressales; family Cupressaceae; genus Sequoiadendron; species Sequoiadendron giganteum. The sequence continues at coordinate 524,767,548 of CM021109.1, read as the reverse complement.
TAAAACCTCATTCCCTCTTTGCCCTTTCACCTCCCAACAACAATTTTCATAGAAATTCATTGATTTTGGCTTTTTAAAGCTCCAAATACAAATAGTCAAGACTTGGGACCACACACTTAGGAAAGTTGAATTATCAAGCACCAAATATGGTGCACCACATTATCAATTGTCTAAAGGCACAAATCGACCCCTCCAATAATGTATGGCATTGAAAGTGACATTGATTTTAATTTATTTCAAAACTTCAAAATGCAACGACACCTTCAATGGTCCCATCATGAATTCCTCATGTCAAAAAATTCACATTTTAAATTTAAAAATATTAACTTTGTTGGGCACCAATTGACCTTCATTCTTGTAGGTATATCATTCACCTCAGAAAATATAATCATCAAAATAAGGTGTGGTGTTTAGCACATGGAAATTAAATAAGTTTTGTTTTAAATTAAATTCAAACATGGAGAGATCACAAGAATATCAATTTATCACAACAAAGATTTACAATAGAAAAATAGTTGTGGACACGCTGCCAAAGCACAACCAAACCACGAATGAAGAACAAACCAAACCAAATTGATCATTATTTTGGGTGCTGCAGGATTGTAATTATGCGTGGGTTCTCCTACATCAAACTAGCTACCCTATTATCAATATCATCCAATGCATTGGTATTCTTCATGTTGGGTGCCATTTGGGAATGACCAAATTGGCTAAGTTCCTTAATAGAACTGAGACTTTCCATTTGTTTACCAGTTCCTTGGATGTTAGAAATGATCTAGTGCTTAGCCTCAATCTTGGCTATGAGGTCTTTCACCAGGGAGGATACCTTGCTAGTCCCATCAGATTTATTAGTCTCAACCTAGTTCATTTCTAGTTTGCTTTTAACTTTTTCTTTATGAATCATTGAATCTTTAAAGTGGTAATTAGATTCTTCGAGGTCCATATTAACACATTTATTTTCATTTTTCACTCTATTTTCTTTAATATTTTTTCTAATTTTCTACGTTATGATCTATTGAGAGTTCAACTTGCATTTTCCCACCCATTATCATCAGCATGGGGGGGTGGGCGAGAAGGGAATATCAGAGAGAGAACTTTTTGGGGCCTCTACTCCAATTTGTTCAACACCTTTGGCCACTGAAAGAATGCTAAGTGGGTTAGAGATTCTCATTTTATCAGGCTCTTCGAGGAGGGTTGAGGTTACCCTTAAACCCTCCTTAGAAGCATTAGAGTTTGGAGTTTCAGTTTCTTCTAGACATGTAGGTTTGCATCCTGAAATTGGGTCTTTTTCTTTAGAACTATCCCTTTCAAGGGTAGAAATTATCTCATATTCCACAGTGGAAGATAAAATTCCTTCATCATCCCTAGAATCATTATTTCTTGCCTTAGAATCAAAGCAATGAGGCTCATTATTTTTTCCATCTTCTTAGGGTTTCTGAGAAAAATCAGGCAATTTTTCCTTATGTTCCCTTCCTTTCTACATAGGAAGCATGCATTCATGCCTCCAAGAATTTCAAGCCCACAACTATAAATAGTATTATTGTCTTTAAACTCAATGGTGTCAGTAATTTCCACTTGCAGGCTTAGAGAGACCAAATCCCGAGCATCTAAATGAGGCAGGGAGGCCTTTGTCTCCCCAAGTTTCACAAAATTTCCAAGAAAGGATAATATTTGAGGGATAAAAGCCCAGAAGTCGATGGGAACACCCCCAAGGATAACCCACCTAGAGCATGAGAGTACCAAAACTTATTCTCCAATTACTTTTGGAGACCATGCCATGGCACAAAATATGTAGCCACCAAAATTTTAGTAGGGTTTCCTAAGGACTTTCTCTTAGATATTATGTTATTTCAAAAAATTATGAACAATCCTCTTTAAATCATACGACAGAAGGTTAAACGAATTCCAAGCTTATTTGTCCAAACATTAATAAACCAAGCATCAAGATATCTCCTAGCCAAAACTTTATTTAAGTCAATTGCATTGAAGAACATTGTATTTTCCTTAAGCCTATTCTTTTCATTAAGAATTACAACTTTCATTTCAAGGTTTGAAGCAATGATATGTTTTTTTGGGTCCCTTAGAGGATTGAAAACCTTGCACTTTTCCATCAGATTCAAGACCTCCATTGCCACCCTTAGCCACCCCAAAAAACTAGCACCCTCTAAAATTGTAAAGCCTTTCTTGACCACAATATCACTAAAGGTTTTTATAGGTTTTAAATTAGGGTTTTCATTATCTAGCCCAAAAGGTTGGGCTTCAGGGAGTTTGTACCCCCAACATTAAAGCTGATTAAAACCAATGCATAGGAAAATAAACCAACACAAATAAAAGAACATACAAACAGATTGAAAAGACTGAAATCCCAAACACATATAGAAGGCAATTAATGAAAATGCTTAAATCGATGTATTAAAGGACACCCACACTGGAACAAACCTCGATGAGGGAGGGATTCACATCCCCCACCCCTAGTTGCTAGTTGCAAAATCCTCATCGCTACCATGCCACCGATCCTCCCTCAATCTGTTTTGATCAAGTTGAAGAACCCTTGCCTCACCTTGATCAGCATCCTTATTTAATAATATTCAACAACATTAAATTTTAACTAATATGTTATTGGCCTTAACTCTTTTTATATGATGTTATGATGGTGAAATTTGCATCTTTTTTATTTTTTGGGTCTTTTGTTATTTGATATTTCATCTTTTGATTTATATAGTTTAGTTTTGGGGAATGATGTAAGGGCTTTTCGTTTCAAGACTTGATTTGTGGTGGGCTCATTTTGAACCACTCAACTTCACCAACAAACCAAGGACCCATTGATTATCTGTTTTAATTTTGGTTTTAATGTTTTCTCTAATTTATTATTATTTTTGCATGCTTGTGCCATTTCCCATTTACTTTTGACCTTATTTTGAGAAAATATCTTAATGTATATGCATATTGACAATCTTATTTGAGTTTGGAAAGAATTATAAAATTACAAGAAAAAATATAAAGTTAAAAAGAAAATCTAAAATTATAAAATGTGTAAAACTATAAAAATATTAAATTATTAAATCAATAAATTAAAATTATAAATATTATTAATTATAAATTATAAAAGATATAAAAATTATAATTATAGAATTATAGAATTGAAAAGTAATTAAAATTATAATAGTAAGAAATTAATAAAAATATAAAATCAAAAACTTAGAATATTAAAACTAATAAAATAAATAAAATAATAAACTAAAAAATTAATCAAATTATGGAAGGGTATTTAAGCTATAAATTATCAATTAAATTTTATAAGATTATTAATTCATAAGATGGTGTTTCTTGCTCCTTTGTCTATAAACCTTAAAATAATATGTTTTGTAAAGGAACATTATGTCTCTCATCAACTACAAGTGATCAAAGATGTAGAATATTGTGTTGGAAAAGATGCCTCAACATTTGTCCTTTTGGTCCCCTTGTATCATAGTGTTGTTGGGCTTGCAACTTTGACACTTCAAGAAAACTTGATCCAAATTAGGCTAAGAGGAACAACATTGGACCTACATCATCTAGGGTTTCTTATTAGTCATGCTTGAAGGCTCTATTAGAAAAGGATGAGGAACCCAAATCTTCAAATTCCAAATAGGTTGTTGGGCTAGCGAAATAGATGTGAAGGTTGGACATTATCCCCTATTTTGGTATTCATCTTATAGTAATGCTCGGGAAAGAAGTGCTTAAAAAGGAAGAGACGCATTCTAAGATGGGTTTAATTTGCAAGTTTAGCTCCTTTTGACCCAACTATTGATTTGCATGCTTAGATTACTAGAAAATGCTCCTTGCTTTTTAAGTATTCAATTGAAATATATCTTAGTGCTTAAGGATTCTTCATTTTGTTATGTAAATTTGTGGAAGATAAACCTTTTAGTTTGGGTAAAGTTTCTTGGTTTTAGGACATCCATGGGTATATGCATGGAAATAAGAGACCAAAAGGGGGTCTTAAGTGACCACTTTTTTTGAAATAAAAAAAAATGATCTTGGATGAAAAATTGAAGATAGTTATGCTCAAAATTTGAAGACACAACAAGAACAAGAGTTGTAGTGCTTTGAATCTACTTTCTACATTGCTATTTTTTTTAAATGTTGGAGATTAAGGGGTTCAAATAGGGGGCCACACAAAGTAATCCTATTTTTATCAAAAAATATAGCATAGCATCTAGTGCGCCCCTCCTAAAATGTTAAGTTTTTTTAGTATTTCAAAAAACTCCTTTAGTGAAAAATTGGCTAACACCATGTAGTTTATGCTCAATTCTTTGCTAATTTTTTAATGAATATATGATTTTTTTATTGATTTTCAAAGTGGACACATCCTGAAAATAAAAAATTGAGTGTGCACCACCCTAAATTTTTTGGAAACTAATAAAAAATATTAAATGTGTAAATAATAAAGTCTAGTTTGTAAAAATGTAATTTGTTTTAAATTTTGATAAATGGGTAAAAAGTGAAACAAAAAATACCATATGTAGATTTTTGACCAAAAAAAGAGACACTAGCAAAAGAATTAAAGATCAAAACCTTAAAATGTTTGAAATGTAGAAAAAATACATGGTTAGAAAGCTAAGAGAGAGCTCAACATTATTGTGGTATTTTTTAACTCGTCATCGAAAGACATGCAAACTTGATGGAGAGAATGTTTGATATTGTGTCATATTTTTTGAAATTGCAAAAAATACACCCGTGGATGTTGAAATATAAGTCCAACCCTTTGGCTTGGATTCTCAAGGAAAATCAAACCTAAGGGTTGGAAATACCGAAAAAATAATATGAGTGCATTATAATGTGCTCATGTTTGTGTGAAGAAAACATAATCTCTCCCTTGCTCTCCCTCCCTTTTTAGACCTGTCACATCTCCCTCCCTCCTTCCCTCTCTACTTCTCTCTATCTCACCTCTCTCTCCCTATCTCTCTAGGTATTTTTATCTCTCCCCCTCTCTATAATTATCTACATCTCCCTCTCTCTTTCCCTCTCCACTTCTCTCTCTCTCTCTATCCATCTAGATATCTCTTTATCTTTGTCTTTCTATACTTCTCTCTAGCTCACTCTCTCCTCTCAAGCTCTAGACCTATCTGTGTACATCTCCATCTCTCTCTTTCTCTAATGCTCCCCCTCTCTCCCTATTTCCCTATTGAAATTATTAATATATATTATAATATGATCATGCTTGTTGGAATCACAAAAAATGGTAAAAATGCACGAGGATCCTATGATTCAAGACCCACACACCCTATTTTTTTGCAATATGCACTTTATCTGACATAGAATCATACTTTTCATGGTGTTGACAAAATGCCAATCATTGTTGAACAATTACACCACCTTTTTTTCTTTGTCAATGTAGAAAAACTAGATTACATATTTTTACACTGAATTTGATTCTATGAACTAATATTTTCATGTTACTAGTGTTGGAATAATAAAATTTATCATGTTTTTTTGTTTGAATTTGATAATATACAAGTTTTTTTCATATTTTTTACTTTCTATTAGATTGATATAGAATTGAACATTGAATACTAATTATGTTGGCATAAAGCTCAAATTTTGGAGGAGTGTGAAGCTGAAAATGAACTAGAAAACATCATGCAATTATTGAAATCAAATCCAAAAGTTTAAGGTATGTTCTCCTTTTCTTTTTACCTTTTTTTAATGTCACCTTGTCAACATAGTTCATGTGTTACATATCATAGTGTTAATTAAATTCATTTCAACCCAATTTTTGATTTGAAGCACATATCTATGAAGAAGAAAATAGGTGACCAAAGTCTCCACAATATAAATCATAAGGATGACCTAACCTCATTGCACTCTATGGATGATTCACCATCCAATATTCCTGATTCTAATCCCACATTTGTTGCAACTCTCTTGAAAAAAATGAATTCCTCACAATTTTAATAGGTTTTTTAAAACTTAAGAGCATCTCTTCTAGAAAACCTTTCATTCATTCCACCTACATTGTTTATATAAAGGATCGTTCAACTATATTAAAGGATAAACCAAAGGAAAGAAGTTACCCTCCACTTGCCACTTCTCTTCAATAACAAGAAACACTTTCTTGCATCAAACATTTCAAAAATCCCCTAAACATAAATTTTAAATGCTTATGTCATGCACTTACCACCATGTGTTAGGTCTTTCTACCAACAAATTTCATGACTTTAATAAAAAATATAAGATCCTATAAATAAAGTTTTGATACAAATTTTTCCTTATGGTACACCTCTTCCAAAGACTCATGGAAATGAGATAGATTGGTTTGATGACTTGGGAACAAAATGATTTATCATGTTCTCCCATTATCCATAAAATGGTAAAGTAAACTTTATTTAAAATGAAAGTTGTTTTCTTTGGAAATGAAAGAGGGTGAGTCAGTTGCAAAGTATTTAAATTCTTTTAATTTTTTGATGAGTCACCTTGCTTCAGTCGATGTTGAAGTAGATGAGGAAGATAAATGTATCTTGCTTCTTTGTTCTTTACCTCAATCATGGGATAATGTTATTCTTGCTATCACTGGTAACCTCATAGATCCAAAGGTAGATTCCCTTGTTGCAGTTTTATTGGCACAGGAACAAAGGAAGAATAATATGGATAGTTCAGGGGATGCTCTCAGTGTCAGGGGAAGGTCTAAGGAAAGGGGATCAAAAGGAGATTAGAAAGGGGCTAAGGACAAGTCTAAGGGCCATTCTAAGACTCTTGGAAAGAAGAACAGAGTTAAGTGTTGGAACTGTGGTAAAAGGGGACATGTAAAGAAGGAATGTAAAAACCCCAAGAGGGAGAATGCCTCTGATAAGTCCTCAAATGTAGGTGAAGATGTTTTAATTTTTGCTTGTAATGTTGTTTCTAATGATCATTGGTTGGTTGAATCAGGATGCTCATTCCATATGACCCCGCATAAAGAATGGTTCTCCACATATGATAAATATGATGGAGGTAATATATACCTTGGAGACAACTCTTCATATCCAATTGTTGGGAAAGGCAAGGTATTGTTGTGTTTCAGTGATGAGAGGATTAAAACCCTCTCTAAAGTTTATCATGTTCTTGGATTAGCTATAAATCTAATTTTTGTTTCAAAGTTGAATGATTTGGGAATGCATATAACTTTTGACAAGCATGGTTGCAGATTAGTGAGAGGAAACTTGGTGGTAGTGAAAGGGAAGAGATTGGGAAACCTGTTCAAGCTTGAAGCCACTACAGTTTATAATGCCTCATATGTATTTGAGGCTAGTACTAAAAAGGCATGTATGTTGTGGCACCATAGATTGGGCCACAAAAGTAATAATGTATTAAAAACTATTAAGAATAAAAAATTGTTGGATGGTTTCTCCTATTTTGATGAGGACGTTGATTTCTATGAACATTCTGTGTTTGGTAAACAAAACAGAAAATATTTTCCTTCAAGAAGCAATAGAGAAAAAGAGAAGTTATAAATTATTCATACAGATGTGTTTGGGCTTGTGGATATTGAATCTATCAGAAAATCTCATTATTTTGTTACCTTCATTGATGATTTATCCAGATTTACATGGATTTATTTTATGAAACATAAATATGAAGTTTTCACTAAGTTTAAGGAATTCAAAGTCTTAGTAGAGAACCAATCAGGTTTAAAGATTAAAATATTAAGATCTAACAATGGAGGGGAATATTTCTCTAATGAATTTGACAGGTTTTGCAAGCATGCAGGTATAATTAGAAAAAAAATTATGTATACACCACAATAGAATGGTGTTGTAGAAAGGATGAACCAAACGATTATGGAAAGAGCCAGAAGTATGTTGAGTGATTCACAGTTGGATAAATGCTTTTGGGCATAGGTTGTGGGTACTGCTTGCTACTTGATAAATAGATCTCCTTGTAAGGCTCTTGATTCGACTCCTTATGAAATGTGGGTAGGTAAGAAAACTTTAGTTTCACAGTTAAGGGTTTTTGGCTGTGAGGATTTTGTTCATATGCCTAAGTAAAAATGATCTAACTTGGATGCAAAAGAAAAAAAGTGTGCATTCATTGGATATGGTGATAATGTTAAAGGTTATAAGCTTTGGAATCCACTAACCCACAAAATTATCTTTTCTAGATATGTTGTTTTCAGGGAACTTAGAGTTATTTATGAACTGGAACAACCAAAAGAAAAAGAAGAAAATGGAAAGAGAGTGCACTTTGAGTTAGAGCATCGAGATGCACCTCGGAAATAACAGAATGATGGATTGCGGGGTGAAGAAGAAGAAGAAGATTCAAGTAGTTCTAATGAAGATGAATCTTTTGTCACAGGAGTTGGTATAGATGATCACGCAGAACAACCAGTTGAGTCTCTTACTCCACCCTTGAGGAGATCCAAAAGACAACGAAACCCTATTGACAGGTGTATCCCACCAGATTTCTATTGTGCATATGATTTATTGAGTACTAACGATGAACCTAGATCCTACAGGGAAGTTATTTCTACATATGATAGTGAGCCTTGGTAGTTAGCCATGCAAGAGGAGATGATGGCCTTAGAATCTAATAACACCTGGGATCTTGTTCGTTTTCCCAAAGGAAGAAAGGCTATAGGATGTAAGTGGGTCTTCAAGAAGAATTTTGGAGCAGACGGTTCATTGGAGAAGTAAAAGGCTAGATTGGTAGCCAAGGGCTACTCCTAGAGAGAGGGAGTTGATTTTGGTGAGATATTCTCTCCTATTGCTAAATTGACTTCTATTAGATTTCTCTTATCCATTATTGCAGCTTATGATTGGGAGATTGAGAAAAAGGATATTAAGAATGCATTCTTGCATGGAGATCTTGAAGAAGAAATATATATGCAACAACCTATAGGCTATGAGGTAAAAGGAAAAGAACATTGGGTTTGCAGGTGAAGAGGTCTCTTTATGGTTTAAAATAGTCCCCCAAAATGTGGTATCAAAAGTTTGATTCTGTTGTTTTGAAATTGGGTTTTTTTAGAAACGAGGAGGATCACTATGTTTACATTCATTGTGTTGGTGATTTTATGCTAGTTATTGTTTTGTATGTTGATGACATGTTATTTTTCAGTAATACTAAGGATATGATCAGTGAGGTTAAAGCCTAACTTTCAGGTGCATTTTATATGAAGGATCTTGGAGCTTCCAGGTATATTTTGGGAATGGAGATCAGAAGGGACAAAGGTAACAAAAAGCTTTGGTTATCACAAAGTAAGTATGTGAATACTATTTTGTAGAGGTTTAGTATGCAAGGTTGTAATCCATTTAGGGTTCCTTTATCGATTGGTACTAAGATTTCATTAGATATGTGTCCAAAGACTGGGGATGATCTTGAGGATATGTCTAATGTGTCATATGCTAGTGTTGTAGAGAGTTGGATGTATGCAATGGTTTGCACTAGACCAGATATTGCACAAGCAATGGGAGTTTTGAGAAGATTTATGTCCAACCCTAGTAGACAACATTGGAATTATGCAAAGAGGGTGTTTAAATATCTTCTAGGTATTTTTTTATCATTGTTTGGTTTATTCTGGTACTGATAGTGCTGATAAATTTTTGGACATACTGGGTTTTATTGATGCAGATTGGGAAGGTGACTTGGATAGTTGAAGGTCCACTAGTGGCTATGTATTTACTTTGTTTGGAGGTGCGGTGAATTGGATGAGTAAGAGGCAGCCCACATTTTCTTTGTCTACCACTGAAGTAGAGTATATGGTTGTTACTCATGTCTCTAAGGAGGTAGTTCGGTTGAGGAGACTATGTACAAGTATTGGATTTGATTGCAGGATCATTCAGATTGGTTGTGATAGCTAGAGTGCTATTTTTTGGGCCAAGAATCCTATGTATCATGCTCAAACTAATCATGTTGATGTACAATATCACTTTGTTCGAGGTTTGGTTACAAATGGATAGATTGTGTTGAAGAAGATACACACTTTAAAGAATGTTCCAGATTTATTGACCAAATCTGTGAGCACAGAGAAGTTCGTGTGGTGTAGAGAGGCCATGGGCCTCGTTTCTAGTGCCTGATTATTTTCATTTTATTTCCTATGGGTTGATTTACAAATTACACATCATGGACGCATATGACGGATATGGTTGTTGTATATTTTCTCTATTTAGCCACAGACACCTATCTTGGGTTGCATGCATGTTGGAGGTATCTATGATGGTCATGACATGTCATAAGATGTTGTAAGTTGTCATGCATGGATATCAGCGCCCAACTTTGGAAGGGTCTCTTTGACATTTGTACATTGCATGTTGATGCCACTTTGATGCTTGCATGTGGGAGAGAGAAAGTGGATGCCTAGGCCTTTTTGGAGACATTTTCTATAAGTATTTTCCATGTATTTTTTGCTGCATAACAATTTTATAGGTACCCAGGTTCTGTCGGAGTGAAGGTTGAAAGACAGAGGAAGTGAATGTATTTGTAGTCTCCTTTTGTGAAGATAATACAACTTGGCCTCTTTTATTGGTGGAGTTTTTTACCCAAAATGGTTTTCTCCACGTTAAATACTATATTGTGTGCTTCATTCTACTTCTTGAATATTTTTGTATTGTGTGTTTATATTTTAGGTTACAATCTCCACTGATAACACACACTTAAAAGATTGCAGAAATTTATCTTAAATCAAATTTCCATTGAAGTAGTGTTGCTTTTATTTCTAACGTGTATATCATCACATTCATGGGAACTACCCCTTTTGTAAACCATGATATCTAAAACCTAGTTGAAAGTTATTATAATTTCATAAGTGGGTGATCCCACAATAGTGGTTTACACTTTTTAGCCAAACTTGAAATTGAACTGAATTTTTTAAACTAAATCTTCACTTTTGGGCACCTATAGCTGCTAAACCATGAGGAATTTGAAGATGATGCAAACTAGTGATTTGTGACATTTTGTCTATAGATTCTAAATATATATATATTTTTTAAAATTTGGAATTATGTTGCACTTCTTTTTCCATCTCCTTCGAAAACTAGTTTTTAACAGTAAACACCATTTTTAAAGAGTGATGTTCATCGTAAACAACATAACTTTTTTCTATGAATGATAAAATTCTATTTTTTTCAAATTTAGATTTGAAAATATGATATCTAGAATGTTCATTTGGTTTCATAGTGTTTTATTGAATTTTTATCTTCATTAAGTTTTGAAGTCAAACCAATTACAATTTAGACATAGGCAGACCGTATACAACATAACTTTTTTGTATGTATCAAAATTCTTTTTTTTTTTTGTTGGATGAAGGACACCAATACCTAGCATGGACATATTTTTTAGAATTTTTTTGGGTAATCTACTATTTTTCCACTTGTACAGAACAAAGAGCTTGATTTTTGGTGAAAACCTACATTCACAAGAAATAAAAAATAAATATAATAATCAAATTAAATATATTTAAAATTATACTTTTTGGGAAGCTTATAATAAGGACTACATACTCACAAAAATTAAATTTTAAATGAATTCATTTGATCCCCCAAAAAGTAAACCAAAAGTTGTTTTTTATCAACATGTTGATAGGTGTAAAGGAGACTCCATTATAGGTATGGTTTAAAACTAGTGGGGTTATATCCAAGGGCGTTTGATCTAAGGTGGTTTGATCAAACCCTCTTCAATTGGAATCCTTTAAATGGAACTTTTCAAAGCTTATATCATTATATTTCTTTAAAATATGTGATTTTAGACAAAATTAGGATGCCCCAAAAAGTGTAAACCACTATTGGGGGATCACCCAAGTGGACGCTTATTCGTAAAATTCTTCCTTTCTTGCATAGAGACATAAGAACATCAAGGAATTAGTTATGATGAAACAAGCATTAAATGATGGTGGTAACTTCAAGGAAATTTCACTTTTCCACTAATAGAATCTTCAAGAAGTCTCCTTCCTCAAATCATAGGATTGGATGATGTAATTTTCATGTGGAAAATTTGATTGGATAGCTAATTATAGTTGTAGACACCTTTTCACTTCTAAATGAAACACCTAGTCTTCATTGTTCAAGAATAAATAAGAATATGCAGCTATAGGTGGATGTTTTTCATTATTATAATCTTCACCTCCAATCCTCTCCATTGGATTTCAAACATCATCCAACTCCCATTCATGCATCTTTATGAAAAATTTCAATTTTCATCACAAAAGTAGGATTTTACAATGTTTTCATGACAACATTTTTGTAAGAATAGGTGCCAAAATCAAGTAAATGATTATTTTTTTATTCTTTTAGCTCTTGGAGTTTTTCCTCAACCTTATAGAGATTTTTGTCAGGTTAGGTGTCATTTACCTTGCAAAACTAAGTCATTTTAATGTCTCCATGTTTCTTGGAAAGTGTCCTAGGGGACATGAGAGAAATGTATTTAATATTGGCATATTGTAATTATATTTTCAAGATGAAATTTAATGTCGGTGGAGGTTACATGTCACTAGAGGAAAAAAAATATCCCTCTTAGGCATTCACATTGGTAATGTGAAGGGTCTTGAGTGGTGCACCAAGTTTGGAGGGAAACAGATCTCCATGGCTCTCCATCTAGAGTTTGAACAGTCACTAGAGCATGCTAAATGCCAGAAGTTGAAGGGGCTATGGGTTAGGCACCCATGTTGAAGCCTTGTGCACATTAATCAATTTATTATCATGACTCTAGGTTTTCCAAGGAAGGTGTGTGGGTTTTCTTAAGTGGTTTTGGCACCTCTTGTTTTATTTACCACTATGGTTTTACCTCCAACAAGTTATCTAAATTAGAGCCTTGAGATGGTAGTATCATCTTATGTTATTTTCAAGTGTATGGAAGCATCTGGGTTGTAGGAGATCAACAAGGAAGTGTATTGTGGTGTATCTCTCTTATGAAGACAAATAATATATTTTCCCTCTTTTCTCATGTGGAGTTTTTCTCTTGAAAGGGTTTCTCCATGTAAATTTGGTGTCATAGTTGTTTGCTGATTTTTCTATTATGGTGAATGTGCAATAATATATGTATACTTAGATTTTTTAATATTATTTTAAGATTTGAATACATATACATAAGTTAATATTGTAGATTAGGTCCACCTTGTTTACAACAGTTTTCAAGCTTTAATATTGTAGGTACAAGTGATAAATCTTCAAGATCATGTTGTTTCTAAATGTTATGAACATGTTTCCAAACATTTCTAGCCACTTAATCCAACAAACAAACAAACAAAGTATCAAATTATTTAATAACACTTCATTTCCATCATTTCAAATCATTATCCATTATAGAAACATCATTTCAATAAAAAATACAAAAAAAGTCAATGTCACTAACAATTTTAGAATTTTAAAACTTTTTTGTTTCTAGGTTAAATATTCACCATTACTAACATTTTTCCTATTTTACCTATTTTGGTATGATATAAATCATATGATCTTTCATTCCAGAATCAAAATGTCCTAAGATAAGGTATGCCAATATATAATTTTACACTTTCATCAATCAAAACACTTAAATACATACTCTCTCATTATCCTCATAGTGGTGTCCTATAGATGATTGTCATGATAGTTATTTTATGGTTGTATATTCATCTTTTTTAAGGAATTTTCTCATTCATTTCTAGTCAAGATGAAATCCCTCAACCAAGGTTTGATATGGATCACCTAAAACTAAATGTAATAGATGCTCATTTACTTTTATAACACCTATGACAGTCCTAAGGGACTTATGACAGGACTGTAGTTTATGAGCACCCAAGGCTAGAATGTTGCCTTCTTTATTTCTGATTACACACCCAACTCTCGATGGACTAGGATTCCCCTTAAATACTACACCATTAAAATTTTCTTTCACCCAACCTACTTCTAGTCTAACCCGCTCTATCTTCTTACCAACTATTGATATAAGATTTACCCATCACAATCCATAATTAGGTGGGATTTAAGAAATGAACAACCTTGTTGTAAGTTGCTATCCACCTAAAAAAATGGTATTTTTTTGAGTTTTGATTTGCAACTACAACATTAACCACCTCCGTAATTTTCAACTATATTTTTGCGAGAATTGATACCAGACTTAATTCTTTGTCTTGAAATATCCTTTTGTTACACTCTTTCTAAACCTCCCAGATTAACAACAAGGGACTAACTTTCCATATACACAAAAAAGAAGATTTCTTGATATTTATTCTCCAACCTTGAAACATTTCCTTCAATATTTGTGGACATGGGGACTGTTAGTTCAATGTATTCAAAAAATGCATGCAACACATATTGGAAAATTCTCAATGCAGCAGTAGATGATCTAACATTTCTTCACTACGCTTACATAAAACACATTGGTGAGGACCTTGGAAGCCTATCTTCTTGAGTCTTTCCCCTTTCAAAATGCACCCATGCAAGGCCAGCCAAGAAAAGCAGCCAACTTTGGGAAGACTATTCTTATTCTAGCATAGTTGGTTTTCCAAACCCTCTTCTACCCATACTTCCTCTAAGATACTGTACACTATCTTAACATTATATGCACCATTTTTGGATCCACACCAAACCAATTCATCCCTTCCCCGTGTCAACAATACTTTTTGTTGGATATTGTGGTTGTGTTGCTAATATTTGGTTGTCATTAATGTCAACAGTATTAGCATTGATGTCTTAAAGGTTGTATGTATCAAGGATATTGAGAAAATTGTAATAAAATAAGTTGCAGGTTGTCACTAAAGTAGTGAAGTTCAAGTGATGGAAAGTTCAGTATGTTGATGATCAAAAGTTGCGGTTTAAAGGGTTTGTTTTCAATCATATCTAGTTTATTTACCAAAATTTTCAGAGGTGCACATGAATATTTGAGCAAGTTATGAGTTTATGTGTTTCGACAGTTATTCTATTAACTGTAGTTGGTGTTCCTAGAAGAAGATAATGTGATTCTGGTAATCTAAGCTATTGTGTATGCTCCTATGATTTTTTTTGATGTTTCTAGATCGTGCTCTATCTATGTTGCACATCCACATTGATCATTGTGCTCACGGTTGGTGATTTTCTCTTGCGTGTTCATGCTTTTCATGTTCATAGTCGATAGGCTGAGTGTAGCGTGTTGTGGATCTTCATGAAATAATGTTTTAAGGTGTTTCGTGTTCGAGGATATTATGTTGGGTCTCTACTATGTTGTGGTTGACTTTGGTTGATTCACATTAATAATATTTATTGTTTTGGGCTGACAGTTTGTATTCATTTTATTATTTTGTTGAAGCCAACATGAAGCGATGTAATTTCTTATTGCAAATATATATAAGTGATTGTTTATCTCATTTGAGGAATTTATGATGTGAAGTATGTGAATGATATGTGCGAATAAAGTTCAAATCATTCAAAAGCAAAGCAGAGTGTGAAGAAGAGTGAAGAAGTGTTCATGTGCTTAATCGAAATTGTAATAAGGCATTAGCCGATGCTACTTTCTCATTTCAAATTATTTAGATGGATTTAATCTAAATATTTCTATAAGACAGTTAGTCTTCCTTTGTATTTGAGCAGTGAGCTCTAGGCAGTGTGCCTAAATGCATGTGCATTCCTCATTTATTCTTCTTATACTTCTAACAAAGTATAAACGTGTGGATTAACCTCCACCGTGGTTTTTCCCCTAACATGGTTTCCACGCAAAAATCTTGGTGTTATGTGTGTTTCTAATGTGTTGTTGATTTATGCTTTCATGGTTATTAACCAGATCTAAGAATAAGGGTTAATAAGTTTAATAAGTTTAAAATTATGATAACCGATCATCTCCAGTTTGGTTGCTCCTTGAAGCGTGCTGTCAACTGGTATCGAGAGGGCCCTTTGGAATACCTTTAATAGCTGAGGATCTTAGATACATTATATAAGGATGATAGCCCCAGATTTACGGGAACAAACTATGTTTTGTGGAAGATCTAATGGATAAAGTCATAGTGATGCGACAGAATCCTACTAGAACATTACAAGTAATAGGTATGTTATTCCTCGTAAAGTGATCCTACTTTACTTCACCGGAGGATTAGATGTTAGAATTACAATATCGCGCTAACCTGGGCACGTTGAGTGCTTTGACTGATTCTGAGATGACGAATGTTATGGATCTGAAGACTGCTTATGAGATCTAGAAAAAGTTGGAAACCTTGTATGAAGGTGATGCTAATGTGAATATTGCTAAGCTACAAAGTTTGAAAGGGAAATATGAATTGTTGAAAATGAGCGATGATGAGAATATTACTACTTTCAAGCAAAGAGTGAATAAAATTGTGTGTGGTATCAGATGTGTTGGTGGACAAATGGATGAATCAGAAATTGATGCTAAAGTGCTTAGATCCTTGCTTGATGCATACAAAGTCAAAGCTACAGCTATTGATGAGCTTAGGATTGTGACAAATGTGACCAGAGATATGTTGATTGGTAAACTTACTGCTTTTGAGTTGAGTGAATTCAATGATCCCCTTCCTAAGATAGAATCTGAATTCAAAGCTACTACCTCTGGAAGAGACAAGCAAAGATATGATCCAGGTGAAAGTTCTTCTAGAAAGGTATCCAAGTATGGGGAAGAAATGAAATAGATTGAAGAAGAAGAAAGAGAACTGAATGAACTTGAAGCTCTTATTGTCAAAAGAGAAGCCAAAGGAGAAGTTAAGTATAAAGGGAAATTGCCTATTTAATGTTTTTCGTGCAATAAGATAGGTCATTTTGCATCAAGGTGTCCAAAAAGAGTTCCTAAGTCAAAACCTTACAAGCATAAATTTCTAAAGAAGTGTTATTATGCTGTTGATGAAGGTGTGACATACGATTCATGAATCTAATAAAGGGAATTCAAGTGAAGATGAGTTTGTATTTATTGTTATCAAGGAAAATAATCCTTTGTCTACTGAATTTGCTAGTTGTACAAATGTGGAGAAAGCCCTAGATGCTCGAGTTGAAGAGAAGGATGAATGGGTAATTGACAGTGGATGTTCACATCACATGATAGGTGATAAAAGTAAATTTTTAAGTCTGGAAAAGTATGATGGTGGTGTTGTAATATTTGGTGATAACAATGGTGGTATAATCTATGGTAGAGGATGTATTTCTTTTGATGGTAAGCATAATATTGATGATTTTCTATATGTTGAAGGTTTGAAGCATAATATTTTAAGTGTTGGACAGATGGTTGACAATGGATATAATCTTCAATTCAAGGATGAAAAGTGAAAATATTAAGGAGTTTTGGAAATGTGATTGCTTCTGGTACTAAAACAAATGGTAACATTTTTCACTTGAGTGTTGCTAGTAAAAATTGTCTGATTGCTCGAGATGATGAAATTTGGTTGTGGCATAGAATATTGTGTCATGCAAACTTTGACAATATTATCAAGATAAGTTCTACTTAGGCAGTGATAGATCTTCCTAAGTTGGTAAAGCCTACTAACACCATATGCAAGGAATGGCAGTTGGGGAAGCAAACTAGAGTTTCATTCAGAAGCAAACAACATTGTTCAAAAGGAGTATTGGAGCTTGTGCATACTGATCTATGTGGTCCTGCTAGAATCAGAAGTTTACAAGGAGATAGGTATTTCATGTTACTTATTGATGATTATTCTAGATTGATGTGGGTTGCCTTCTTAAAGGAAAAATCTGAAGCTCTAGAGAAATTCAAGATTTTCAAAGCTAAGGTTGAGACAGAGATAGGTTTGAAGATTAAGTGTTTGAGATTGAATAGAGGTGGTGAATTCACTTCTGGCGAGTTTAATTCTTTTTGTAAAGTGCATGAGATAAAGACACAATTATCTTCTCTACGGACCCCTCAGCAAAATGGAGTTGTGGAAAGGAAGAACATGACAGTTCTAGATGCTGCCAGGACTATGTTGTTGGAAGGAAATGTCCATCATATCTATTGGAGAGAAGTTTTGACTACTTTTGTTTATACTCTCAACAGGGTTCATGTCAAAAGAGATACTGGTAAGACCCCTTATGAGCTATGGTTTTGTCAAAATCCTACTATTAGATACTTCAAAATATTTGGGAGCAAATGTTATATCAAAGAGATGAAGATATAGGAAAGTTTGATGCTAGGAGTGATGAAGGAATCTTTCTTGGTTATTCTACTAAAAGTAAAGCTTACCAGTGCTTCAATAAGAGATTGAAGAAATTTATTGAAAGTGCTAATGTAAAAGTTGATGAAGACACATTTAGACCATCTAGAACCTGTAGATATGATTCAAATTATCAAAATGTCAATTCAGTGACTCAGAACCAAGTGCAGATCATTCTGATGAATCAAGAAAATCAAGAGGAAGAAACTAGTAAAAGTGCAGAAGAAAGATCACAAGAATCTGAAGTTCAAGAATAGACTAAGACTCCAAGGTATGTAAGACTAAATCATTCAAAAGATCATATTATAGGTGATAAGAACAAAGGTGTTCAGACTAGGAGAAGAACTGCTAAAGAATACTGTTTGATTTCAAAGTTTGAGCCTAGTAATGTCAATGAAGCATGCAAAGATGAACATTGGATGGAAGCAATGAAAGAAGAGGTATAGCAAATTGAGAAGAATAATACATGGATTCTTGTTTCTAGACCTAAGGAAAAAAATGTAATTGGAACTAAATGGGTCTTTCAAAATAAATTGAATGAGCAAGGTGAAGTTATCAGAAATAAAGCAAGATTGGTGTGCAAAGGATACTCACAGATGGAAGGAATTGAATTTGAAGAAAATTTTGCACCTATTGCTAGAATTGAAGTTGTGAGACTATTTATTGCCTATGTTGCTTACAAAAACTTCAAGGTTTATCAGTGGGATGTCAAGTCCACATTTCTAAATGGTGACTTGAATGAAGAAGTATATATTGACCAACCCGATGGTTTTCAATTGACTGATCAGGGAGACATGGTTTGCCAACTGAAGAAAGCATTATATGACAGATTGGACAAGTATTTGTTGAAGCTTGGATTTAACAAAGGTACTGCTGATAGTAACTTATATTTCAATACTAATGATGATAAAGATTTGATTGTTGAAATATTTGTTGATGATGTCATTTTTGGAGGAGATGATGATTTGTGCATGAAGTTTGAAAATGAGATGCAAAGTGAGTTTGAAATGTCTATGATTGGAGAGATGAAATTCTTTTTGGGACTGCAAATTACTCAGTTAGATAAAGGGATTTTTATATCTCAGTCCAAGTATGTGAGATAATTGCTAAAGAAGTTTGGTATGGAAGATTCAAAACTAGTTGGTACACCTATGGTGACTAGATGTAAGCTGACAATAGATGATGATTCTTCAAAGGAAAATCAGACTAGATACAAATCAATGATTGGTGGATTACTGTATTTGACTCAAACTAGACCTGATATCATGAATGTTGTATGTATTGTTACAAGATTTCAAGTTGATCCTAATAAATCTCATGTGACTGTTGTACAGAGAATTTTTAGATAATTGAAGGGAACAACAAATTTTGGCCTATGGTATCCTAAAGAAGATGATTTTACTTTGAGTTATTTTGTTGATGTTGATTGGGTAGGAGATGTGAATGACAGGAAAAGTATTAGTGGTGGCACATTTTTCTTGGGAAAGAAGTTGATTTCATGGTTAAGTAAAAAGTAGAATGCAATTTCCTTATCTACTACAAAGGCAGAATACATCAAGTTGCTACTAACAATTGTACTCAAGTATTGTGGATGAAGCATATGTTGAAAGATATCAGAATTGTGTATAATGAATCTACTGTTATATTTTGTAATAATTCAAGTGCTATAAACATTTCTAAGAATCTGGTGTTGCATTCAAAGACCAAGCATATATCTATCAAGTTTCACTTTTTGAGAGACAAGGTGAGTGACAAGGAAGTCAGAATGGAGTATGTGCCTACTAAGGAACATATTTCATAAATATTTACTAAGCCTTTTCCTAAGGATACTTTAGAGTATCTCAGAGGAAAGTTAGGGGTGATTACCCCTCCTAATCAGAACTAAGATGCATTGCTTTGCATCAATCCATGCATTCAATAGTCATATCTTGTTTCAGATTGATGTTGTTGTGGTTGCTACTCAGAGGGAGTAGTCAGATGATTCAAATATGTGGTTCAGATCTTGTGTGTACCTTTTCCATTGATGTCAAAGGGGAGAAGAGTAATGTGAATTTTTTTTTGAAGAATTAAGGAGGAGAAGAACAATGTGAAAAACCTGGGATTATCTGAAGAGAAGAAGTCATGAGAAAAGAGTCAGAACCTAAGGGGGAGTAAGTGCTGAAGTTAGTTACATTGATGGTGTTTTTCACATCATGTGTTGCCATCAATGCCAAAGGGGAATATTGTTGGATATTGTGGTTGTGTTGCTGATATGTGGCCATCATTGATGTCAAAACTATTAGCATTGATTTCTTAAAGGTTGTATATGTCAAGGATATTGAGAAAATTGTGATAAAATAAGTTGCAGCTTGTCAGTGAAGTAGTGAAGTTCATATGATGGAAAGTTCAATATGTTGATGATCAAAAGTTGTGGTTTAAAGGGTTTTTTTTCAAGCCTATCTAGTTTATTTACCAAAATTTTTAGAGGTGCGCATGAAGATTTGAGCAAGTTATGAGTTTCTATGTTCCGACAGTTATTATGTTAACTGTAGTTGGTGTTCCTAGAAGAAGATAATGTGATTTTGGTAATTTGAGCTATTGTGTATGCTCCTGTGAAGTTTGTTGATGTTTCTAGATCATGCTCTATCTGTGTTGCACATCTGCATTGATTGTTGTGCTCGTGGTTGGTGATTTTCCCTTGCGTGTTCATGCTTTTCATGTTCATAGCTGATAGGCTGATTGTAGCATGTTGTGGATCTTTTTGAAATAATGTTTGAAGGTGTTTCGTGTTTGAGTATGTTGTGGCCAACTTTGGTTGATTCACATTAATAATCTTTATTGTTTTGGACCGAAATTTTGTATTCATTTTATTATTTTGTTGAAGCCGACATGAAGCGATGTAATTTCTTGTTGCAGATATATATAAGTGATTTTTTATCTTATTTGAGGAATGTATGATGCGAAGTATGTGAATGCTATGTGTGAATAAAGTTCAGATCATTTGAAAGTAGAGTAGAGAGTGAAGAAGAGTGAAGAAGTGTTCATGTGATTAACCGGATCTGTAATCAGGCATTAGTAGATGCTACTTTCTCAGTTCAAATTCTTTAGATGGATTTAATCTGAATATTTCTATAAGATAGTGAATATTCCTTTGTATTTGAGCAGTGAGCTCTAGGTAGTGTGCCTGAATGCATGTGCATTCCTCATTTATTCTTCTTATACTTCTAACAGAGTATAAACTTGTGGATTAACCTCCACCATGGTTTTTCCCCTAATAGGGTTTCCACGCAAAAATCTTGGTTTTATGTGTGTTTCTGATGTGTTGTTGATTTATGCTTTCATGGTTATTAATTAGACTTGAGAATAAGGCTTAATAACTTTAACAAGTTTGAAATTCTCTGACAACTAATTCACCCCCCCTCAATTGTCTTCCCTTGTGTTGCCAACACTTTTTTCTCTTGCATAATATTTAATAGTATAACTTGATGATCGACTCACAAATTCAGTTCCTTTATTGATTTCCAAGTACATTCTACACTTCCATCTACAACCTTTTTGACTAAATAATCTTTTACCTTCATACCCCACTTTTCCTTTATTATCCTCTATATTTATTTTGTTCTTACATATTCTTTCAAGACTAGATACCCTTCCCATTAGTCCCCCTAGAAGTGAGCCTGTTCACTTGACACCACTTTCCAATCGAGATGATTCATGGTCACTGTCCAACACAAAAGCATAAAATTCCAAATCGTTGATCCTTTTGGAGGGTTTTGAATTGTGATAATCCTTTCCTTTTCCATATTATCTAAATATTTCCTTTTAATAATCCAAACTTTTTTTTGCTCTGGTTTGTTAAACATACTCCAAATTAGTTTAGCTCTCATTGCTTCATTCATTAAAATCCACTTTCACAATCCCACACCACTTGCAGATTTCGGTTGACACAATTTATCCAATGCGAATAATGGAATCTTATCTTGTTCATGGATACCATTCCAAAATAATTTCCTCATTTTTTGTTTCATTAATGATATAACTTTTGTTGGAAATTTTAGACACATCATTGAGTAAATTAGAAGAGCTGAAATGATAGATTTAAGCATTAAGATACAACCTACATATGATAATCATCTACCTTTCCAACCTTCCATTACTCCCAAGAAGTTGTCCACTAAATGATTCCACAAAGTATACCTACATGCTCCTACAAAGAGGGGAGTCCCAAAGAATTTCCCAAGCAGCTTTCCAACCTTAATACCAAGGATTTTGGCTATTTCTCTTTGTTTCTCCAATTTTGTATTAAAGAATATTATCTTTAATTTATGCCAGTTTACTTGATAACTTGATGCTAAAAAATACTTCTCTAATGAGGATTTCATAACACACACTTCTCTTAGAGAAGCCCCCCTTATTAAAATCACGTCATCAACAAATTGTTGATGTGAGGCCACTTCCTCACCTTGAGCTATACAAATACTTTTCCATTTACCTTCAGGTCTTGCATTAGTAATAATTTTTCTTAACAATTCAATAATTATTATGAAAAGAAAAGGAGATAGTGGGTCTCCTTGGCAAAGGCCTTTCTTAGTTGCAAAAAAAACTTGAGAGCTACCATTAACTAGCATTGAGTAGTGAGGAGTTTTAATACAACTCTTTACCCATGAGATCCAAGAAGTGCAAAACCCTAACTTACCTAACAATTTCAGTAGGAAGGATCTATCCACTTTATCATAAGCCTTCCTTATGTCCAACTTTACCAATATCCTATTAGTTTTAGCCTTCCTAACCAAATGAATAGCTTAATGGGCTATGATAATACCTTCCACTATAGAGCGCTGTGGGAGAAAACCACTCCGCTCCTCAAAAATGATGCAATATAGAATCCAATTCAGCCTATTAGCCATTAATTTAGATATCACCTTATACACCATGTTTCACATCGAGATTGGGCGAAAATAATCAAAATAATTGAAATCCTTTTTTTTTGGTATGAGGACAATAAGAGTGTTATTCATGTCCCTCAACATATAGGAATGCAACCAAGACCCCTCAACCACCTACCATAAATCTTCCTTAATAATTTTGCAAAAGGATTGATAGAATCTCATGAAGAAGCCGTATGGCCTCAAAGCTTTATCTCGACCCAATTGAAACACTGTTGTTTGAATTTCCTCCATTAACACCATCTTGCTAAGCATCTAATTTTGTTTCTCATTTAGCACCTTTGGAATAACATTTAACATGTCCTCAACTATATCATCCTGATGAAGGTCGTCTGCTTTAAGGTCATGAAAGAACCTGATTGCTTTCTTATTAATTGCCTCTTGATCTGAAAGTACCACCCCCCAACATTATTTTTGAAATCAGAATTTTTATTTCTACTATGCCTCATTTGCAGATAATTGTGATAAAACTTTGTGTTATGATCCCCTTCCCTTAAACAACACTCCCTAGAGTTTTTATGCCAAAATATATCCTCCTGAGCTAGAATTTTTGCATACTTCCCATTCAAAATCTAATCTTTCTTAAAATAAAAATCATCCATACCCTGAATTAGAAATCTTTCATGAAGCTGCTCGAATTCATCTTCTATACACAATTTTTCTTCAAAAATATTTTTAAATCTTTTTTTATTCCATTCATGCAATTCACTCTTAATAAATCACAACTTCTTAAAGAAGAGGAAAGCCTTGGTACCTTCAATGAATGGATCATTTTTCCACCAAATTGCTATTAAATTTTTCAACCCATCATCCCACAACCACATATTCTAAAATTTAATGGGCTCCTAGCAGGGGTTGTATCCTTTAGAACTAAAAGAGAATCTGGGTAGTGATCTGAACCTAAAAAGGCTAAGATAAAAGATTCCACTACATATGACCTTTCACCCCATTTTCCTACTAAGAAAAAATGGTACAGTGTCTCTGCTATATTGGTAGGCCCCTTGCGCCTATTTTTCCGAGTGTAGTTCCCATTCTTTGTAAATAATTTTTCAAGACTATTCCTTGTGACAAACTATTGAAACTCCAATTGTACCATGTTTAGATTCTTGCAATCCATTTTTTTCCTCACTAGACAATGCAACATTGAAATCCATTTCAATCACCAGTAGAACATCACCTAAAGCTTGGAGCCCATCTGAGGTTTTCCCCCAAACTTCCTACTTTTGACTAGTACATGTAGGACCATGAACATTAACCAAAAAAAATGGTTCCTTCAGCAACTCTGACTAAACTTTTAAAAGTTCTAGTGCCTTTTATACACTAATTCAAGTCCATCTTTATCCTAAGAGGATTCCATAAAATTGCTAAACCACCTAAGGCACCATTTGCTTCAACAAAACTACCCTTCCATTGCTTCCACTTACTCATGAGTCTAGCAGCATTCTCCTTATCTAGTTTAGTCTCTTATAGAAGAATAAAATCTAGGTGCATCTGACCAAGACATCTTTTGATTAGATGCCTCTTGTAAGAGATATTATGTATCCCCTAACATTCCATGATAATGCTTTCATGGAAATTTGATAAGGGTGACCCCCTTCCCAAATCACAATTTTCACTACCCTTTGCACTTCCAACCAACTCCAGTTTAAATTTGTTTGACTTCCAACCCCACATTTTCTTTTCTCCTATTTCAACTTTCCCATCTGTCGACATACTCTATTTGATATTCCTTCTCTCCAAAATTCCCTCCTCCATATCACCTTCTGCACTTTTCTCAGCATCTAAAAATCCACTATCTAAACATTCATTATCCATGCAATTTGGGGGTTCCAAAATATAATCAACATGTTGGAAGAATGAAGAATAACACATCTCTTGATATATTTTTTGTTGTCATTGATGTCACCATGATATATGAGTTGCAACTGCAAGATTCAAAGTCATATTGATCTAGTACTCTGAACTGGTAATGTAGATCTATCCTCTGGTATTTTGCTCCAGATTTCCCCTTTGGTGATAGTTGTTACTTCAAATTTTGGGAAATAGTTTCTGGATGATGAAAGCATGCATTGATAGGATCTTGTGCATACATATGCTCACTATTTTTTGCTGGCATCATTTTGTTGTTTACAATTTTGATATTAGGTCTATCTCTAGCCGACCTAATAAGCAGTTGAAGGTGAAATGAATTAAATCTTGTTTGCACAATCCATGCCGACATGTTGTTGTGTGCCACACATTTGAATTTCGTTTGAGAAGATTTTTTTTACTTGGAGCTGACTTGTTTTTCACTTACAGGCAAATCAAATATATATACAAGATGTCTTTGGAGATAGATGTATGGACAAATTGTGTATGCAAATATAGGTAGATTGTGTGTGAATGCGAAAGGAGCGAATATTGATCCGTTGGCATGCACATTTCTTGAGCTTCAAAGGAACTGAATGAGAACTCTGAGGTGTTGTTACATCAGTTCATTCTCTAGCTGTAATCCATTTTATTACTATATTTTTGTAGGCAGTGACCCTCCATTTTGGACAACGAGACTCTGGACTACCCTTGATGATCTTGAAAAAGTTGAAAATGAAAATAGAGATCTGAAAGAAAATCTTGATCAAGCTGAACTGCCAAAAACATATATATATATATATATATATATATATATATATATATATATATATTTGAAATAGGGAAAGAGGATTCCCTTACTAGGCACTTAGGGTTTTTCACCCTAAGAGCACTTAGTGGAAGAATGGCTCTCTTTTCTCTAGGTTGATATGTTTAAGGCTAATTTCATTCAAAAAGGTGGGGATGGATTTGATGATGGTTGTGAATGTGTGTGATGTGTGGCTAATGCTGAAAGTAAAATGAAACTAATCTAAACGTATGCAAATGCAAATAAAGTAAAACTAAGCTAATGCAAACTAACTAACTATATGTCCTAAATGTATACTTTCTGGAAAATGACAGAGCAGAATAGAAAGTGTGTACCTGGAGAAATGATGTGATAGTTGAATGCTCCTAGAAGCTCCTAGAAAGTGCTGGAAAATGATAGGACACTTACGCCAAGAGGGGCGACCTAGTCCTCCAACTGGAAAACTTTCCCGAAACAGGTTTCGAGGAAATGGGTATCCAAAAACACAGAAACCCTTTTCCGGGCCTAGCATAGGGACAAGGTTGCCAATAGGGATGACCTAGTCCTCTTATGGATTTTCAAGGAATAAAGCTTTGGTTTTGTGGGTCTCGGTTGATGTTCCCCTTTTCTGCAACAATCCGTGACAAGAAGTCCTGAAAGTGACCTGCAACTTGTCTTTTGTCCTTCCTAGGGCTTAAGACTTTGGAGTTGACTTGAGGATAATGCTGGTAATTCTTGCAACACTTTGTCCTTCACCTAACCTGCATCAAAAGACCTGCAAACACATGCAAAGACCAAAAATTGTTGGGGTTAGGATATAGGGGTTTGCCTAAGTCAAACCCCTTTGTAGGTGATTAAACGCAAATGAGATAAACACAAAGGAAATCAAGGTTGAATGATAACACAATATAGTAGCTTACCAAACCTTTGTTGATGGTCTACAACTTGCATGAGCAGCTTCCATGGAGAATGTCTAAAAACTCTAATGCTTGTATACTTTCTTGGTTGCTTGAGTACTTGATGATTGAGAGCAAGAGAGTGAAAGTGAACTAGGAGAGTAAAACTGAACCCAAAGTGAGACAAAATGGAGGTAGAAACCCTTATTTGTACATGTGAAACCCTAATTTTCTCGAAATGAAACCTAATAGGCTGACCCTAGGGTTTAGGAGGCAAGATTCTCGTTGAATCTTAATTAAAATTTGAATTTTATGCTTAGAGGGACTAGGTCGCCCAAAGTGGTGACCTAGTCCTCCTAGGAAAATTTTGATGATTATCGAGAACTAACTTAAGTTTAATAAAGCTAATCAGGTTTGCCTCTCGAAACACACTTAGGTTGGGACTAACGATGCATAAAAAGGGAAAATTATCATATAAAAAGGGTTGATTTAGGGGTGATAAGCCTAGATAAATGTGAAAATGCAACACAACACTTTACAACACTCTATCTTAAGGCTTAAGAAGGTGTAAGAATGTATTATTTAGGTGATTCATATTGAAAGGGTCTTAGAAAAGTGAGGAAATGTGTTACAAAACTTCACAACACCTTAGTAAAACGTCATTAGATTAGTGTTGAATTGCAAGCTTAAAAGGCTGAATCAAGGTGATCAAGGCCAAAATCCACTTAAAAAGGCCAAAATGAGTGAAAAAGTGCCAAGGTATACACTTTTTGGCGACACTGAATCAAATGAATGTATCCAAAAGTTGAAAGAGAAATTAAAGAAACTCAAAGAGAGACATAGAGAAGTTAGTGAGCAATTGAAACAATCAAATGAAGATGTTGCCAGACTAAAGCTGCAAGTGGAAGAAAAGAAGAGAATTGAAGAGTTTTTGAATGTAGAAGTGATGAGAAAGTCTAATGAATACTCCAGACTTGAACAAGAAGTGGTGGACCTGAGAGCAGAACTGGAAAAAGAAAAAGTTTGTGAAGATAGTTTCAAGACAAGCTCCACTAGGTTTGATGAACTAATTGCAGGACAAAAACCCTCTAAAGACAAAGGCAGATTGGGATTAGAAGCAGGTGAAAGCTCAAAAGCTGTGAAAAATCAAAAGACTCAAGGAAAAGGAAAACAAACAAGAAATCCAAAAGGAAGACCACCTATCAGACAACCAAATGCTCAAAGGTATCCATCTGTCAATGGCACTTATTTTTCATGCAATAATTTTGGTCATAAGGTGACTGAATGCAGAAGTATCTAATGAATCAGTTCTATGGTTCCTTCTCTAGACAATGCTATGTTTGTAATAAGATTGGGCATATAGCTAGTGAATGCGGAACTCAAATGGTGAACTCATTTAATGGAGGAAGAATGAATCAATCATTTGTCGGTTACTACTATAATTGTAAAAGGTTTAGGCATAAAGAGAATCAGTGTAGATCAAGAAGTCAAATGAATCAAAGAAATATTGTATGTTATAATTGCAATAAACTAGGACATATTTCAAGAGTTTGCATAAGAAAAAAGGGAAAGTGGTCCGCTCCGGTAAAATAGAAGGATTTTGTGAAGAAGATAGACAAAGATCAGGTTAAGCGGGAGATGAACAAAATATGGAAAAAGAAAGAAGAGTCAAAATCTTCTTATGTGTTTGTGCCCCCATCCGGTACAGACAATTCCTCCAGGAATTAGACCTAGCATGGTCTTAGGGGGAGCTTTAGCAGGAAAAATCCTTTGAACCCCCTGATTTCGGGTGTGCCAGTCTTTGGAACGAAGAGATGTTATAAGAAATGAATAGGAATAGGTTTTGAAAAAGAAACCAAAAGAAAAAATGCATGTATTCTCACTTGCGGAGCATATTAGGGTTTTTCAATTCAACCGAAGGGTTTTTGCTAGCTTTTTTGGATTTCATCGCATTTAATACAAATTAGGGCATCAAATTGATCTTTAAAGTGAAATCATAAAGGAATTTAAATCATGTGTGCATTCGATGGAGACGAAGAGTGATTTAGAGCGATTTGGAGCAAATTGAAGTGTGACCTGTGCAAACCCTAGCTTCGATTCTTTGCAGAAGAAAAAATTATTTTTTGATTATGTGATCTTGTGCAAATTCACTTTCTAAATCTATTAGAGCTTGATGTATAGAAAATGACAACCCCTGTAGTCATGAAAGCAGTAGAAAGGCCTAGGCCCTCCTACAGGAAATACTCAATGAAGGTTTTCGAAGATGACCCTATGGGTTCCTTCTCTTTGATTCCTCATGGCGTCATGCCTACAAAGGATGCCAGAATGTTCTTTATGGTTAAGACAAAGGAATTCAATAACACCAAATTGATTAACACATGGTTGAATGAACTCATGGGAGATGACTTCATGGTGAAACATGAGTATTCAAACACTGTGGCAAAGAATTTGGACTGCTGGAACAACTTCCACGATTTCTGTTGTACTGTGGATGATCAGTATGTCAAACCAAACCTAAGTAGAATGCATGATCAATTCTCATGGATCAACAAGCCACATTTGATAACTAAGGAAGTGATCAAAGTTATCACTAGACTTTGTGACACCGGATCAGTACCAGTTTTGAAAGCATTAAAAAATGAAGTGGTGATGGATCTCACCAGTGCAATATATGATAAGAGGGCTTTGACAACAAAGCCTATCACTAATCCAGCAGTGAAGTACACATTGACAATGATCATACATAAGATCTACTTCACTAATAGAGAGAACTCTGTGTCTGCCACAACAATCTATACTAGTTTTGACATGGTTGCAAATGGTGCAGCTTATGACTTGTGTGAGCTCCTTAGATAGTAGCTATTTGAGAACATGAAAATGAAAAAGGAGAAGAAATGTCCTTTCAAGTTTGGTTCTCTGATTGTTTGTCTACTATTTTATTTCCTCAAAAGGCTTCTGGGAAAATATGAAACTGTGTTTTGGGACCCATCTTGACTAGTCGCCTATCAAACTTTTGATCATTTGCATAAGTTGGATGAGTTGAAGATCACAGATATTGCCTTCACAATATTCTTTGTTGTATTTAAGAAAAAAATGAAAGAGAGAGATAGAATTTTGAGGAAAATTGTTGAAAAGTATAAGGATGACATCATATTTAATGTTTCATCTAGTGAGTGCATGGTTGAAGTGGTTGAACCTTGGATCATCTGGATTCAACCCTTGGGATATGAAATCACAAAAGAAGAAGTTGAAGGTTATGTGAAACTATTATTGAAGAGTCCAAAGGATGCCAATAAACCCTGAATTGGTACACATGAGGAAAATTCTATGGAAATTCATTTGGAGCACAACAAAGCTACAAGGAAGAAGAATGTAACTGAAATGCTCAGAAAATTTGGTTACATAGATGAAGAGATAGCACTAAGAAGAGCCTATGGAAAATAGAAGTCTGGTGAATCACCTAGCGTAAGGAGATCTGGCAGGATCCCTTCTTCCATACCAGCTTCTACTTTGGCTACAGTAAAGATTGAGCCCAACACCTCTGACAAAGGGAAAGGCTTGACCCCCTCTGGACCCACTACTAGATCAAAGAAGAGAAAAGGTGTTCCTTCAGTAGTGCTTGCTAAGTGAGGAAGAAAAGAAAAGGCTACAAGGGAGAAGAATGTGAGCATTACTGATGATCAAGAGGAAGATCTAGCTGCAAAGCTGACAAGAAAGAGAAGGGTGGGTGTTTCCTCTAGTGAAAGTGCATCTCAAGAAGTTGGATCAAAGAAAGTTCACTATGCATCATCCTTAGAGGATACTGAAGAGCAGGACTTGAGTGATCATGAGGTAGAAGGAAAGAAATAAAATTTTGTAGAGGAAGTCTTTTCGGACCAAATTGTCTCTTCAATAAGACCTAGTACCCCTCTCAAACTAGAAGCCCTGGTGAATAATTTAGTGCATCAAGAAAATATGATGAAACCCACTGCAAAAGTGTATAATTCAGTAGGTGAAGAAGATAAGGAAACAATAACAATGGCTATCATTAAATATGTTATTATATTGGAAGTTAAGTGGGATAATGTTAAGTGTGATGTACCTAAAAAATTGTGGGAAGTACTGATGAAGAGAAGAGCAGAGGTGGTTGAGTTGGAAGAGAAAATAAGAGCTAAGGCATATAAGGAAATTGCATCCTCTCTATCTCCGGGTGATCTGGAAACTTTGAAAAATATTTGTGCTAACATATTCTAGATGAAGAAGAGAGTTAATACTCTGATGACTAGAGACAAGATGGAAATCAAAAGGATAAGGAAGGAAACAATAAATACTATATGAAGTATAGCTGTAAAGTATGGTACGCTTGGTGCATCTGGTGCGACACCCGAATCAAGAAAAGAAACTTCTACATAAGTTAAAGAAGATCCTCCTTTCGATACTGCTGATGAGAACGTACCTCTGGAAATGAATGTCTCTGATATCCCTTCGGAAATAGGTAGTACAGATGTTCTACCAGAAATTAATCTTGCTTATGAGGCTTCGAAAAATGAAAGACGGGTTGAAGAAAATGTTGAAGCAGAGATTCATGATGTCACTCCTCTGGTACACTCTAAAGAGGAAATAAATCAAGTAGAAGAAGAGAGGACAGAATATGAGAAGGAAGAAGAAAAGATAGAAAAGGAAAAGATAGAAGAAAAGGAGATGGAAGAAAAGAGTGTAGAAGAAGAGAAAGGTGAGGAAGAAGAGAGAAATGAGAAATCAGGTGAACTTGCTGGTAAGAATGAACAAGTATCTCAGTAGGTTGTGGGATCATGAAAGTCCACTAGAGAATCTTCCTCTGGTTATGATGTCTTGAAGGGCCTACTATCTAAGTAGATCAGATTCCAGCTGGTAATTCCTCCATAACTCCTGCAACTTCCTATGAATCAAGGATATGCGGACTTGGACAAGATTTCTCCTATGCATTGTAAACATCCAAATTAACATTTACAAATTTTCTCAGCCATAGTCAACCTCTTCCAAGATTGGGGCATCTTCATCCATTTCCCTGCTAATTTTGTCTAAAATCCTCTTCCCCACGTTGGGGCATCATTTTCACCTTAATTCCTCTATAGAGTCATCTACACTTTCTTTTCTTTGAAGCACGGTTATTCTAACAATACTTCGAAGAGGGGAAAAATGTAGACATCCAAATTTGATCACTCCCATATGATCAAAATCGTCTATTACATTCATCTATTCCATTAACAATGATTAAATAATTTATTTAATCATTATTTCATTTTCTGCCTAAGGTTCCTAAAGTATGTAATTAAATAAATCAAATACTTTATCTTACCCCTACCCCTTTTCTTCTCTAAATTAAATAAATACGACAAATTATTTAATTTAGTCTTTTAACCCATTTGAATTAAAACCAATTTTTAATTCCTCTTTTCTCTCTCCTTGTCACATTCTCCATAACCCTCTTTTAATCCAGATTAAATTAATTAATCTGTGATTAGGATGTGCACCACTTAATCTTGATTAAGTGTCACATCCTCCATAATCTCCCACTTTTCCCTAATCTCTCATTAATTATCTTAATCTTGTGTTTGCACAACCTTAATCAGAATCATTAGCCACATTTGGCTTACCTTTTCTGGTCAACCTTCCCACTTACCATTTTTAGCCTAGACTCTCTTCCCTATGTGAATTTTTAATTCACATCTATTTCCCAAGGTTCCTCTCTTCCCCATGTGAATTTTTAATTCACTTTTATCTTTCCAAGGTCTTCCCCATCCCCCATGCAAGATTCTAGAAGCCTTGACTTGTCACTTCACATGTGTCAAGGGCTTCTAGAACCTTGGACTTGTCACATCACCCACATGTGACAAATCTCCAGCTTTTTGGAGACCCTCTCTTATCCACTAGATTCTTCTAATCATTGTGAATTTTTAATTCACTTTTATTCCTCCAAGGAATCTTCTCATCCCCCAAGATCCACCTCTTGTCCTTCTCTTCCACCTCATTTCCACATCACTCCACCCTAAGACATCTCACATTCCACATGTCAAGATGTGAGGGCTTGTGAGTCCTTAACTCACCATATCCCTTCATCTTGATCTTTGTGGGATCAATCCCAATCGTTGAATTCTCTAGAGAATTCCAATTAGCCTATAGATACCCCTCATTTCTCCTATTTTAAGGAGGAAGTCTTTTGCAACAAAACTCTTGCAAAATTGTTATTCAAGCTCTCATCTACCATAGCATTTAGCATCACCAATTCATCTTGCATCCTTTCAAATCCATTGCCATCCAAGGAGCACACAATTCTTAAAGCATCAAAGGGCCAACCAAGGGAGGAGACAGCAACATGAAGGTATAACAACAATCAATTTGTTCATCTTACTTCTATGTTGTTCATTTTCTTAGGCTAATCTTTATGAGGTGCCCTATTATCTTGTTATTTCTTTACATTGCACTATTAGTTTTTATCTAGCATCTCACATTAGGAATTAGCATTTTATTAGGATCAAATTCCTGGCACGCTCGGTGGGACCCACAAAGGGGTCTCTTTCTTTCACATTTTATGTTGTTAGCTTGTTTGCAGATTCAGGTCGCAGAGGGGCGAACTTGCCCTCCCGGACACCGCAGAAGGGCGACCTTGCCCTCTGTTTCAATTGCTTTCTGCAGAGGGGCGAACCTGCCCTTTGTAGTTTCTGACTGTTTATGCAGAGGGGCGAACCTGCCCTTTGCTATTTTCGGCTATTTTCTG
Organism: Sequoiadendron giganteum; assembly: GCA_007115665.2. Classification (NCBI taxonomy): domain Eukaryota; kingdom Viridiplantae; phylum Streptophyta; class Pinopsida; order Cupressales; family Cupressaceae; genus Sequoiadendron; species Sequoiadendron giganteum. The sequence goes on along the minus strand of CM021109.1, from coordinate 524,734,307 downwards.
TAGAGGGGTGAATCTGCCCTTTAAGCTATTTTTTGACTGTTTTCTGCAGAGGGGCGAATCTGCCATTTATGTTGTTTTCTGACTGTTTTCTGCAGAGGAGCGAATCTGCCTTTTAGGCTGTTTTCTGACTGTTTTCTGCAGAGGGGCGAATCTGTCATTTAGGTTGTTTTCTGACTATTTTCTGCAGAGGGGCGAATCTGCCCTTTGCGTTGTTTTCTGCAGAGGGGCGAATCTGCCCTTTAGGCTCTTTTTTGATTTTTTTCTGCAGAGGGGCGAATCTGCCCTTTAGGCTGTTTTCTGACTGTTTTCTGTAGAGGGGCGAATCTACCCTTTATGCTATTTTCTACAGAGGGGTGAATCTTCTCTTTAGGCTGTTTTCTAACTGTTTTCTGGAGAGGGGCGAATATGCCCTTTAGGCTGTTTTCTGTAGAGGGGCGAATTTGCCCTTTAGGCTATTTTCTGACTATTTTCTGTAGAGGGGCGAATCTGCCCCTTAGGCTATTTTTTGACTGTTTTCTGCAGAAGGGCGAATCTGCCTTTTTGGCCATTTCTGACTATTTTTTTGCAGAGGGACGAACCTGCCCTTAATAGCACATTCAGGAAGTCAGATTTGCTGAAAATCATAAAAAGGGCACAAAATGATAAACAACTAACATTTGCTTGCAGGGCCTTTGTTTCATTCTTTGAAAATATTTCCTTATTGTTTTATCTATTACTTAGTATAATTAGGGGAAAGTAAATTGGTTGCTTGCTGTGTTTGTTCTATTTGTATCACCCTAAGGGGACATTAATTCATTTTCACCTCCTCCCTTTGCACTTTTGTGCGGATCCGAAGGGGGTAGTTGGAAACAATTAGTGTTTTCTTCTTAGAGGGACCTGCTTGGGGATTTCATCACCCCAAGGGATGATCCCAACCATGCGTACTGGTGGGGTATATAAAGGGGGGAGAGCCAAAGTTGTACCTTAATCCAGTTGTGTCGTAATTAGCGAAGCATTGAAGCTAGGGTGATACCTAGATAAACGTGAAGAGTTGGTCCTAGCCTTTCAGTATCTCACTGGGGCTCCTGACTCACGTTTGTGATGGACTGGTGTTTACGGTTGTGCCTCATGTATCGAGCGTATATCAAGGACTCCCTAGAAACCTTGTTCATCTTAGAGTAAGACCTTTGCCGGCCATACTCGTTAAACACTAATCATAGGATTGTGCTAGTTCAAAGTGTCTTTCTGTGAAGAACCAGTAAATTTTGATAAGTCAAACTGTCATTAAACCATTTTAAGTCCTTGCCAAAATCCTTTATCCAAACCAAGTTCAAATTTTCACTGCAGAGGGGCGACCTTGTCCTCTGTTTTAGCCATTTTCTGCAGAGGGGCGAATCTGCCCTTTGTTGTTTCAGCCTTTTCCATTATAGAGGGGCGACCTTGCCCTTTGTTTCAGCCATTTTCTGCAGAGGGACAAATTTTCCCTTTGTTGTTTTAGCCTTTTCCACTGCAGAGGGGCAACCTTGCCCTCTGTTTCAGCCTTTTCTGCAGAAGTGCGAATACGGCCCCTGAACAGTCAGTTTCACCCGTTTGACCCTTTTAAATCTCCGTTTGAATCCCCGAAGCCTCCATTTGACCATTTGATCATCCTAAACACTCATTTGACCAATCCAAACCTTCATTTGGCCATTCCAAGCTCCCGTTCACCCCTCCCGACCATCTATCTATCCAATCTGAATATCCGATTACCCGTTCTGAATGGTCGTTTCCCTGTTTCGAGCATCCGTCAACATTTTCTTAAAATCAACGTTTCATCGACCAAACTACATAAGTGCCTCTTAGAACATCATTGGAGTCCATATCTATCATCAAATCATCCATCCCAATCATCTAGACTTCATTTTTAAAATTTTTGATTTTTATGCCGAAACTTCTGGAGGCCATAACTTTTGACTCGGATGTGGGTTTTGGCTGAAATTTTAAGGGTGGTTGCATTATGAACTGGCATGTGGATTCCCAACAGACTACTAAGTCCATTGAATCCTGCTTTGACATGTTTTCAGAGCCTCAAACTTTCATCTTGACCCTCAAAATCACAAATTAGCATTTATTTTTTTCAATTTTCCAGTTTTTGATGAACTGTTTCGTTAATAACTCTGAATGCATGTCTCATATTTCCAATGTTAGTTGGAAATTCATCCTATCTTAGTATTGGGCATTTTTTGGGAAAAACTAGACTCTCAAAAGTATGCCTATGAAGTTTCCTAAAATGGCAAAATTTGACAATTTTTGAAAACTGCCAAATTTGGCAATAATCTGATTGTCAACACCTTACGTCCTCTAGTTGAAACCCATGATCTTGGTTCCAAATCAATCCTATCATATCCTATGATCCAATCCCAATCTAAGCCCCAATTCAATCTTAATTTGAGCGTTAATCCCATCATCCTAATATGAGCTTTCATCCAATCCTAATCTGAGCTTTCAGTTCATCCTAGTTCTCTATCCATCATCTATTCTTTCCTTCTAATCTATATCCATCATGAATCTTTATCCCCCTCTCACACGACCAATAATAGTAGTTAGGGGGAATCCTAACTCCGTTGATGATGATAATGAAAATCTTGTTGATCATGAAGATTGTTATATAGATCCTCTTGACGCTATCATTGCTAGTAAGATCTCTCCAATCGCCTCCCAAAATCCCACTACTTCTTCAAACTATCCCACCATGCCTTCATCCACATTTAATAATAGTTCTTATTCTACCTTTGACAAGGGATATCCAACATCCTCACCATCGACATATTCATCATGTCCTCCCTTTCAACCTCTATCCTATCCAACATCCACTTCCTCTTATCCTCATCATCACCAACAATCCCAATACCTCTACCTTAATCCCACACTCACACATTCCTATCACAACCCCCCATCCCAATATTCCTCCTATCCTAATCCACCATATCAATCCTCTCATCCTAATCTACCATCCATATCCTCCTACGCCAACCCACCATACATGTCCTCCTACAATGGTTCACCACCTCAATCTTCCTATTCTAATCCAACATCCACACCTTCCTATCACAATCCCCCATCCCCATACCCTTACATTAATTCCACATCTCCCCATTCTAATCCTTCATATACATCTTCCTACTATCACTCCCCATCCCAATCTAATCCAACATCCACATCTTCCTACATCACTCTCCCTTTCACCGCATTATATCTTAATCCTCCATCTAATCATAATCCTACATCTCCTCCAACCACTCCTAGTACTCCATCTAGTCCCATCCCTTCATCTAATCCTAATCCTCCATCTCCTCCTAGTCCTACATCCATTTCCATTCCTTCATCTAATCCTAATCCTCCATCTCCTCCTAGTCCTACATCCAATCCCATCCCTTCATCTAATCCTAATCCTCCATCTCCTCCTAGTCCTACATCCATTTCCATTCCTTCATCTAATCCTAATCCTCCATCTCCTCCTAGTCCTACATCCAATCCCATCCCTTCATCTAATCTTAATCCTCCATCCATTTCCATCCCTTCATCTAATCCTAATCCTCCATCTCCTCCTAGTCCTACATCCATTTCCATCCCTTCATCTAATCCTAATCCTCCATATCCTCCTAGTCCTACATCCAATCCCACCCCTTCATCTAATCCTAATCCTCCAACCACTCCTAGTCGTCCATCCAATCCCATCTCTTCATCTAATCCTAATCCTCCAACTACTCCTAGTCCTCCATCTAGTCCCATCCACTCATCTAATCATAATCCTCCATATCTTCCTAGTCCTGCATCCAATCCCATCCCTTCATCTAATCCTAATCCTCCATCTTCTCCTAGTCCTACATCCATTTCCATCCCTTCATCTAATCCTAATCCTCCATCTCCTCCTAGTCCTACATCCAATCCCATCCCTTCATCTAATCCTAATCCTCCATCCATTTCCATCCCTTCATCTAATCCTAATCATCCATCTCCTCCTAGTCCTACATCCAATCCCATCCCTACCTCTAATCCTCATCCACACATCCAGTCATATAATCCTCCAATTCCTAATCCTAATCCCCCATCTCCTCCTAGTCCTCCATCCATTTCCATCCCTTCATCTAATCCTAATCCTCCATCTCCTCCTAGTCCTACATCCAATCCCATCCCTTCATCTAATCCTAATCCTCCATCCATTTCCATCCCTTCATCTAATCATAATCCTCCATCTCCTCCTAGTCCTCCATCCAATCACATCCCCACGTCTAATCCTAATCCACAAATCCCTAATCCTAATCCTCCATCTGTGCCCATCACTCTACCTAATCCTACATCCCTTCCAAATTTTGACCAAGGACTCATGCAAGAAGAGACACCATGCCCTCCCACTCTATCATGTACTATCACTAGTGATGAGGCTCTCCTCCATCCTATACCTATCCCTCCCATCACCGTTCCTAACACCATCCAAACAGTTGAGCCGGTCAAACCCATTGACTCCATTGAAATCCCATCTTCTACTACTAGATCCACCCAATCCATTGAGGACATCCAATCCCTTCCTCCTAGTCCTAATATTCACAAACTTCAATCCAATGACCTCCATGAATCCTCCATCCTCTTATCTCCCCCAATTCAGGATTCCTTCCAACACTCTTCCATCATCATACATCTCCCACAAGATGAGTCATGCCAAGAGCTTGATCCAAAGCATACAAGCATATCCCCTCCTCCAAATCAAGATCACTCCATCCCATCCACCCCATCTCAAGATCACACTAGCTCATCCACTCCATCCCATGATTCCCTTTGCATTCACGGTCCAATCACTCCATCTCATGAGCCCTTATCATCCACTACCATAAATCCAGATCCCATCATACTCCCCAATTCATCTCCTAATCTCTTATCACTCATTCCTCCTGATGCGGCTATCCCCTCATCTCCATCACATGATCCTTCATCACCCTCTAGTCCTACCATCCCAATGCCACTTTCATACCACCTTGGTCACATTACACTTATCTGTGGTGGCCTTCTTACAGAAGCAAAACAACGCGTATGCACCACCCTACCTCCTCCACCTACTAATGCGCTCACATCATGCTTCCAAAAGAATAAACATCCTACCATAGATCACATGCTTGAGAACATGAACTATCAAGGAAAAGGTTTAGGCCTTCATGAGCAAGGTATTTTAGAACCCATCCAAGTCAAAGAACATCCAGGCACACATGGTCTCGGATATATCTCCCAAAACTCGCACTCTAAAGATGTTGGTACAACCTCCGTACATCCTAAACGATCCTCTTCTAAAGGCACAAGAGGTACTTTCCATCGCTCTACCAAGTCATTTGTCGCCATTCCCCCTCCTCCATCATATTACCTAAAAACAACCATCCATCTTCCTCCCTCATCCTCTCAATCCATTTTGGGTCCTTATGTCCCTCCATCCATCATTGCTCATCCTCCATCTACTATGGTTTCTTATATCCCTCCATCAAGCCCCACACATCCTCCATATACATAGTCTATTTTGGGTCCTTATATCCCAAAATCACCCCCTCCATCTTATCCTATTCATCCTTTCACTCATCCACCCCCTCTCCCTCATACACAACATAAACATCCTACCTTCATAACTCCTAATCAGGATCAAAAAAGGCACATACCTACACATTATCCATCTACACATAATCCCTATCATCCTACCTCCATCGCTCCCCATCATCCATCTCCTCGCATCTATCCCCTTGCTACTAAAAGCACTTTGGACGCCAAAACAAAAAAGTATAAATCCACATGTCCACATGAATCTAAAGCTCCTCATGTCCCCTTCAAAAGACATGTTGAAGAAAAGAAAAATCAAGTCCAAAATCCAAATCAATCCAAACGGCCACAAAGGCCCACCAAAGAAAAAATAAAAACCATGTGGATCCCAAAGAAAAAAGGTACCATACCTTCAATTGAGAAGTCCATAATGACACCCAAAGTTGCTATTCCCCCACAAAATCCTTCACCTCCTCCATCTCCTAAATCTATTTTGGGTCCCTACATCCCATAGATCAATATCCCAACTCCTCCATTATCGCCACCCCCTCCATCCATTCCTCCACCTATCTTTTCACATCCACCACATGTGCCAATGTTGGTCCTGAACACAATCCCCTATCACACATCCACTCCATCATTCCATCCATACACTTTTCAACACCCCCTCCACTATCCCCCCTATCTCCCCTATCCAATCCCTTTAATCCATCCTCTTGCATAATCCATCCCTGCTACTAAGGTTGTACCAACATCCGCTGGCCACATTACACATGGGCTCTTATTACCTCATATGGAACTTGATGCATGAGTCCTTCATCCCTCTCCTTATCAACTATCCTCTAAAATCTGCATATCCATCTCCCTATCTTTATCCATCTTCGTCCACCTCCTACTCCAAAAAAGAGAAAAAATCAGAAAAATACAAAAAACAAAAAAAAAAGTAATAAAGAGAAAATCATTCGTCCAGTGGTGAAAACTTGGCAAACAAGCGCCTTGGATAAGTACCATGATGAAAACTTGGCAAACAAGCATCATGCATAAATTCCCCATCTAGTCTCCTTCCACGATTGGGGGCAACATCCACTTACACATTCCTTTCCTCCATCTCCTACATTTGCCTATCTTTCGCATCATATCCATCCTATCCCATTTATCCCACTCCCTCCATCTTCCTTGTGATCTTGATAAATGTAGGAGCAAACCTATATACATGCTTTGGACACCGCTTGGCATATATCCCCATCCATACACTATCATATATCCTATCCACCTCTCTCTATCTTCCATTGTCCATGCATCATATCCACCTCTATCTATCTTCCATTGCCCATCTCACTCCCTTATCCACCCATCTTGCTATCCCTCTTGCCTCGTCATGCATGACACATATAGAGTGGGGGCATCCCCTTATTTGCAATTGGGTCCTTGGAGACATCGTCCATCCATTCCGCTAGGTAATCCTCTCCATCTCCCCATCCTCTCATCCCCTAGTCATCTTCCTATCTACCCATCCACTAGTCCTTTTCCATATTTTCATCCTTATCTCCTCATCCATTTATCTACCCAGTAATCCATGTCATCTTTCTGAATCCTTATTCATCTATCCATATATCCTAGCATCTTTCTATCTCCCCATCTTTATCAATCCATCCATTTTCCTTCCATCTCATAATCCCTTGTCATTGGTCTCTAGCTCTAGGCCACCCTCATGCAATCCAATGACTTGATATCTCACTATCATCATTCCTATCTATTTCTCACATCTTTCCAATCTTCATCACTCATCTATCCATCATCTATCCACCCAGCCTAGCATCTTCTTATCCATCCATTTCCCTTTATCTCATTATCCCTTGTCATTGGTATCTAGCTATTGGCTACCCGCATGCAACCCAATGCCATTCACATCGTACTTCATCCCTCCTATCTATTTACCACATCTTTCTGATATATTATCACTCTTCATCATTCATCTATACATCCTCTCATCCCCCCAATTCATCTTCTAATAATATAGATCACTATCCCATCCCTGAGCTTCACATAACCCACATCCCACATATCGACCATCCCATCTGCATGGCCTATCCTAGCTCATCATATCCACTCCATCATTTTATCCATTTACCTTGGTCATCTCATCATCCCTTATTCATTGTTTGTCGTTGGTCTCTTGTCGAACTATGTTGCCCTTGCGCTTTCACGTAGGCAAGGTCGGTCATTTGATCCGCCCCCAGGGTTCTATCTTTTGTCTGTCTTGTCTCTTCCATCGTCTATCTTGGCCTTGTGTCGAGCTACGTGGCCCCTGCACTTTCACATAGACAAGGTCAATCATTTGGTCCACCCCCTGGGCATTTTTTCCATCTGATAATTAACCTCCATCCTCTATCTTCATCATCCTCTTTCCACTTTTACCATGGTCTTTTCCTGAACTACGAGGGCTCTGTGCTTTCACGTAGGCAAGGTTGATCTTTGATCAACCCTCGAGCCCCTAAGTCTTTAGGTTCAGTCTTGTGTCATGTCATCTTGTTGTATCGTCAAGTATGTCCCTATCCTAGCTGGTGCTTACAAACAACGGTCATCTATATCACAAGATCCAATCGGTTTCTAGTATCCTACGTCATATTGATCTTTTAGTTTACTATCCATCATCGGTCTCAACAGGATGTATCCTTCCTAACAGACCTCATCAACCCCATCCATCATCTTGATCCTATGGCAAAGGACATTTGAAATTGATTGTGATATTTTGATGCTTTTGGCTTTTGTTTATCATTTGAGCTCCCTATCATCACTTGTCATGGTCACCTTGATCCATCATATCATGGTGTGCTTTGACTAGTAAACATAGGGGCATATCTTGCTCATTTCTTTGTTTTTGTCTTCTTGGTTGTCCCACGTAGTACCCACCAAGATCCCTGAGGTTTTGTGTTACACTGGGGCATCCTTTTGTGCTTGTGGTTATTCCAATACCTGACCCGACCAAATTCATCGCGACTTTGGGGTGTTGGGATAGCCTTCTTGTTTGTTGTGCTTTTTTTATGCATTAGACACTAATTCGTCTTGGTTTACATACCCTGATGCCCAGTGTCTTATGCTATAGCAAAAATTAGTGCTCTAAGGATGGCAAATTGCATTAGGATTGCATTTCATTTTCCATTCCATCATCTTGCATATCTCCCCCATCCTCATCCATTCAAATAATCTAATCACACTCTTGGTTTTAGCCTTGCTACAAGCCTTGATCCAATCATCCTCATCATCATCATCATTATCATCTCTAGGATGTATCCTTCCCTATCCTTGTGTTGTTTTGGGATGTATCTTTCCCTCATCAACAACACTCTCATCAGGATGTATCCTTCCCTATCCTTGTGTTGTTTTCGGATGTATCATTCCCTCGTCAACAACACTCATCCTCATCCTCATCATCAGTGGGATGTATCCTTCCCTATCCTTGTGTTGTTTTGGGATGTATCATTCCCTCGTCAACAACACTCATCCTCATCCTCATCAGGATGTATCCTTCCCTATCCTTGTGTTATTTTGGGATGTATCATTCCCTCATCAATAACACTCATTCTCATCCTCATCAGGATGTATCCTTCCCTATCCTTGTGTTGTTTTGGGATGTATCATGTCCTCATCAACAACACTCCATCAACCATCTGCCCAACCTGGCTTGTACCTGGACTGGGGCAACATCACATTTTTCCTTGCATCCATTTGTGCTCACCTTTATCTCCCATCGCTTATCATCATTTTTTTTGTTTCATCACTTTACATTGTCATTTTCATATCCCCTCTCATCTCTCATCCTTTCCCCCATCTCTTCCTCCTTCATCACTTGCCTAATTTTTTGCCCTCTTTTCAACCATACCATCTGTTTCTTCCTATCGAGAGGTCACCCGGGACCCCTCTCTTTTCCCCCGTCGTCCTCTCGAGGGGGCATACCCTTAACATTTACCAATTTCCTCGGCCATAGTCAACCCCTTCCAAGATTGGGGCATCTTCATCCATTTCCCTGCTAATTTTGTCTAAAATCCTCTTCCCCACGCTGGGGCATCATTTTCACCTTAATTCCTCTATAGAGTCATCTGCACTTTCTTTTCTTCGAAGCACGGTTATTCTAACAATACTTCGAAGAGGGGAAAAATGTAGACATCCAAATTTGATCACTCCCATATGATCAAAATCGTCTATTACATTCATCTATTCCATTAACAGTGATTAAATAATTTATTTAATCATTATTTCATTTTCTGCCTAAGGTTCCTAAAGTATGTAATTAAATAAATTAAATACTTTACCTTACCCCTACCCCTTTTCTTCTCTAAATTAAATAAATATGACAAATTATTTAATTTAGTCTTTTAACCCATTTGAATTAAAACCAATTTTTAATTCCTCTTTTCTCTCTCCTTGTCACATTCTCCATAACTCTCTTTTAATCCAGATTAAATTAATTAATCTATGATTAGGATGTGCACCACTTAATCTTGATTAATTGTCGCATCCTCCATAATCTCCCACTTGTCCCTAATCTCTCATTAATTATCCTAATCTTGTGTTTGCACAACCTTAATCAGAATCATTAGCCACATTTGGCTTACCTTTTCTGGTCAACCTTCCCACTTACCATTTTTAGCCTGGACTCTCTTCCCCATGTGAATTTTTAATTCACATTTATTTGCCCAAGGTTCCTCTCTTCCCCATGTGAATTTTTAATTCACTTTTATCTTTCCAAGGTCTTCCCCATCCCCCATGCAAGATTCTAGAAGCCTTGACTTGTCACTTCACATGTGCCAAGGGCTTCTAGAACCTTGGACTTGTCACATCACCCACATGTGACAAATCTCCAGCTTTTTGGAGACCCTCTCTTATCCACTAGATTCTTCTAATCATTGTGAATTTTTAATTCACTTTTATTCCTCCAAGGAATCTTCTCATCCCCCAAGATCCACCTCTTGTCCTTCTCTTCCACCTCATTTCCACATCACTCCACCCTAAGACATCTCACACTCCACATGTAAATATGTGAGGGCTTGTGAGTCCTCAACTCACCATAGCCTTTCATCTTGATCTTTGTGGGATCAATCCCAACCGTTGAATTCTCTAGAGAATTCCAATTAGCCTATAAATACCCCTCATTTCTCCTATTTTAAGGAGGAAGTCTTTTGCAACAAAACTCTTGAAAAATTTCTATTCAAGCTCTCATCTACCATAGTTTAGCATCACCAATTCATCTTGCATCCATTCAAATCCATTGCCATCCAAGGAGCACACAATTCTTAAAGCATCAAAGGGCCAACCAAGGGAGGAGACAGCAACATGAAGGTATAACAGCAATCAATTTGTTCATCTTACTTCTATGTTGTTCATTTTCTTAGGCTAATCTTTATGAGGTGCCCTATTATCTTGTTATTTCTTTACATTGCACTATTAGTTTTTATCTAGCATCTCACATTAGGAAGTAGCATTTTATTAGGATCACATGCATAAAATGGTGTTAGGTGATGTATTTCATGCATCCAACAAAAGAAAAATCCTAGAAATGCACCAGAATGAAACTGAGCTCATTGAAGATACCATTAAGGCTTTGTAGGAAGTCACACCTGGTACGTCAATAGATACATCTCTCACTCCAGTTGAGAACCTGAAACTTATTTTGGACTCCTTCAAGGAGCATGCCATCAAACTTAATGAGAAAATAAAATAGGACGTTGAAGAGAAACTGACTGAGAAAAGTCTATTGATCCTTCATGAAAAGTGTGCTTTGGCACATACGAATGTAGAAAAGAGCCTTGAATCTGTAAAGGCCTATGAATCTGAAGCTAATTCTATGTTTTCTTATTGCATAAGGTGGCCTGATGCCACACAGAGTATAAAAGATCTTATGGAATCCATTGAGTCCCAATTGATAGCTATCTCTAGTACTTACAATGTATCCATGGATAGAGACAAATCAACTTGGAATGCCATCTCTGTGCATAGAGAAAAAAAATTCATGTTACAGAAGAAGAAGGAAGGGATAATCGAAAAATTTGGTCTGCTTGGTGACAATGTAAGGATGGAGTACACTCCGGTAGCCAATGCTTTGGCTAACACTGAGAATTTGGATAAGATAAATCTGACCCCGGATACTCTAGATGAGGCTGAAGAAAGTTTTATTGTATTGGATTCTTTGAACAAAATGTTGATATCTGCTAAACAAAGTTGGGAAATTGGTGAAGCAACCTGACAAGGCATTCTTCAGGAGCTTCACAGTGCTCCCTCCTCCGAGTAAAACTTTAATGGTTTTTACATTGTTTGGGTTAAACTCCTCAGGGGGAGTTCAGTAGTTTGATTCTCTGTACTGTGCATTCCGGACCATATGTACATATTTATATTTTTTGATTACCCCTTGTCCTTGATGTCAAAGGGGGAGAGAGGAAAGAGAAATAGAGTATACTCTGTACATAGGAATTCTATAAATTCTTTTGACACATGTTACCATCAATGACAAAGGGGGAGATTGTTGGAAGAATGAAGAAGAACACATCTCTTAATATATGTTTTGTTGTCATTGATGTCACCATGACATATGAGTTGCAACTGCAAGATTCAAAGTCATATTGATCTGGTACTTTGAACCGGTAATGTAGATCTATCCTCTAGTATTTTTCTCTGGATTTCCCCTCTGGTGATAGTTTTTACTTCAAATTTTGGGAAATGGCTTTTGGATGATAAAAGCATGCATGGACAGGATCTTGTGTGCACAAATGCTCATATTTGTCGTCGACATCATTTTGTTGTTTACAATTTTGATATTAGGTCTATCTATGGCCTACCTAATAAGTAGTTGAAGGTGAAATGAATTAAATCTTGTTTGCACAATCCATGTCGACATGTAGTTGCATTCCACATGTTTGAATTGCTTTTGAGAAGCTTTGTGTTTACATGGAGCCGACCTATTTGTTACTTATGGGAAAATCAGATATATATAGGATGTATTTAGAGATAGATGTATGGAGAAATTATGTATGTGAATATAGGTAGATTGTGTGTGGATGTGAAAGGAGTGAATATTGATTTGTTGACATGCAAATTTCTTAAGCTTCAAAGGAATTAAATAAGCACTCTGAGGTGTTCTTACATCAGTTCATTCTCTGGTTGTAAGCCATTTTGTTACTATATTTTTGTAGGCAGTGAGCCTCCATTTTTGACAGTGAGTCCTGGCAGTGAGCCACCCCTTTTGTAATATCTTATAACCAGTTATACTATATTGTGAGTTAATCCTCACCGTGGTTTTTCCCATTCTAGGTTTTCCACGTAAAAATCTTGGTGTTCTTGTGTTATGTGCTTCATGTTCAGTTAATGCTTCCACTTATCTTAATTATCATATGCATTGGATTAACTAGATGGTATTTGTTCAATAAGTTTAAGAAGATATTGATTCACCCCTCCCCCCTCAGTATCTTGGATATTCAACACATCACACATAATGTGTTGAAAATATTAATGAACAATAACCCAATTGAAGTTGCACACTCTTCAAAGGATCAAACCATGAAGGAAACCATCCACAAGAAAGTGTTGCAACATGAGTATGAATGAAGATATGATATTCATGAGATGATTTACAATGTACAAGCAGCTTGTATAAATAGGAAAGGTGATAAAAAGGATTGAACATGATTGTGACATGTGTCTTAATCCTATGACATGTGACAACTTACTACCTAGGAATCATGCAATAAAGCTAGATAAGATAAGTTATAGAAAAGCCAACTAAGACTTCTAGAAAGAATCTTATATCCTAAGTAAACTTAACATGTGAATAAGTCCCCTAATTACCTAGTGAGATAAATTACCAGGTATAAGACTTTATATTCACACCAACACCCCCCTTAAGTGCAACTGAGGGAGAAGATTATGATGCAAAAAGATTCAAAGATGGGTCCCGAATACTAGGCCATTTTAGGTACCCATGTACAAATACAAATGAAATCTCTCACAAATAGAGTAAAGGAGGAAACCCAATGGGAAGGAAACTCCTCTTTGTGAATTCTTCTTTGGAAGAAATTCTTAAGTCTCCTCATTCCATTATTTCCACAATGATTGGAGATCCTAATTTTGGTGAGACTTCCTTGGAGACACTTGATTCCTTTTCAGAGATTTCATTTATGAGACTTGTTCCTTCTCATTTCATCATGGAGTTGGATTTTCTTTGACATCTAGCATTTGATCTCTTTCTTCCTAGGGGGATACATGTGGTTTTTCATCATTGGATACTTTTTTGGCTTTAAACTCTCTTCATTGGTTTTCATGATACGTCATTATGGGGGGAAATCTAGTCTCCATCTTTCCCTTCATTGGAGGTGTCATTTTATTTTATTCTTGTGATGTATGTTGCTCTTGGGGGTATTGATGTTGAGACATCCATTCGTCACCTCCATTATTTTTACTTGATTTGCATTACATCTCATTAAGACAATGAAAACCTTCTATAAGAGGGTGTGTAAGAATATGAGGTTACTTGATATTAAGACCTATCAAAATAATGGTGAGGTATTCATGAGATGATTTACAATGTACAAGAACCTTTTATAAATAGGCAAGGTGACAAATAGGATTGAACATGATTGTGACATGTGTCTTAATCCTATGACATGTGACAACTAACTAACTAGGAATCATGCAATAAAGCTAGATAAGATATGTTCTAGAAAATCCAACTAAGACTTCTAGAAACAATATTGTATCCTAAATAAACTTAACATGTGAATAAGTCCCCTAATTACCTAGTGAGATAAATTACTAGGTACAAGACTTTATATTCATACCAACATAACATATCCCTAAAATTTAAAATTTGTGAGTGATTTGACCATTTCAATGCTGGCTGCCTAAAGGGCATCCACCATATGAATAGGAACCTTCATTTCTTGACCATCATTTGGCCCGACCTCATTACTCCCAACCTGTTGGATGTTATTTTCTACTAAAATTATTGCATCTACCCGAGTTTCAAGAACTTCGATGGGTAGTAATGGATGGTTTTCTAGACTAGTCTTTCCCATATTATTTACACATATGTCATTAACTAGAGAAGATTTATGCACCTCACCATCTTGGTAATTAGCACCTTATCCATGGATACTTTACCTTTCTTATCTCGAATGCAATATGCACTTGAGTGACTTGTTTCCTTGCATATGTCGCAATTTTCTATGCACCTTTCCACCTCAAACGTTTAATGCCAAATACCCTCATTAGTTTTGATTTTGATTTATTTTGGGAGGGGGGAAAGGTTTCCAATTTATACATACGCTCACATACATACTTAAATCATCTTGATCTATAGCTTGATCTGATTGCATGAAGTTACCTAGCTTGCTACCTATCTCACTAACATTTTTTGAGTCCCAGTATTTCACTAGAAGATTTTTCAGTTGAATCCATACCGAAACCTCTTCATTAGTTTCAATCAAAGGGTTAAAATTAGGGACTCAATCTTTTATATAAAAACCCACACCATCCATTACAAAAGGCCCATTATTAAAATCTATATCTTTGTTCGATCTGATTCACATTCTACAAAAAAGAAGCCATTTTGAATTGATCTTATCTTAATTCATGAACCCCATTTTTCATCACATCGCTTTCTAATCCTTGCATAATCCAACCCCTCACCAGCCCATTTCATGAAATATGCTCTCTCCCTAGATATTTCTTAACAACTTTTGACCATTCCCTTCCACCTATTTCAAGGGAAATGACTCTATCTTCTCTAACAAAAATGTGTACCTATTCTTTACCCACTACTTGCTCAATCATTTTTGGCTTCCATATTTTTTAAGAACCTCTCCGCTTTACTATTTTGAGCTTTCCAGAATCTTGTCGTAGCCCCATTCCGAGGACTTTGGCTTGAACATGGTGCATTGGAAAGGTTGTTTCCCAACCCTGTTCCTCAATAGACCCTCCCACCCCCATGTATAAGGACTAAAATTCCTCGCTTCACCAAACTGTGCATTCTCTACCCGATGAGGAGCCCGGTAATGTCTTGTAGGCCACCATGGAAAGAACCCTAGCCTCCCACCATGACACGCCATCACTTATTGACTATTCAAACTTCACCTATCAATTATTATTTTATTTATGTATATTTTTTTATATCTATTTATGTGTATTTTATCTATTTATATTTATATTTATTTATGTGTATTTTATCTATGTATATTTTAGCCATGTATATTCTTTATTTATATCTATCTATGCATACTTTATTTATATTTATCTATGTGTGTTTTATCTATATATTTTATTTATATTTATTGATGTGTATTTTATCTAGTATATTTTATTTAGATCTATGTATATTTTATTTATCTTTATCTATATACTTTACTTATTTTTATCTATATATTTTATTTATATCGATCTATGTATTTTTTTTTTGTAGACTGCAGGAATCGGGTAGCACGACCCCCTATAAACTGTAGTGTGCCTAGTAAACTTTTTAACATGACCGGTAGCGCTGGTGCGACACGCTCTCCAGTAATACGAGGGTGGGGAAGAATAGACCTCATGACCAACCTCCTACAACAAGAAAGATTTAGCCAACCGAGCTAGGGCCCTCACCCCATCTATGTGTATTTTATCAATAAATATAAATACACATATAAAATATACATAGATAGATATAAATAAACCAGACATACACACCCATATAAAATATATATACATGAATTGAATGTATACATTAACAAATCAAAAATATAAATATATATCTATCCTTATGTATTTTATTTATGTATATATTTTTATATATATGCGTATTTTATCTATATATATTTTATCTACATGTATTTTATTTATATATATTTATGTGTTTTTATCTATGTATATTTTATTTATATCTACCTATGTGTATTTTATCCATATATATTTTATTTATATGTATCTATATGTATTTTAGCTGTGTATATTTTATTTATATCTATTTATATGTATTTTATCTATGTATATTTTATCTATATCTATTTATGTGTATTTTATCTATGTATATTTTATTTATATTTATCTATGTGTATTTTATCTATGTATATTTTATTTATATCTATTTATGTTGGTCAAGCGCCAAATTGACCAATCAAATACAAAGATAGCTATACTGCAAGAAACCAAACTAAAAAAGGAGGAGGCAATGAGGTTGGTGGAAAAGTGGAGACAATGGAAAGGATGCTTTGTGTAAGCTAGAGGAGCATCGTGAAGCATTGGTATAATTTGGAACCCTATATAGATTCATGTGGATCCAATTGTAGAGGATCAAAGTTGGCAACTGTTAAAAGTTAAAGCAAGTTGGATGAAGAATAAAATATTTCTGATCAATGTGTATGGACCAACAAAAAGAATGATAAAAAGAGAATTGTGGGAAAGGTTATCAAATGTAACATTCACTCTACAAGGAAAAAAAATGTATTGGAGGGAGATTTCAATGCCACATTTTCAAATATAGAAAAAGAGGAGGACTAACTAGTACAACTTAGTATAAATAGAGTTCATGAAGTTTGTAGACAACAACAATTTGTAGGACATAGTACCAAAAAATGGGGTTTCCACTCGGACTAATAGAAGAAGGGGCTTCATAGGCATAGCATAGAGATTGGATAGGTTTTTTCTTGTTAGAGAATGGGACAATATGGAGGCAACAATGAAATAAAAAATTCTAAGTCTAACAAGTTTAGACCATCTTCCAGTAGAGCTCATCTTTGTACCAGAAAAAACACCACTGAGATGTTTGTTCAAGTTTTAAAATATGTGGTTCAGGGACAAAGGGTTGAATGAAAAGGTGCAAGAGTGGTGGAGTAGAGAGCCAGATTGAAGGGGCTCTCACATATATCAACTTACAAGGAAATTGGTGTTTTTAAAAGCACAACTGAAGGATTGGAATAAGTCAAACTTTAGAAATATGTTCTCAGAAAAGGAGAGAATAGAAGGATTATTAAGCGAGGTGAATGAAAAGGTGATGAAATATGGAATGAATGGAGAGGATTATGACAAAGAAAAATATTTTCTAGACTAGTACATAGAAGTTTTGGTAAGGGAAGAAATTTTCTAGAAGTAGAAATCAAGGGAGACATGGCTGAAAGAAGGGGATAGAAACACAAAAAAAATCACAATACCACAAAAGATAATAGAAGCCAGAACTGGATCATAGAGATCTCTCAAGCGGATGGGAGTTTGCTAACAATCGAAACAAAGGTTGGAGAAGAAGTGGTGCAATATTTTGAACTATTGAACAAAGCACCAAATATGGTGGGAAGAGAAAGGGAGGAGTTATTAGAGTGCATACCCAAACTAGTAACCAAGTGACAAAATAAGAAGCTTTATAAGGAAATATCCAAGCAAGAGGTGAAGAGAGCCATATTTAGTTAGGTAAGGACAAGGCACTCAGCCTAGATTGATTCCCTACAAGTTTATTTCAAGCATTTTGGGATATCATTAGAGATGATGTAACAAAGGCGATAGAGGAATCAAGGAGGAAGAAGATAATTCAAAAAGATATAAACAATACCTTCCTAGCATTATTTCCAAAAAAAAAAAAGACAAAAAACATCGATGATTTCAAGCCAATTTTTTTATGCAACAAGTTTATAAATTAGTGATGAAGGTGATAGCAAATAGACTAAAGCAAATTCAATCCTATTTTCAGAGAAACAAAGTGGTTTCACTCTAGGTAGATCAATATTGGAAGAATCATTGCACATGAAGCTATTCACACAATTTGTAAGGTGAAAGTTGATAGGATGATAATAAAATTAGACATTCAAAAAGATTATGATCAAGTGGACAAGCAATTTCTCATATAGGTTTTGGATAAATTTGGTTTTTGTAAATAGTGAACACAATGGGTTCAAAGTTGCATCTCAAAACTTAGATTTTTTGTATTAATAAATGGGACACCAAATGAATTCTTTGAATCCACCAATGGGATAAGACTGGGAGATCCACCATCACCATCCCTCTTCATTATAATGGTTGAGGCCTTGGGGGGAACCATCAAGCTCGGGACCAATAATGGAAGATGGAAGTGCATCAAAGTTTGCCTTAATATGAAATCAATCACACACCAACAATTTGTAGATGATACCATGATTTTTTGGAAAGTGAATAGGAGGGAAGCATTGGAAATAAAGAAGGTGCTAGATAGATACTACACAGCTTCTAGACAAAAAGTAAACTGGAAAAAGTCAGATGTGTTTCTTTAATACCAACTTAAGAAAACAAAGAGACATTATGATAATTATGAACATAAAGGTGTCAAAGATGCCAAGTAAATTCCTTGGACTACCATGCTTTACAGGAGTGAATAGATCTAATCTATGGGACCAATTGATAAAAAAAATTAGAAGCAAAGCTGGGATGTGGAAATGAAGATGGCTCATGATAGCAAGGAAAATTATAATGCTATGGGTTGTCTTGGTAGAAATCCCAAATTATGCAATGTCATGAATGTAAATTATGGAGGTGGGTGATAATATTGACCAATCAATGTGGCAATTCTTTCAATATGGGTGTAAGGATCAGAGGAAGATACCTCTAATTGTATGGGAAAAAATATGCCAAGCCAAAGATGGAATATGTATAGCAACAAGGACCAGAAATAGGCTAGGGTGCTCCAAAATAAATACTTAGATTCTCCTTGTTGGCAACACAAGGGCAGACAATTGAGAGGGGGGGGTGAATCAGTTGTCTTAAATTATACTTATTAAACTTATTCTCAAATTTGATAATTAAACATGAAAGCAAAAACCATCACCACATCAGAGACAAAAATAACACCAAGATTTTTGCGTGGAAACCTTGTTAGGGAAAAACCACAATGGAGGTTAATCCACAAGTTTATACTCTGTTAAAAGTATAGTAAATAGGGAATGCACATGCATTCAGGCACACTGCCTAGAGCTCACTGCTCAAATACAAAAAAGGATTACTTCCCAAAGGAAGACACACTTTCTTGTAGTCACATTCAAATTAAATCCATCTCAGAGATTTTGAACTAAGAAGATAGCATCTGCTAATGCCTGATTACAGTTCTGATTAAGCACATGAACACTCTTTCTTCTACTCAGTCTTCTTCACACTTTACTTCTACTTTCGAAAGATCTTAACTTTATTCACACATAGCACTCACACTTCACACATCTCGCATGTCTCAAATGATGTAAACAATCGCTCATATATATCCGTAACCAATAATAACATCATCTACATGTCGACTTCAATAAAATATAAAATGAATACAAACTGTCGACCCAAAACATAAATAATTATCAATGCGAATTAACCAATGTCAGCCACAACATAGTGAGGACCCAAAACAACATCCTTGAACATAAAACATCTTCAATAATTATCCCTCGAAGATCCACAACATGCTACAATCACCCTGTCGGCCATGGACATGAAAAACATGAACATGCAAAAGAAAATCACCAATCGCGAGCACAATGATCAATGCGAATGTACAACATAGATAGAGCACGATCTAGAAAACATCCACAAGAACCATGAATCACCAAAGAAGCATCCACAACAATTGAACTTACTAGAATTGCATCACACTCTTTCAAGAACACCAACTAAAGCAACAAAAAAATTGTCAGAACATAGATACTCATAACTCGATCAAATCTTCATGCGGATCTCTCAAACTTAACATGGATAAACTAGATATAATAAAAAACAAACCCTTTAATCCACAGCCTCTGATAACCAAAATACTAAGCTATCCAACATACTGAACTTCATTTCACCATTGACAACCTGCAACTTATTTTATTACAATTTTCTCAATATCCTTGACATATACAACCTCTAATGCATTAATGCCAATAGTGTTGACATCAATGACAACAACATACTGAAACATCCAACAATATCCTCCTTTGGAATTGATGACAACACATGATGTGAAAAACACCATCAACACAACTTTCTCTTAGCACTTCCCCCCCTTAGATTTTGACTTTTCTCCCCAGATAATTCATAGTTTTTCACATGACTCTTCTCCCTCTTAGAAATCAATGAAAAAGATAATGTGTGTCTTTCTCCACACAAAATTTGAACCAAATTTATAAACATTTGACTACTCCCCTTGAGTAGCAGCCACCACAACATCAATCCGGATCAAGATATGACTATGAAATACACAGACTGATGCAAGTCAATGCATCTTAATTTTGATTAGGAGGGGTAATCACCCCTAGCTTCCCTATGAGATACTCAAAAGTATCCTTAGGCAAGGGCTTGGTAAAGATATCTACAATCTGTTCCTTAGTAGGCACATACTCCAATCTGACTTCCTTTTCACTCACCTTGTCTCTCAAAAAGTGAAACTTGATAGATATATGCTTGGTTTTTGAATGCAACACTGGATTTTTAGAAATGTTAATTTCACTTGAATTATCACATAATATAGCAATAGGTTCATCATGCACAACTCTGATATCTTTCAACATCTGCTTCATCCATAATACTTGAGTACAATTGTTAGCAACAACAATGTATTATGCCTCTGTAGTAGATAAAGAAATGGCATTATGCTTCTTACTTAACCATGAAATCAGCTTCTTGCCCAAGAAAAATGCACCACCACTAGTACTCTTTTTGTCATTCACATCTCCTGCCCAATCAACATCAGTAAAGGCACTCAAAGTAAAATCATCTTCTTTAGGATACCATAGGCCAAAATTAATTGTCCCCTTCAAGTGTCTGAAAATCCTCTTCACAATAGTCACATGAGATTCCTTAGGATCAACTTGAAATCTTGCAACAATGCATGCGTCATTCATGATAGAGGGTCTAGTTTGAGTCAAATACAACAATCCACCAATCATGGATTTGTATCTAGTCTAATTTGTCTTAGGAGAATCATCATTTTGTGTCAGCTTACAGCGGGTCACCATAGGTGTACCAACTGGCTTTGAATCCTCCATACCAAACTTCTTTAGCAGTTCTTTCATATACTTGGACTAAGATATAAAGATCCCTTTATCTAACTGAGTAATTTGCAATCCCATAAATAATTTCATTTCTCCAATCATAGACATTTCAAACTCACTCTGCATCTCATCAACAAACTTCATGCACAAACTATCATTTCCTCCAAAATTGATATCATTAACAAAGACTTCAACAATCAAATCTTTATCATGATCGATCTTGACATACAAATTACTATCAACAATACCTTTGTTAAATCCAAGCTTCAGCAAATACTTATCCAATTCGTCATACCATGCTCTTGGGGCTTGCTTAAGTCCATACAATATTTTCTTCAACCAAAAAACCATATCTCCTTGATCAGTCAATTGAAATCCATCAAGTTGCCCAATATTCACTTCTTCCTCCAATTCACCATTTAGAAATGCTGACTTGACATCCATTTGATAAACCTTGAAGTTTTTGTAAGCAGCATAAGCAATAAATAGTCTCACAGCTTCAATCCTAGCAACAGGGGAAAAAGTTTATTCAAAGTCAGTTCCTTCCATCTGAGAGTACCCTTTACATACCAGTCTTGCTTTGTTTCTAACAACTTCACCTTGCTCATTTAGTTTGTTTTGAGAGACCCATTTAGTTCTAATTATATTTTTGTCCTTAGGTCTAGGAACAAGAATCCATGTATCATTCTTCTCAATTTGCAGTAGCTCTTCTTTCATTGTTTCCATCCAATGTTCATCTTTGCATGCTTCATTTACACTATTTGGCTCAGTCTTTGATATCAAACAGTATTCTTCAACAATTCTTCTCCTAGTTTGAGCACCTTTGTTCTTATCACCTATAATATGATCTTTTGAATGATTCAATCTTACATACCTTGGATGCTTAGGATGTTCTTGGACTTCCGGCTCTTGTGATCCCACTTCTGCACTTTCACTAGTTCCTTCCTCTTGGCTTTCCCGATTCACTGAAATGATCTACACTTGATTCTAAGTCTAAATTGAATTGACATTTTGATCATCTGAATCATATCCACAGGTTCTAAATGGTCTAACCATGTCTTCATCAAACTTGACATTAACACTTTCAACTACTTTCCTCAATCTCTTGTTGAAGAATTGGTAGGCTTTACTTTTAGTAGAGTACCCAAGAAATATTCCTTCATCACTCCTAGCATCAAACTTTCCTATATCTTCATCTCTTTTGATATAGCATTTAGTCCCAAAAAAATTGAAGTATCTAATAGTAGGCTTATGACCAAACCATAGCTCATAAGGGGTCTTACAAGTATCACCTTTGACATATACTCGGTTGAGAGTATAAACAACAGTATTCACCGCTTCTCTCTGATAGATATGTGGGACATTTTCTTCCAACATCATAGTCCTAGTAGCATTTAGAATTGTCATGTTCTTCCTTTCCACAACTCCATTCTTCTGAGGGGTTCGTGGGGAACATAATTGTATCTTTATCACATGTTCTTCACAAAAGGAATTAAACTCACCAGAAATGAATTCACCACCTCTATCTGATCTCAAACATTTAATCTTCAAACCTGTCTCTATCTCAACCTTAGCCTTAAAAATCTTGAATTTCTCTAGAGCTTCATATTTTTCCCTTAAGAAGGCAACCCACATCAATCTAGAATAATCATCAATGAGTAACATGAAATACCTATCTCCTTGTAAAATTCTGACTCTAGAAGGACCACACAGATCAGTATGCACAAGCTCCAATACTTCATTTGAACAATTTTGTTTTCTCTAAAATGAAACTCTAGTTTGCTTCCCCAATTGGCATTCCTTGCATATGGTATTAGTAGGCTTTACCAACTTAGGAAGATCTCTCACAGCCTGAGTATAACTTATCTTGATAATATTGTCAAAGTTTACATGACACAATCTCCTATGCCACAACCAACTTTCATCAACTTGAGCAATCAGACAACCTTTTATTAGCAGTACTTAGGTGAAAGATATTACCTTTTGTTTTTGTACCCGATGCAATCATATTTCTAGAACTCCCCAATATTTTACATTTTCCATCCTTGAATTGAAGATCATATCCCTTGTCAACCGTTCAAGTCCAACACTTAAAAGATTATGCTTCAAACCTTCCACATATAAGACGTCATCAATATTATGCTTACCATCAAAAGAAATGGATCCTCTACCACGGATTACACCAGCTTTTTCATCACCAAATCTTACAACATCACCATCATACTTTTCCAGACTCGCAAATTTACTTTTATCACCTGTCATGTGATGAGAGCATCCACTATCAATCACCCATTCATCTTTTTCTTCAACTCTGGTATCTAGAGCTTTCTCCACATTCATGCAACTACCAAATTCAGTAGGTACAGGGTTACTTTCCTTGACAACAATAAATACAAACTCATCCTTACTTACATTTCCTTTATCAGATTTATCATCTGTCACACCTTCATCAGCAACAAAATAACACTTTCTTTGGAATATTGGCTTAGGAACTCTTTCTGGACACCTTGAGGCAAAATGATCTATCTTATTGCATGAAAAACATTTAAGAGGCAATTTTCCTTTATACCTTCTCCTTTGGCTACCCTCTTGACAAGAAGTGCTTCAAGCTCATCTAGTTTTCTCTCTTCTTCTTCAATCTCTCTCATTTCCTACTCATACTTGGACAAGTTTCTAGAGGAACTTTCTCCGGGATCATATTTCTTCTTATCTTTTCCAAAGGTAGTATCTTTGAATGTAGATTCTATCTTAGAAAGAGCATCACCAAACTCACTTAACTCAAAATCATAAAGCTTACCAATCAACATGTCTCTGGTTACATTTGTCACAGTTTGGATCTCCTCAATAATAGCAACTTTATGTTTGTATGCATTAGGAAAGGATCTGAGCACTTTAGCAAAAATATCTGATTCTTCCAATGTTCCACTAGCACATTTGATATTACACACAAGTTCATGCACTCTCTGCATAAAAGTAGTGATGTTCTCATCTTCACCCATTTTCAATGTTTCATATTTCCCTTTCAAACTCTGCAGCTTAGCAATCTTCACATGAATATCACCTTCATACAAGGTTTCCAAATTTTTCCAAATCTCATAAGCACTCTTTAGCTCCATCATATTTGTCATCTCAAAATTAGTTAGAGCACTCAACAATGCTTCCTTAGACCTGATATTATACTCGACATCTTTAATCTCACCTGTAGTAGAAGGACCGTTCTGTGGGATGATATATCTATTCTTTGTAATGTTCCAATAAGGTTCACCAATGCATCTCAGATGACACTCCATTTGAGTCTTCCACAAAGGATAATTTGTTCCATCAAATCTCTGAGTATCCTTCTTATATGTCACCATCCTGGATCGCCTCAAGCTATTAAACTTCTTCCAAGGATCCTGCTCTAATACTAATTGTTGGCAACACAAGACCAGACAACTGAGAGGGGGGGTGAATCAGTTGTCTCTAAATTATACTTATTAAACTTATTCTCAGATCTGATAATTAAACATGAAATCAAAAACCATCACCACATCAAAGACACACATAACACCAAGATTTTTGTGTGGAAACCCTGTTAGGGAAAAACCACGATGGAGGTTAATCCACAAGTTTATACTCTGTTAAAATTATAGTAAATAGGGAATGTACATGCACTCAGGCACACTACCTAGAGCTCATTGCTCAAATACAAAAAAGCTTACTGCCCAAAGGAAGACACACTGTCTTATAGTCACATTCAGATTAAATCCATCCGAGAGATTTTGAACTAAGAAGATAGCATCTACTAATGCCTGATTACAGTTCTGGTTAAGCACATGAACACTCTTTTTTCTGCTCACTCTTCTTCACACTTTACTTCTTCTTTCGAAAGATCTAAAATTTATTCACACATAGCACTCGCACTTTGCACATCTCGCATGTCTCAAATGATGTAAAAAATCACTCATATATATCCGCAACCAAGAATAACATCATCTAAATGTTGGCTTCAATAAAATATAAAATCAATACAAACTGTCGGCCCGAAACATAAATAATTATCAATGTGAATTAACCAATGTCGGCCACAAAATGTAGTGAGGATCCAAAACAACATCCTCAAACATGAAACATCTTCAATAATTATTCCTCGGAGATCCACAACACGCTACAATCACGCTGTCGGCCATGCACATGAACACGCAAAATAAAATCACCAATCACAAGCACAATTATCAACGCAGGCGTACAACACAGATAGAGCACGATCTAGAAAATATCCACAAGCATCATGAATGACCAAAGAAGCATCCACAACAACTGAACTTACTAGAATTACATCACCCTCTTTCAAGAACACCAATTGAAGCAACAAAAAAACTGTCAGAACATAGATACTCATAACTAGATCAAATCTTCATGCGGATCTTTGAAACTTAAAGTAGATAAACTATATATACTCGACAACAAACCCTTTAATCCACAACCTCTGATAACCAAGAGCTAGCCAACATACTGAACTTCACTTCACCATTGACAAGCTGCAACTTATTTTATTACAATTTTCTCGATATACTCGACATATACAACCTCTAATGCATTAATGTCAATAGTGTTGACATCAATGACAACTACATACCAGCAACATCCAAGACTCCCTACCCAACCAATATTTTGTCTATTGTAGGCCCCCCCAGGGGCTCATCAATTTTGAATTTCAACACATCCTATAGAAGCATCATAAGAAAACATGTAACTTGGAATCTAAAAAATGGGAGAAATGCCTCATTCTAGTAGGACTCTTGGAAGGGGTATGAAGCATTGGACAAAATTTTGCAACTGTAAGCACTAAAATAAATTTCATTGGAACAATAGGGATCAAAAGTGAAGGACTACATGGACAAAACCACCTCAAATAGTATCGTGGGTTGGAAATGGAAATCAATGGAAAACTTAAATGCTTCAAATAACCAAAAAGCCCGATTAGAATAGATTCTAAGAGAAAGACCAATATGGTTGTCAAGAGAAGAAGATGAGATTGTCTAGGAAATATCTAGTGAAGCTAGGATATAGAATATAAGAGGCCAACATTTAAAAAGAGGAATGGCCAACCCATTTAATGTGGAGCAAAAAGTGTCTTTCAAAAGCGGGGTTGTTTGCATAGGTAGCTCTACAAAATAAATCTTGACAAGAGATAGAATAATGAAGATCGACTTTGCTAGCCCAAACAAATGCAGTATATACAAAGTGAAGGTGTCGATGGTAGATAATTTTCTTCTAATATGCAAGTTGGTAGAATCATGCTAGAATACAATCATGCAAAAATTGGGTGGCAGACCTCGCTCCCTAACAATCTGAGAGCATTATTCAATATGTGGCCCACACTTAATAAAGGGTTAGTTTTCAATGGTATATGGGTATGCTCTCCATCAATCATCATTTATAAAATCTAAAAAGAGCGTAGCTGAGGGATATTACAAGAAAAATAAATGAGCTTGGAGCGATTGTGGTAAAAAATAAAAGAAAGCATAACTAAAACTACAAATAATGTAGCACAAAGTCAAAGCCTAAGTAAAAGAAGATCTACAACATGAATGAATTGATGATGAAGGTATGGGTGAATCTATGTGTTCCCCCCGTTTATGGGGCAAGGGAGGTTAATCTACCCAAAACTGTAAGGAAAGACATCAAATGGAATTCATTGAAGAAAGGGTGGATCAAAATCAAATTTGATGGGGAAGCTAGGGGAAACCCAAGGATGGCGGGAGCTGGATTTGTGGTGAGATATCATGAAGGAAAGATAATAAGAATGATAGGAAGGAAAATTGAAATAAAAACTAATAATGGCATAGAATTTCAGGTGACTTTGCTCGGATTACTCACAGATAGAAAATTAAAATTTGACAAGGTGCATGTGGAGGGGGATTCACAGATCATGGTAATGCAATTAGAACAGGGAAAATGTTGAATTAAAAATTGCAAAGGCGGTTCATGCAAATAAATAAAGGAGGTGATGAAATGTATAAGGAAATGGTCATCATGCATATCTGCCAAGAGAGGAATGACTTGGTGAATGACGTGGAAAACATGGTGGTTGAAATGACAATACAAGAATTTGATGTTGCTTCAATGATGGATTGGCATGCCTTTCGCTACCAATCCATAAGATTGCACACTCTCGCTCATGCGTAGTCACTAGGATTGGAGGTTGTGAATTATTACACAAAAAAGTTGAGATGGAAAGGATAGTAGCAATGTTGAGTAATCATGTACGTTGGGCTTATTATTCACTACACAAATGGAAGAGTCGTGGATACCTACATCTGCATGGTCGCTAGAAAATTCCAGATAGCGTTTTATGGGGATTTCTTGGAAAGAAAGATCATGGAGATATTCAAGATGAGGGAAGGGGTGGTTCACCATGCAATTTGAATGGTGTTGCGCGATGAATATATGAGTGGAAATGGTCACTATCATGTTAAAACAAACATAGCATCCATTTTCCAAGAAATGCTCTTAGACGCTAGAGAATTAGAGGAAATAATGGAAGCTTGCATTGATGAAAAAGTTGGTGTGGTCACGTTGACAAGGAGGAATGCAAGGTTATCTTAGTCATGCCATTCTAGGAAGAGGGTTTTTCCCAAATGGCAAGGTCGCTTTGAAATTTTGTAATGTGGACAATGGTTCATTACAGTAATTTGTGGTATGGGGTCTAAACATGAATGTGGCGAGAAGGAGAAACCAGGCACGAGTAGGCATCAATTTTTTGAAGGGTTGTGCTCAAGGAGTGGAGGTGAGAGATGGGAACTAGGACTTTCCCTAATGTAAAAGGGAAACGACGATCCAAACAAAGGTGGTGATGGAGCGTAGCAATGGGCACGGTTAAAGAAAGGTGAGTAGTATGTAAAGAAAATAGGTAATAGAAAGTAGTATATTTTTTGGTGGCTCTATATTTTGGTGTGTCTAAATATAATCATGTATACAGGCATGCTAAGAGGATCCTAATAATGTAAAAAAAAATTGATAATCAATATATGGGTGTGGTGCCACAGTACCACATTAACATATCAAAAAAAATTTACAATATTTGTTATATCCCAGCACCACCAACTTTGTATCACCTTTGTTGCATTCATCGCAAACAAAATTTATAATGTACTAGATGTTAAGAATACAATTTATTTATGCAAAGATTATGCATGCAATTCCCATACTATGACAAGTTTGTGGTTGCAAATATAAATATAATTATGTCTAATATTATTTGTAGTGCACAATGAAAATAAAATGCATTTTATCTTCCAATGTAGTGGCTACTTGATCTCATTAAACTATATTTCCTACAAAGACACTATATATTTTTCTAGAATCTTTTCTTAAAAATTTCATTTTTTTATATAAATGTCATTAACATCAATACACTTATTTCAAATATATGTATAATTATGATTATCATTAATATATTGTTTTAAAAATCTTGAATTTATATTATACTTTTTAAAAATCTTTAAAACATGTGTTAGATGAGTTTAATATCATTATGTTTTTCTCAACCCATTAAAATATTTGTATAATATTACTTATTAGCATTATATCATGTATACGTGAGACATAAATTCACATATGTACTAGGCCATGACTAGAGTTTATGTATTATCTAATAAGTTAAGATTATATATGTATGTATGAGGGGGGGGTGAATCATTTGTCACATATTTTAACCTTTAATTCAATCTCCAGAACTAATACTTAAAATTGCTTAAATGAATAATCATCAAATTCCAATGCAAAAACTCAAATCTAACACATAAACACAATAACACCATATTTACGTGGAAAACCCAATGAGAGAAAAACCACAGTGAGGATTAACTCACACTATAGAGAATATCAATACTGATTAAAAAAAGGCTCACCACCTAGAACAAGGCTCACTTCCTGAGACAAGGCTCACTACTTGAAACAAGGACTCATTGTTCGGAACAAGGACTCACTATCCAACAGGGCTACAACCTAGAGGGATCACTTCCATAGAGATACAAAGAAGACAAAGAAGACTTGTTATAGAGAAAATACAATCCCAATGCAACAAAGGATTCCACCATTGTCACTTGATCAACTTGCATGAATGATAGAGTTTTCCTTCTGCTCACTGCATCTGGTAACTCAACATTAAGCTTTAGACTAATCTTCCACACACATCTCACACACACTTTCTAAATAGCATCAATATCGCATCTACTCTTTCACTTATCTTCCTTCGTCCATCTTGTACATTTTTCATTACTAGCTCATCCTGTATTTATACTATCTCCAACCTTGAAAAAGATCCAAAGTTGGCCATCCAATTTCAAATTCAAATTAGGTCAGCGCCAAACATCCTAGGGTGGAATTAGAATGAGGACGACCCAAACACATGCTACACCGAGACCCAAAATAGATCCAACATGCTTCATTAAATTTGAAGATAGTGCTTAACACAAGGTCGACCAAACCAATGTAAAACACATAGAACAATTAAGCTCGAAACTTCTAGAAACCAAAAATATCTTCAATGTAACCAAAACATCTTAACTTTAGAACCGCAAGTCAAAAGACTTCATCAAAGATAAATCCGGACCAGCAACATTTATCCCTGAACTCAACCAGAACACAAAAAACATAGTTCACAACTGGTGAACACAACTCGAACTTCTCAATGAACTAACAGCCAAAAATATGGATATACCAACCTTCAACAACCATAACCAATATATATGAATCACATGAACATAGGGGCAAATACCAGATCATCAACTAAATACCTGTAAACTTTCTTTCATACAATTTTCTCAATATTCTCAACATATACACCAAACAACAACTAGTAGATGACTAGTTGACATCAATGACAACTAATTCAATCCTTTCTCCATTCTTGTAACAATCTCCCCCTTTGTCATTGATGGCAACACATGATGTGAAAAACCATCAAAGACATCATACCAATTTTGAATATACTTCTCAAGATTTTTCTTTTTGCTTCTCCCCCTAAGAAGATTATCTTTCTCATTACCTGCATTCTCTAATTAGATTTTTCTCCTTTTCACATGCTTTCTCTCCCCCTTCAATATAAATGGCAAAGGGAAAAGATATGTTCATTGAATCTTCCTTTGACATGAAAACAAAATACTCATAATGACAATACTTGAAACTGCCTGCTCCCCTTGAGAGGTAGCCACCAAAACATCAGTCCAAAAAGATAGAACCATGAATCCACCAGACTGATGCATCTCCATATGCATCTTAGTTTATGAAAGGAGGGGCAATAACCCCTAACTTCTCTCGACGATACTCAAAAGTATCTTTAGGAAGAGCCTTCGTGAAAATATCAACAATATGATCCTTCATCGGAACATACTCAAGTTTTACTTCATTCTCCATGACCTTCTCTCTCAAGAAATGATATCTAATAGATATATGCTTTGTCCTCGAGTGCATCACAGGATTCTTTGAAATGTTAATTGTACTTGTATTATCACATAAGATAGAAATAAGATCATCATATAGCACTGTGATATCTTTTAATGTTTGTTTCATCCATAGAACTTGTGTACAACAAGATGCAGTAGCAATATACTCAACTTCAACAGTAGATAAAGAGATTGAATCTTGCTTCTTACTCAACCATGCCACCAATCTTCATCCAATAAAGAATGCAACACCACTTGTACTTTTTTTGTCATCTATACATCCAGCCCAATCTACATATGTATATGCACTAAGTGTAAAGTCAATATCTTTAGGAGATCACAATCCATAATCCGGAGTGCCATTCAAATATCTAAATATTCTTTTAACAGCAATAACATGTGTTTCCTTCGAATCTTCTTGAAATATAGCCACAAGACAAACCGCACGCATAATATCTGGTCTAGTAGTAGTCAAATATAATAATCTTTCAATCATAAACATTTCTCTCTCTATCTGCTAATCATCCTAATGATGGATCATGGAGTTTGATCTGAAATGTTGATGATTAAAAAATTGCACATAGTTTTATCTAGAAATCTTGATTACTAACGATCATGAACTGTGGAAACAAAATGCTATCAATCATAAACATTTCAAATTATTTCTACATCTCTTCCACAACATCTTGCACATCTTTTCATTTCCTCCAAAAATAAGATCATCAACATATACAACTACAATCAAGATTTTGTCATTATCAATCTTAAAGTACAAATTATTGTTTGTCGTACCTTTGTTAAATCCTTGTTGAATCAAATACCTATCTAACCATGCATACCAAGCTCTAGGAGCTTGCTTCAATTTATATAAATCTTTCTTCAATCTACACACCATATTCGGTTGATCTGTTAACTAAAATCTTTCTGATTGTGCCATGTAAACTTCTTCTTCTAGCTCACCATTCAAAAATGTTGACTTGACCTCCATTTGATAGACTTTAAGATATTTATAAGCGGCCAATGCCAAGAACATCCTTATAGCTTCCGTTCTTGCTACCAGGGCAAAAATTTCCTAAAAATCTATACCTTCTACTTGTGAGTAGCCTTTACACACAAGCCTCTCTTTGTTTCTAACAACTTCTCCATTCTCATTCAACTTATTTTTGAATACCCATTTTGATCCAATGATATTTTTGTATGTCGGTCTTGGGACCAATTCCCAAGTCCGATTCTTCTCAATCTGCAAAATTTATTCTTTCATCACTTCCTTCCAATGTTCATCTTTACAAGCTCCACTTACTCTCTTCGGCTCAATCTTAGAGAATAAACACAAATTTACTTCAGCAGCAGCTTTGCTTCTGGTTAACACACCTTTTTTATTGTCCCCAATAATCTAATTTTTTGAATGATTCCTTTGTACATATTTCAGTGTCCTAGGGGACATCACCGGAGCATCTTCTTCTCTTTCATATTGTTCATCCACTTTCTCTTGCTCATCTTTATCCTGTTCTTCCAAAAAAAATTCTATTCTTGCACAATCATGTTCATCATACACATATCCATCAATATCAATAGAATTATTCATTGTCTCATCAACCTTCACATTACAGCTCTCTACAATTTTTCTCAATCTTTTATTGAAACATATGTATGCCTTGCTTTTAGTAGAATACCCAAGAAATATGCCTTCATCACTTCTTGCATCAAACTTACCCAAAGTTTCTTCATCTCTTCTGATA
Source organism: Sequoiadendron giganteum (assembly GCA_007115665.2). NCBI lineage: Eukaryota > Viridiplantae > Streptophyta > Pinopsida > Cupressales > Cupressaceae > Sequoiadendron > Sequoiadendron giganteum. The sequence continues at coordinate 524,701,610 of CM021109.1, read as the reverse complement.
TAGCATTTGCTTTCGAATACCTTGAAATATTTAACTATAGGAATTCTTACGTGCCATAGCTCATAGGGAGTCTTTGTACTATCTACTCTTGCTTGAACTCAATTGAATAGATAAATAATAGTATGAATAGCTTATTTCCAGTAAACTTTCGGTAAACCAACCTCAATAATCATTGATCTAGCAACCTCTTGAATAGTTATTCTATTTTTCCTTTCAACAACTCCATTCTGTTGAGGAGTTCTCGGAGTAGATAATTGTCTCTTTATTCCATGCACTTTAAAAAACATATTGAAATCATGGGAGGTGAATTCTCCACCTTTGTCAGATTTTAAGCATTTTATTCTCAAACTCACTTCATTTTCAACCATAGCCTTGAATGCCTTGAATCTATCTAATGCATCTGATTTCTCTCTAAGAAATGTGACCCATGTATATCTTAAATAATCATCAGTTAAAAGCATAAAGTACCTTTCACCAAGTAGACTCTGCACTCTCATAGGACCAAAAATATTTGTATGAACTCAATCTAGTAGTCCAATAGTAGATTGTTCTTTTGATTTGTAATGATTTCTTGCTTGCTTTCCAAACTGACAATTCATGCAAATAGCTTTAACAGGCTTTGTAATTCTTGGTAAATCTCTCACGACTTGAACAACACTAATCCTTGCCAAGTTATCAAATTCATGTGACACATTCTCCCATGCCATAACCAACTATCATTTATCTGAGTCATAAAGCATCATCCATCAATGCCCTTAAGTTGATAAATATTCCCATCATATTTCTTTCCTGTAGCAATCAATGTTTCAAATCCTTTCTAGATCTCACATTTCTCATCCTTAAACAAAAGATCATGTCCTTTTCTACACATTTGACCAACACTCAAAAAATTATGCCTTAATCTCTTAACATAGTAAACATCGTCAGTATGATGCTTTCCGTCAAAACTTACTGAACCTATCCCACAAATTTTAGCACTAGTATCATCTTCAAACATAACCAAGCCTCCATCATATTTCTCAAGCTTTAAAAACTTACTCTTATCACCAATCATGTGATGTGAACAACCGCTATCAACTACCCAAAAATTCTTTTCTTGTTTAGCATGTAGGGCAGAGATAACCATACCTTCATTTTTCTCCTTCTCCTTCTCCGAAGGGCTTTCCTTTACCTATTTTTCTAAATTAGTAGGTTCATCCTTAATCACCAAGAACAAGAATTCATTGTCATCTGGATCTTCATATGAAATACTAGCATTCTCATTCACATAGTAACTGTTAATGTTCTTTCCTTTCTTTTCTTTCTCATATCTTTGTTTATTCCTTTTAGCTCTTTTCAGACACTTTGCGGCATAATAACCTATTTCTCCACAACTGAAGCATTTAAAGGGCAACTTACCTTCATACTTATCGAAACCTTTTCTCATTCTTCTCACAAAGTTAGCTTCTATTTCATCAAATTTCTCTTCATCTGGATCTTCAACTTTTGAAGCTTTAAAAGTAGTCTCTGATTTACCTCCATTTCTTAGACTTGGCTTCCTCATTTCATAAGATTTCAAAAATCCTAAGAACATATCCTTAGTACAAGTATTATAATATATAGTCTTCTCAATAGCACTCACCTTCTCACTATAAGCATCAAGAAGAGTTCTGAAAATCTTCTTTACAATCTTGGTTTCATCTATAGTAGTGCCAAGAGATCGTATTCCAACCACTACCTCATCCAATCTCTATACATAACCTTTAACATTTTCATCTTCAAACATATGTATAAGATCAAACTGTGTTTCCAAATTCTACAATTTTTCCTCTTTAACTCTTTCATCACCATCATGTGCTCTTTCTAAAGAATCTCAGACTTCCTTAGCTGTCTTTAAATTTTGAACCTTAATCAACTCGAAATGTACCAGACTATTCTTCAAGATGAACTTCGCCTTATTGTTCACTTCATGTAATTTTATTTCTTCAGGTGTACTTGAACCATTAGCAGGATACGTGTAAGGATTATTGTACATGAGCTTTTTCCACATCATATCCACAATACTCCATATATTCTTCCATCAAAACTTTCTAGATACCATAATTAGTTCCATCAAACCTTAGATAATCAAAGACCATCTTGCCAGCCATCCCGAACCTTCCTCAAGTAGTTAATCTCTTCACCAAGGAACCAAGATCTGATACTAATTGTTGAATAGGACGACTGAGAGGAGGGATGAATAAGTTTTCATATATATTTTAACCTTTAATTCAATCACCAAAACTAATACTTAAAGCTGCTTAAATGAATAATCATCAAATGCCAATGCAAAAACTCAAATCCAACACATAAATATGATGAGGGAAAAACCACAGTGAGGATTAACTAACACTATAGATAATATCAAAACCGATTACAAAAAATATGACTGCCTGGAACAAGGCTCACTTCCTGAGACAAGGCTCATTGTCTGAGACAAGGCTCACTGCCTGAAATAAGGACTCACTATCCAGAACAAGGAATCACTATCCAACAGGGCTACAACCCGGAGGGCTCACTACCACAGAGATACAAAGAAGACAAAGAAGACTTGTTACAGAGAGACTACAATCCCAATGCAACAAAGGATTCTACCACTGTCACTTGATCAACTTGCATGAATAATAGAGTTTTCCTTCTGCTCACTGCATCCGGTAACTCAGCATTAAGCTTCACATTGATCTGCCACACACATCTCACATACACTTTTTGAATAACATCAATATTGTATCTACTCTTTCACTTATCTTCCTTATTTCCTCTTGTACATTTTTTATTACTAGCTCATCTTGTATTTATACTATCTCCAACTTTGAAAAAGATCCAAAGTCAGCCATCCAATTTTAAATTCAAATTAGGTCAGTGCTAAACATCCTAGGGTGGAATTAGAATGAGGGTGACCCAAACACGCAGTTTACCAGGACCCAAAATAGATCCAACACGCTTCATTAACTTTGAAGATAGTACTTAACACAAGGTTGGCCAAACCAGTATAAAACACATAGAACAATTAAGTTCGAAACTTCTAGAAACCAAAAATATCTTCAATGCAACTAAAACATCTTAACTCTAGAACCGCAAGTCAAAAGACTTCATCAAAGAGAAATTAGGACCAACAACATTTCACTCAGACCTCAACCAGAACACAGAAAAACATAGTTCACAACTAGTGTACACAACTCAAACTTCTCAACGAACTAACAACAAATTTTTTTTATATAGCAACCTTCAACAACCATAACCAGCATATTAATCATGTCTTGATATTAATATCATATCTCTTTCATTATTTTTATGTGTTGTTTCTTCTAGTTTACTACGACTACAGCTTATTATAAGGAACTGGTCCTTGAATTCTTTAACCATCCATGAACTTTAAAGTGAATAAAATCATTCACTAAAAGTGTAGGATGAGGAAGCAAGTTCATACGCATTCCGTGATTCAATGTTATATCCAAGAAAATTATCTTCAATGAGCTTTAGTACCTTTTATCATGGTGAATCATGTTCTATATATCCATATCAAATTTAATAGAGGATATAGAATTAGATTATTCTTTGGTTTGGTGAGAAAAAATGGGATCCAAGTGTATATTTGAATACTACCAAAAATTTGCTATATTGTGCATATTTTTAGAAGTGATTAAATCTTGTTAAAGATTACCTCTAGGAACACCCGTTTGGGTTTAGGTGAGCCCAAAGTGAAGGAGAGTTTATCCACTCTCGACATTGGCTTGTCCTCGCTCACATTTTCATGAGCTAGTCTATCCACCTCTAGAAATGACATGTATGTTACTTTGAGGTGGATTGATCCCTCTATAAGTGTGAATAATGATTTCAAGACCCAACACATCAATCATGGATCAGACTCATCATTCAAGATTAAATTTAAGCCATCCTTCATCCTACCAAAAATCTATAAATTAAAAGTTTCATCCATCATTACAATACATAATACTTGATGTAATCTTATATTGTCAAATGGATAATCCAATGAATGCTAATGTTATGTTATTGATTTGAGAGTAAACACATATATTCAAATGCATAATCACACATCTTGAACACAACAAAGGTTCTTTGGTGCACATCCTATCATCATTCAATTAGAGGTGAAGGAGACAACAAGGTGTTGGGTTCATTTCTTTCTGTTAGAATATTTTGTGTTTTATTTGTTTGCTTTGTTTCTTTTCTTGTTCACAAGTGAAGCTTCTACAATATTAGTAGCAATATTTGTCTCTTTTCAAGACCGTGACAATGAGCAGGAGCGAGAACTCTAGTTTGAGAGCTGGAGAGGGTGTGTCTGAGGGAGAGAATGATGAAGATGATGACGATGAAGCTGTTGGAACCATGTGTGTGTTGGAGGTTTCTCTTCCACCTACAAATTTTGGGAAGGAGGTGTTCCTGGTGCATGTGTGGGTGGTGTTTTTTCTTGCCTTGCTTCATGCTGCATGCTGGCTCTGCTTGGTCAAAGTTAATGGCGCTAGTTTGTTCTCTGAAGGAGGCACAAAGGTTGGGGATGACGATTCTGAAGACTCACTTGCTACGAATGGCATTATTGAGGCCCCTCATACCAGTAATGTGTGGATTTACCTTTGTTTCGGAGGTAGCTCTGCTTTTATATGGTGTTGAGGGGGCCTTTGTTTTGGACCCTTTGGCTAGAGTAGTCGACCCATTTGTTTGCTGGGATATTTTGGTCTATGGGGTCACTTTCCTTCTTGTGTTTGGTGCTCTCCTAGCTTGTGGTGTAGTTTTCCCCATTCTTTGTTTTCATCCCTTTTTGATGGTTTGTGGTGGTATTGCAGTCGCTAATGAAGAAGATTTTTCTATTTACTTTCTACTGTTGCAATTGAGTGGTCTGTTAAGTTGGAGCCTAGTGCTCGTGGTGAAGGCCTTTTTGTGGGTTGTTCGTGTTTCCTTGAATCCCCTCTTTCTAGCTAGTTTTGAGGGGTTTTCAAACCTACTGTGGCTAGTGCTAGAGATTTGGACTCTAAGGTTTTTATCTGTTTTCTCCTGTTGATCTTCGACATCTTATTTGTGCTAGAAGTACTTTTGTGTTTCTGGGTGGGCAGTCTAGGCGTGTTTTCTCTATTGGTTGTGTCTTGTTTTCATAGGAAGGTCTATTTCAAAATATCTAGTTTTTCTTGGGTTAAGTTCCAGGTTGCTTTGGTTAGTGCCAAAGGTTGTGTTGTTTTTGGCTATTGGCTGGGTTATTGTTCAAGCTTTTATTGAAAACCCAGATGAGTTTAAGTTTGAAAGTTGTTATGGTGGATCTGTGGCTATTATTTGGGGTTTTTTTTCTTGGTCCACAGTATGTTTCTAGTGTAGATTTTATCGAAGGATGCTACGGTCACTTGTTTGGTTGTTGTGTTAGCCTTCTCCTCAGATTCTATGGAGGTGGATTCCTCTCCTTTTGAGATGGACATGGGAGGCGAAGGTTTTTGGTTTCCTCAGTTGATGTTCTCATTCAGGTGGGTTCTTCTCCTATGGAGGTGGAGGTTGAGGATGTTGAAGATTGCAAGTGATGGTGAACTAGTTGGTCATGACTTCCTCTACTATAGAGGGGAGCTCTCTTCTTTGGAGGTGGAGATTGAGTTGGTTTCCTAGTACCAAGTGAGATTGTGCTGTAGAGAAGTTGATTTCTTGTAGTTTTATGTTATGTATCCCAAAGCCCCTATTGAGGTGGGGTATTTGGATTTATTGGGTTTTCTAAGAAATAGGGTCTGGTTGGTATTTTACACCATTATGTTCACTATTTTTTTGGGCTCAAATGTAGATGTTCTGAGTGGTAGGTGTGTCGATGCCTAGCCGATTCAAGCAATGCTCAAGTGGTTTGCTAACGTCTGGCTGAGTCAGGTGGTGCTTAAGTGTATCTAAGGGTTTAAGGTCCCTATCAAAACCTATTTGTAAAAGGTTTTAAGGCTCCTTCACAACCTACTTTGCGTAGCTTGTGTAGTCTTGTCTCTCTTTATGACCATTATTGTTTTGGATGTTGATGGTTTGTGTCTTTTATTTTAGGCAGCTCTCTCTTTGTTCAGGTTTCAAGTCCCTATAAAACTTGTCTGTTCTAGGTTTCGAGGTCCCATCAAAACCTGTTTTACCTATAATCAAAAAAAAAATTTGAGTGCATAAAGTTATAGATCAAGAATATAATCCTCGCATAACCAAAATTCTATTCCAAAGCAATAAGATGTTTCATGTGTTTTTGAGGTACATGGGAGATGTGCTAGCTCTAGCTTCTTGTGTATTATAATTATTTTTGGCTTTAAATAATATTTATATTTAAAACAAAGTACAACAATAGTGTTTGATGGATAGTATGGATAGTGTTTGATGGTTGAATCCTGATAGCAATATCATAGTATGGAAGTTGTTCAAAATATTGAACACCCATTGCTAGCATGTGAAATAGAAAATTTAATGGGGAAAGTGTTTGAATGCATTCCCTAACTATTTATTGTCAATTTAATGCCTTTATTTATTTTTAGGTGAATATACTACCACACATCCAATATATTTTTTAACTAATTAAGTTGAACATCTAAGGATATGTTACACTATTTAAAAAGTCATAGAAACTATAACAATATAAGTTTTATGGAATTTTGGAATACTAATAAAATATTGTGAAATATTTGAGGAAGTGTTTTAGGTGGTTGTGAAATGAGGCATTATTTTGGTTTAATTTAGAATATTTCTATTTTACAATTTTTCATGTTTAACTCCTAAATTTATCAAAGTTTTAAGTACAACTTAATCAATTTAAAATTATATATATATACATTTACACACACAAACACACACACACATACATACATACATACATACATGCATGCATGCATGCATACACACATATATACATACATACATGTACATACATATATATATTAGAAGCTAGTTTTAAGGGTTCTAAAAATTATGTAACAAGAAAGTAACATCCTAAGAGGAACATTCTTCATTATAAAAACCAATTAGCTTCTACTTTGGAGCTTATTTGTTTCTTATTTCTTTGTTATCAATTTCAAGTCACCTATTCTTAGGTTCATGATGTCCTATTTGCTTGATTCCCTTCCTTTTTATGTGTGTCATGGTCATTTGTGTCCCATTATTTATAATTAATCCAAGAGATATTAAATGGGAACCTATGTTCAAGATTGTCTCTTTCTTTTGTGATTTTCCCCCTTATACTTTAGTGAATCCTCTAAGTTGCTAAAATATAAAATGATGAGTGTAATAGTCTTAAATGGGAACCTATGTTCAAGATTGTCTCTTTCTTTTGTGATTTTCCCCCTTATACTTTAGTGAATCCTCTAAGTTGCTAAAATATAAAATTGGATGAGTGTAAGGGTTTGTCTTTAGTCTTGGAAAGCTTCAAGTTCCTCTTTGGACTTGGAACTTTTAAAGTTCATGTTTCCTCTTGTGCCCTGCTTTCCCTTTCTACTTTTCCTTCTAGTTTTCTATCAAACATCAAGTCCCAATGACAAGTTTGGACCTAGGTTGTGGTTCCACTCCCCATTTTCTTTTCTCTTCTCAGATCGGCACTTGTCTCCATCTCCCACTTCTAAATCAACATTTACTTTTGTGTTTTGTCTTTTGATCTCAAAAACTCTCTGGCTCTTTCTTTAAGACCTTGAGTCTCAATGGGAACATATATCCTAAGTTCCAAGTTCGTGGGTCCCCCCAATGTCTGATCCTTGCATGCTTCCCTTACCCAATTGTCAAAATTCAGGTCTTCAAAGGGACTTAAAACCTAGAACTTCAAGGTCCAAGATCCAGTTTCTTTAGAAATGTTAATCTCCTCAAGCATCTTTCTTTGATATGTGCATTTCTTATCAGACTTTGAGTCCCAACAGGATCCTAGAACCTTTTGGCTCTAGTTCCTTGGTTTTTTTTTAAATTTGACCTTCACCAAGTTATCTCAATCCTGCCAAACCCCATGCCCTAATTGAAATTTAAAACTTTCCTTCTACTCTTGATCCTTTAAGTTCTTGTTGGACTTTGAACCCTTGACCCCCAACTAGGACTTAGATAAGGTTCCAAATCCATGTTCCCTCCTAGATCTTAACTCCCATGAGAATTTTATTTCCAAATATGATTCCTTCCTCATTCCTACCATCCACTAGTCTCTTACCAATTCAACATTTCATTTCTTCTTTGGACCTCACACCCACCAGTTGTAACTCTACTCTAAGTTTTAGGTTCCTTCCAAAACTCAAACCTAGATACTATCTTCAAATTATGGAATTTTGAGTGCTCACTCACAAGTTCCTCCTAGATCTCAAGAACTATGTGGTAATTCATAGGTTCTTGTTTCCAAGTTCCTCCTCACTCTTGACACTCGTGAAGAACCAAGGCAAGCCCAAGCTTTTGGGAAGATGACATGGAATATTTGAAGTGGTTAGAAAAATAGTGTGAGAAATTCGCCATCTATAAGTATTTTGGAAGTCATGTAATTTTGAATAATTAGCAACTGGAAGAGCTTGCTCTAGGGCTGGAGGACACCTAGAGACCAATTCTCTAGGTTGTGCACTCAAATCTAATGGATGATATTGAACCATTGTAATTAAAAATCTTTCACCAAGATGTGATTGTCATGATCTTAATCACACATGGATTTTTAAACCCATGATATCAAAGTGCACTTGTTACAACTAGAAAACCATACAACACTACAACAAAGACATCTCACTCTCTGATAAAATCACAGTTCTAATCCTAAATATTAAAAATATGATAAACAATATAGTAGAAACACTAACAAGATAGTGTTTAGATCTAATTAATATACATATTATTAAAACATTAAATTAAAATAAAAAATAGAGAAGCATATAAAATTTAGCAATGCATTTAATATGACACTATATTTATGTTGAGAAAATATTTTAGAAAAAACACCACCACTAAAGAAACTCCAAGCTTGTATTAATCTCAACAATGTAAGTAAACAAAATTAACTTAAATCTCTTGAGTTACGATAGTTTGGTAGCATAATAGTACCTAAAAAATGAAACACGGCCTCTATCACATGCCTTCATACATAGGAAATCAAAAACTAGAAAACCATCAAGGATTTCTTAAAATAAGAGACAATGCCATTTGCCCAAACTAGGTGCATGAGGTCTCATACAAAAACTAGTAAACCAGATTCAATGGCCAAGTATCTTAGAATATTATGTAACTCTTGTTAACCCTCTCAATCATCATAGATGTTATCATAACCATCATTAAAGTTAGTTTCCCAATTAGGTACTTCACAAGTGCACTAATATCTTATCATGACACTTATCTTGAGAAGATGCTCCATAACTCCCATATTTAGTTTTTTTGGTGTAAGGTGTCTCTATTAAATTCCCTCTCACACATTAGTCGAAGTATTGGAAGGAATAAATAATATCCCTACTCTCATATTGGTATTCCATTTTACACACTCCATGATTTTTATAAATTATACATTATATATCATCTACATGAATAATTATAATAATTATAATAAGCAAGGTGAATAAAACACCTAATTTTCTAACATGGTGATGTGAAACATTTAAGCACCGTTGAAGGAAATACAATTTTTTTTTATACACTTTTTGTTTCATCCCCAAACCTTTATCAACCCTTCAATCCTTAAAATCTCCCAAATCCTAAGATGAATCAATAGGCAAATGTTTTGTGTGAACTATTATTGTGTCATAGTATTTAAAGTCATTCAATATGCACTTTTATCATTTTGAATTTTGGGACAACTATATTTATGTCATTTATATGGTTGTGCATGTTTTCTACAATATAACTTGATTGTAGCTATCTAGAAATCTCCTTAAAGTTGTTTATAAACACCACCTTGATAATTTTAGACACAACAAAGGTGAAGATGAAGATATCTCAACAACAAATTTTAGTCAAATAACTACTATAGGTCATAATTCATTCCTACCCGTCAAAGCATTCATAATTGAATTCTAAACAATTTTAACATTTATTCTTCATCATTGTTCCCTAATTACATGTAAATTATTATTTTTTATTTTTTTTACATTGTTTACACCTACACATTGACAAATGTCATAAACTTGTGTGAGTTCAAGCTTCCCCCCAATGTTGCTACTCCTCCACTTCTACACATTCTCACATCCTTTATCCATACCTTATCTAAATTGATGCGCGTTCCCATGTATTCTTTATTTGTTATACATATCTATGTACTAATCCATTAATGTTACATTAATTTTTTCACATTTTCGTCATGATGGCTAAAATAACTGTCTACTATTTTGGTCATAGCTTTTGAAATGTGACTCAAAAGTATAACTCATTTTTTCTTCAACTCGTACACCTTACTTTCCTATATACAACCAACCAACCAATCAAAGAATTATTCATGTAATTTATTACTATATAGTTTTGTATTTAAAGGTATTTAGTTGTATTTAGTTGATCATCCAAGTGCTTCTTATTCATATTTAGGGAAGAAGACCCTTTAGTTGGTGTAATAAAAGGAATCTATATTTGCAAAGTCATCTCGACTCAAGAGTGATAACCTTCTATTGTTTACTCATTTTAAAGAAGGGGGTTGATTTAGGAGAAAGAGTAATTTATACTTAATTATTAACTACATATTTACTTCAATAACCTAAATTAATGCCTAATGAAAATTTATTTCCCTTTAGAGAAGTGTACATATTGTTTTACAAGATGTTGGGAAATAAAAGAAAAACTAAAAAAAAATGGGCAATAGATATTTCGCTTTAAGAAAAATAGAAAGTAATGAAACTTTCTCATGTGTATTTGAGAGTAAAATGAAATTTGGTTATATTGTTTCCTTCATACACCAATATTTTTAGATAGATCGTATCTAGAAAAGTTTCAAAATCCATAAAGTTAATTTAAGTTTCTTATCAATAATATTGTACGAGACTGTGGACATGCACTTCGAGTTGTTTGGATTGAACTTGTCATTGTTTTCTTATTTTAAATTAAAGTTTTTCCCTAAATTTATATTCATTTATTTTCACATCAATATATAGTCATGGTTTTTCAAAATTCAATTATAGAAGACGTCGCCAACTAAACTCAAACTGAACATGGTATCTAAAATATAATGTATAGGAAAATAAATATCACTGAAAAATTTCACGTATTGTGTTTACAAATTTTAAACCAAGCAAAATTTTTGTAGCATTTTTTGGTACCAAAAATATTTTATTCTTCATTCATAAGTTATCTTGAATTATTTGCAACCTTGTTTCACATAAAATCTCCACATAGAGATGTGATGAGCTCAAGGAAAGATCCTATTTTATCTTCCATATTTGTCTACTTGAAATTTCAAACACTTTGATATTCAAATAATTAATCCTTGATTATAGTAAATTCTTGGTTTATGAATATCTCATAATCCTACTTTCACATACCAAATATTCTAACATTCAAGTTATTGAGCACCTTACTAGATATTAGTCACCTCCAGATTTTGATTTCTAGATACTTATAAAGCATGGTTTTCATTTTATTTAATAGTATTCTATATTGTGGCTCAAATATATACAAACATGATTTTCATTTCATTTAATATCATTCTATATTGTGGCTCAAATATAAACAAACATTACCAAAACTCATGTCGTTGTTGTGCTTGGAAACAAAATTGCATCATATTTAAGAACAAGATAAAGCATTATTCATTATCCAACCTTTCAAACATACTTGCATAAATCATTTTGAATTAACAATTTTTAACTACCACATTGGATAGTTCAAGATTTCATGCTATAGAAGTTGAAAGAAAACTGATAACATTTGAACATATTTGAATATAAATTATCCTTTATTGATTTATGCTCAAGCTTTGTAAATGTGGTGGTGAAAGGAGACAACTCTTTTAATTAGTTTATCTATTTATTTTTATTTTATTTTTCATAGCCATCTATTGTGGAAGTGGTTGTTATGGGGTGTCACTTCTTAACTAACATATATAAAGACAACAAATTTAGATGGAAGTTTTTTTAATTTAAACTTTTTTACAAGTTGTAAAGAATTACTTTAAATTTATCTCACCATATGATATTGTGATTTTATTTACTTATTTATGATATAGAATGAATCATTTTAGCACATCAAGAAGTCACATTAAGGCAAATTTGTACAATTAAATTCTTCTTTAATACTCATGTTACAACACCACACATTAAATATACATAAATTATCACACATAAATAAAATATCAAACAACTAATTTTTTATATAAATTACATAGAAAGTGCTCACATTTATAGGAAGACTCCTATTTATAATAAAGAGGATTCATTTTTCAAAATCATTCAAAGACCATTTAATTATTGTCATTTTAAATATCTAAAAAAGTGAATAAATAAAATAATGCACCATCATCTTTACCAAATAAACTACTAATTTGAAACACAATCATCCAAAATTAAATTTAATTACTAAAATTTTAAATGTCTACAAATTTATTCCTTAAAAAATAGTAGCTATAATTCCCAGTTGTTTGTTTTGGCAGGAAAGAAATGACTTGAACCAAACGTGAAGGAAAATAAAGCAAACTAGGCTATATTTTGAATTCACATCGCAATCCAACCAAACGGCTACTCTATCCAGTTAAACTATATTTTGAATTAACATTTTTGTTTTATTCTCGACGTTTTTAAAACGTTCGACTGGATTTGAAGGCCTTTGGGCATTCAAAATTGTGCAGAACTATCAGCGTTTTTTAAACATTCAATGCAATTGCGCCCTCAGAGCTGAAATTCTCGTTTAAAATAGCCTTACAATGTAATTGCGCCCTCAGAGCTGAAATTCTCGTTTAAAATAGCCTTACAATGTAATTGCGCCCTCAGAGCTGAAATTCTCGTTTAAAATAGCCTTACAATGTAATTGCGCCCTCAGAGCTGCATTTTCCTCCCCGAGAGGAAATTATTGAGCGAAGGCCGCTCATTCCACTCGCTGAAAGTTTCAGCAGATCAAGGTTGTGGGTTCGATCCCTACTGTGCGGTCTAGGTAAGCAAACCTAAAAATCTGTTTAGATTAGTTTTCTATTTATTGTCTTTGAACTTCTACTGTTTTTCCTGAGAAACATTGGTCCCTTCCTGTTTGGCAACAAATTTTAGGCCTCATTCCAAGTTTTGTTCTCTTTTTATTTACTGCTGTTACAATTTTTTGTTTTCTATTTCTAAGATATTTGTGAATGTGAATCGCTTAATGATTTAGCTTATAGGCTTGTTTGAGTTAGTGTCCAAAGTCTATAGCATTAATACAGTCTGGTCTTAAGAGGGCATTTTCCATATTTGCAGATAATATGTTCTGTTCTGACTGTTGATATTGCTTATTTACCTTGAGTGTTTCAGGTAGACTCCAAATTAAGATCTCCTATATGCTATCGGACTTTTAGCCGATATTAATTGCTTTGAATTCGAGTCATGTAAAATCCTATTCCTGCTTTTTTTTTGTTAGTTTATCTGCTTTCCTTTACATTATGAAGAGTCAATCCTCTGTAATGTGATGTTCTCTCCGAATGATAATAAGCTTAAGAATGAAACAATTCAATGTTAAAATGATTCTTAGGACATTTATTTTCTCATTAAGAGGTCTGTAATAAAAAAACCCCAAACAAGAAAACCAGGACTTGATTTATTAGAGCAAATTGTCCTCGAATTATAAACTCAACATCAGTATTACGCTTGGCCGGTATTGGTATTTTCTCCGGAACTTGCACCCTTATGTATGAAGCAGTATTACAGGATTGTTTGCACTTGCAACTTTAGGAAGCCTGACTTAGATCGGATTTAATTTATATTTTCTTGGCAGGATTTTCAAACAAGCGCGCGGCTATTGGCTCAGGGCATCAACATTAGTTCGAGTCCTGCTGCATCTTACAGGTACGAAATTCCTAAATGATCGATTTTAGATCAACTTTTTGTTGTTTCTTAGGTTCTAAATGTTACCTCTTCCATTATTTTGTCCCAGAAATTTCCATCCGTCCTATTTGATTGACGAAATTAATGTTTTTTTCTCAGTTTTGCTCTGTTTTTTCTTTCACTTTTTGTTATAATTCGGTTATTTTTTCCCTTATGAAAGCCCTAGAAATGATTATTTATTTTTGTAGGTGAATTGTACAACAGATTTCCAATATTTTGCCCTATTAGTGTTTGTATTTTTATTAATGATATAAATGAACGCCCTAGAATGATTATTTATTATCTGTAGGCGAGCTCTCTGTACTAGTTATCTGCTTTGTTACATGAGTTCGGATACATGCTTAGAAACATCTTCTACCATAGGCATGCTCAAGATCAGTTTTGTAGGATATATTTGCTTTTGACTTCCTCTTAAAAAATATAAAAGGGCTTCGCAATGGTTTTCAAACTTCAAACATCTTCTTCTCAATGTTCCATTTTTAGAGCACAAAATGGGTTAGTCGTTTTTGATATGTTGGTATACAAAGAAACACAGATACCCTTAAAAGGCATTCAAGAAAGAGAAGTAATCTTTATAGCATACTGTAAGGACATAAAGAACTGACGCAAGACGAATAACCAACTAACTACTGCTGCTCATACCCAAAGATCTCTCATAGCTCACAGTCATACAACCAATTCGATTGACAATTTCATTTGTCAATCTATTACAATTTAAAATCCCAATATATATCGAAATGAAGCTCATTCATTATTCTAGCTCCCATATATAACATTTGTATTCACTTATAAATTTAAATACAATGAGATATTAGAGGAAATTCAATATTATTTATTTGAAACAAAACATTTACATTCTTTATTGGCTTCCTCCTTGCTGCTCCTGTAGCAACTATCTTCTCCTTCACATTGGCGTGGATTCTTTCCGCACTTGGTGACCTCCATCAAATAATTTCCCCTGTCATTTTCTTTAAATCTTTTTAAAAAAATTGCCTCCTTCCAACGCCTCCCTCTTAACACATATGATGATTTGAAATTTCTTAATGGTTTTATCAACCAGGCGGCTTCCTTTCTTTTCCTATGCCCCTCATTTTAATCTTCCTCTATTTGCATGACGCTTACCTTCCTGAGACTGCACACCCCTTCACTCCCTTTCTATTTCTCTGCACACATTGATTCTCCCTGATGTGGCGCGCCTGCACTCTCTTTTCTTTGGCATTCGTTGCAAATCTGTATAGTGTGGTTTTGTTAGCACACTTTTATTGATTGCAAACTGATTTCTCAAGTCTCACGCAACCCCTGATTTCTTTTTCCCCAAAAAGTTCTCTTCAAATTTCTGCGCAGCCTTCTCTTACCTTCATTCCCAATCGGCTCCTTTTCTTGTTTGTTTAAATCTGCCTTTTAACATGTCTTCGATGGCCAAGATGGTCGATTCCTCTTCCTTCACATGGCAGTTTGCATTCTTTACTTTGGTCGATCGATTTAAATTTTATTTCATATTTTCACCATTTCCTGCAATCATTGCGAAACAACATTTCATTGAGACATTCGGTCAAACACTTCTGTGCCTTGTCTATGCGATGATCAATCAAACATTTCATTGAGGCATTCAGCCAAAAACTTTCGTGCCTTGCATACACAATGGCCAGAGTAGTTGCAACGACAACATCTAACAAAATTTCATTTAATTTGCACCAGCAAATCCATTTTGTTCAATATCCAGTAATCATTGTGAATCCACCAGTTCATGAAGAGTTTGTTAAGTTAAAAGATAGCATAATCATTTGACATTAAGGGTACAAGGGGTGTATATGAATGTGTTATATTTTAAGAAGTCTTGTCATGTATGCGTGAACATCTTGTCTATTGTTAACAAATCATGAATAATGACAACATTGTTTGCTATTATCAAAGACAATAGTTGTAGTTACTAATCAAAATAACAAAAATCATGTTTTCTATTCACAAGGTTTTCAAATCCAATTATGCTAGGTGTCTTCACAGCGGTAGATAATCATGTACATTTTTAAAATAATGATAACAATAGTTGTTGCCCCTTAACAATAGATCTAACTGCTATTCAATAATGGCAACTGAAAATTTTAATAGCTACTTACACCGTTCAAGGTGTATAACCTGTTTATAAAAGTTCTAGAGTAGAATAACAAAAAACTTGCAGATCTAATGCTTATATAAAAGAAAAATTAATTTATTGTGATATTTCTAATGACATAATGCTAATAATTTATATAGTCTAAAATTTTGGCCAAAGATATTTTGAAAAAGTTGCAATGTTCTCAAGAAAATGTTTCGAACTTTGCTAAGAAAAAGATATTTTGGAATATTTCACAATATTTTAAAGATATATGCTTTTATGATTTGAAGAAATATTGGTTTCAATCTTGTCTATTCATTCTATTGTGATACATACTTTTAGTTACTTATATGAATGATGATTTGATTTCATAGTTGTCTACACCCCTTTTATTTCTCTCACATTTTACTTTCCTTCTTTATATTGTTCTTTTTGTTTTATTTTTTTTATCATTATTATCAGCTTGCCTCTCTCCCATCTTTCTCTCCTTCTTTTCTCTTCTCTTGTTTTTTTCTTCTATTAAGTCTTTTGTTTCCTTCTTTCTCTTTCTCTCTTTCCCTTTTTTGCTTTGTTGGTGTTTTGTCTCTTTTTTGTTCTCTCTCTTTCTTGCTTTGTTTGTTTTTTTGGTGTTTATCTCATTCTTTGTTTTATTACATTTTTCTCGTCTCTAACTCTTTTAATATTACCTCTCATTTTCTTTTTCTCTTTGTTTACTTTTTTTATTCATTCATCTTTATATAATTTTTTTTCATTTTATTCACTTGGCTCCATCTATATATATATTTTTATCTATTTCATATCTCTCTCCCTCCACCTCTTTCACTCTTTACTTCTCTCTCTCTTTACTTTGTTGGTGTTTTGTCTCTTTTTTGTTCTTTCTCTCTTTCTTGATTTATTTCATTTTTATTGTCATTTCTCACTCTCTCATATTTTTTTTCTTTCTTTTCTCTTTCTTCCCCTTTTTATCTTTCTTTTTTATCCTCACCTTTTACCCTTTTTCTATTATTTCTCCCTCTTTATGTCTCTCTTTCTCCATCTATCTATCTTTGTGTTTTTTGTCTCACTTTCTTTTTACCTCTGCCCTCTCTCTTTTCTCTCTTTATTCTTTTATATACTTTTTGGTTATTCTATCAATTTTTATTGACCTCTTCATTTATTTCTATTTTTGATTATCTTCTTTGGACCTTCCTTTTTATCTTTTTATCTTTATTTTTTATTTCTTTTAAACTCTTTTTCTTGCTTTATCTATTTAATCTTTCAATTTAATGTCATTTTCTTTATTTCTTTATTTATCATTATTTACTCTATGTTTTTTGCCACTTCTTTGTTTCTTCTTTCCAATTTGCAATTGTTTTTGGTGTTGTATCTATTTATCTCATTCTATTACTTTATTTTTCTTTGTCTTGATTTTAATATTACCTCTCTTTTCCTCTATGTTACCTTTTTCATTTATATATTTTATATTTCATTTATGTCTCTCTTTTACTTTACCCATGCATATCTCACTTTATTTCTTATTACTTTTATTTATGTTTTCTTTCAATCTATATTTTTCTCAATCTACCTTTATTTTTGTCTCTTTTTCTTTCTCTTTAAAATTGTTTTTATTTTTACCATCTTTTTAATTTCTCATTTAACTCCTTTTTAAATTACCTTCACCATGTAATTCTTCATCTTTACATGATTGTTTTTTCTCTCTCTTTTTCTTATTTGACATTGAATGTTTCTTCTTCACCATGTAATTCTTCATCTTTACATGATTGTTTTTTTTTTCTTTCTCTTACTTGACATTCAATGTTTCTTTTATTCTCTCTTTCTTTCTTTTTCTTTCTTTCTTTTTATTTTTTTCTCTTTATAATTGTTCCTATTTTTACCCCACTTTTGTTTTCTATTTATTTCTATCTTCAATTCTTTTTTAGTTACCTACATTATCTATTTTTAGATCCACTTTTCAATTTCTTTTTTATTTTTTATTTTTTTGTTTTTGTTTATTTTTATTTCACTCTCCTACTCTCTCCTTTTTATTCCTCTTTTCTTTTCTACGATTTATTATTTCTCTCACTTAATACTTTCATTTTAACTATTCTTTATCTATTGATTTTTTATTTGTTCTCTCACTTTCATTTACTCGTTCTTTTTTTTTTTCTTCTCTCTCATGCTTGCTTTATTCTTTCTCCCTTTTTTTTTTATGTCTCTACTTTCTATTGTTAATTTTTCTATAAATTTATCTCATTCCTTATCTATATACCGTTCTCTTTTTTTTCTTTCCTACACTTTTAATATTACCTAGCTTTTTTTCTATGTTATTTTTTCATTTGTATATTATATATTAAGTTAATTTCTTATTTTGTATTTTTTTTTTCTTAAATCCTTGATTATTTTCTCTTTTTTGTCTTTATCTTTTTAATCTATCATTTATTTTGTAGTTTTCTCATTTTGTCACATTAACACTCTCTGAATATATATCACTTTGATTTCTATCTTACATTCTCTCTCTCTCTCTACACTGTTAATTATTTTTTGCATATCTATTTTAATGATTCTTTGCTTCTTCACCCATATTTCTCTATTTTTGTTGATGTTTGAGTATTCCTTGTAGCCCTTTTGTTGAGAACTTTCAATTCGTTTATCTTTTTAATTGTCATTTCCCCAAGCACTTTTTGTAATGTTTACCTCTATGTTTGGAATTCTTTTTCTCTCTCTCCACTTTATTTATTTATGTCTTTTAAGTCTTTCTAAATTTATTTATTATTTACTCATTTTTCTTACATGACTCTCTCTCTCTCTCTCTCTCTCTCTCTCTCTCTCTCTCTCTCTCTCTCTCTCTCTCTCTCTCTCTCTCTCTCTCTCTCTCTCTCTCTCTCGGTCATTTATTAATTTTCATCTCTATGTTATTCTTTATTTATTTTTATTTCTTTAACTTATTATTCTTTTTTAATATTTTTATAGTTTTTGTCCACTTTTTATCTTTTGACTTTCTCTCACAACCTTTCTTTTATTTTTATTTTTTACTCTTTATTTTTCACTTTTCATTCTATTTGTTTTATATCTAGATCTATTTTCCTATTATCTTTCTTTGTATCTAATTTATCAAGCCTATTCTTCCCTTCATATTTTCTCTCTTAACTTTCTCTTCCTCCAATTTTTTACATAACATGTTTTCAATCATTTGACGATGCTAGAGACATATATAGTAATTAGCTTATCTATGTTAAAATTGAATTAAAATATTGATCTCCATACCCTCATTCTCTCTCCTAAGAAGGAATAGAAGCCAGGTTCATCCTAAAGCCCACATAATTAACAAAGGAGGCTTAAGTCATGGGTATGCTCCCCATGGTCTTGGATTTGAGTTTGAGGTCTGAGTTTACCAAATACACATGGCATGCAGGTTGTTGCATACATCTTTAGGGGACTAGTTTCACCACCCCTTCTCAACACCAATTTTGCAGAATGTAAGACCAAGGTAAGACAAGTTGGGCATTGGGTTGGGTCGTAGGGATACCCCTAAATCAAAAAAAAAAAAAAATTTCATACATTTTATTGTCTTTGAAAGGGGTTTGGATTGGAATATTTTGATTAATATTTACAAAAAATTATAATGTGATTTTAGTGTACCTATTGATTGATACACCAACAATCGATTCGTATTAACATAGCATCATTCTCTTCTACTTTCTTAAGAATTTTTATCCCTGTGACCTAGCTCACCCCTTTCTGACCCCAACTTGGCAGAATGTAAGACCAAGATAAGGTGAGTTAGGCATTGGGTTGGGTCACAGGGATACCTCAAAGTCAATAAAAAAGAAGAAAGAGTTCATACATTTTTATTGTCTTTGAAAGGAGTTTGGATTAGAATATTTTGATTAATTGGAAGTCAATTTACCAAAAAAAATATAATGTGATTTTAATGTACTTGTTGATTGATACACCAACAATCTATTCATATTAAGTAACATATATCATCTTTCTCCTCTGCCCTTCGGATCAAAGGTGGCTTAGAAGAATTTTTATTCATGTGATCTAGCTCACCCCTTTTCTAACCCCAACTTGGCAGAATGTAAGACCAAGGTAAGGTGGGTTGGGTGTTGGGTTGGGTCACAAGGATACCTCTGAGTCAACAAAAAAAAGAGATAGAGAAGTCCATACTTTTTTTTTGAAAGGGGTTTGGATAGGAATATTTTAATTAATTGGAGGTCAATTTACAAAAAAATCATAATGTGATTTTAGTGTACTTACTAATTAATACACCAATAATTGATTCATATTAAGTAACATAGCATCCTCCTCTGCTCTTTAGAATCAAATGTGTCTTAAAAGAATTTATTCCTATAACCTAGCTTACCTCTTTTTTACTCCAACTTGGAAAAATGTAAAACCAAGGTAAGATGGGTTGAGCATTGGTCTAGGTTGCAGGGATACCCCTACATCAAGAAAAAAAAAAAAAGTTCATACCTCTCATCATCTTTGAAAGTGGTTTCGATTGGAATATTTTGATTAATTAAAGGTCAATTTGCAAAAAAATCATAATGTGATTTTAGTGTACCTGTCGATTGATACACCAATATTCTATTTGTATTAACTAACATAGCATCCGTCTCCTCTGCCTTTTGGATCAAAGGTGTCTTAGAAGAATTTTAGCCCAACTTTGCAAAATGTAAGACCAAGCTAAGGCAGATTGGGTGTTAAGCTAGGTCATAGGGATTCCCCAAAGTCAACAAAAAAGAAGAAGAAAGAGTTCATGCCTTTTTATCATCTTTGAAAAAGGCTTGGATTGAAATATTTTGATTAATTGGAGGCTAATTTACCAAAAAAAATATAATGTAATTTTAGTGCACTTGTTGATTGATACACCAACAATCCATTTGTATTAACATAGCATCCTTCTCCTCTACCCTTTGGATCAAAGGTGCATTAGAAGAATTTATATCCCTATGACTCAACTCACCCCTTTTTGACCCCAACTTGAAAAAATATAAGACCAAGGTAAGGTAAGGTGGGCGTTGGATTGGGTCACGAGGATACCCCTGAGTCAACAAGAGAGAGAGAGAGAGAGAGAGAGAGAGAGAGAGAGAGAGAGAGAAGTCTATACCTTTTATTATTTATTATTTTTGAAAGGGGTTTGGATTGGAATATTTTGATTAATTGAAGGCCATTTTACAAAAAAAATCATAATGTGATTTTAGTGTACTTGTTGATTAATACACCAACAATCCATTCATATTAAGTAACATAGCATCCTCCTCTGCCTTTTGGATCAAATATACCTTAGAAGAATGTCTATCCCTATAACCCAACTTACCCTTTTTCGAACCCATCTTGGAAAAATGTAAGACCAAGGTAAGGTGGGTTGGGTCGTAGAGATACCCCTGAGTCAACAAAAAGAAGAGAAATTCATACCTTTTCATCATATTTGAAAGGGGTTTGGATTGGAATATTTTGATTAATTAAAGTCCAATTTAAAAATATATATAATGTGATTTTAGTGTACATATTGATTGATACACCAATAATCCATTTGTATTAACATAACATTCTTCTCCTCTACATTTCAGATCAAAGGTTCCTTAGAAGAATTTCTATCCATGTGACCCAACTCACCCCTTTTTGACCCCAGCTTGGCAAAATGTAAGACCAAGGTAAAGCAGGTTGGGCATTGGGCTAGGTCACAAGGAATATTTTGGAAGGGTTTGGATTGAAATATTTTGATTAATTGGAAGCCAATTTATAAAATAATCATAATGTGATTTTAGTGTATCTGTTGATTGATACACCAACAATCCAAATGTATTAAGTAACATAGAATCCTTCTCCTTTTCCCTTTAGATTAAAAGTGTCTTAGAAGAATTTTTATCTCTATGATCCAGCTCACCCTTTTTCAACCCCAACTTGGCAGAATGTAAGACCAAGGTAAGGCGAGTTGGGCGTTGGGATGGCTCACATGGATACCCCTGAATCAACAAAAAAGAAGAGAATTTCATAATTTTTTATCATCTTTGAAATGGGTTTGGATTGGAATATTTTGATTAATTGGAGGTAAATTTACAAAAAAAATCATAATGTGATTTTAGTATACCTATTGATTGATACACCAACAATCCATTCATAGTAAGTAACATAGGACACAAGTCTCCTCTTCCCTTTGGATCAAAAGTGCCTTAGAGAATTTATATCCTTCTTCATGACATTTGCATAACACTTTTACAAAGGGGAAGATAGGTGTATTATAGAATCAACCCAAAACTAAAGAGGGATGGAAAAGAATTAATCAAAATTGGTAAAACCAAAGAATTCTTTGTCATAGGATTGAAATCTAGAAACCATGGTTTCACCAATAAAAAATATTTCTTTATTTTCTCTCCCCATATGTCTTTTTATCTTTTATTTTTTATGTATTTTTTTCATCTCTCAATTATCCCTTTTTTTCTATCTACCTTGCTCATTTCTATATTATCACATTTTATATTTTTTTTCTTAGTTTCTTTCTCTTTATTCTCTCTCTCACTTGTTTGCTCATTCACTCTCTATTTGTTTTATTTTCTCCATCTATCTTTTATCTTTCTCTTTTTCATCCCTTTGTCATTTTTCCCCTTTTTATCTTTGATTGTAGATTTGTCGTTCTCTCTCTCCCTCTATTTATCGTATTTTTTCTCTTTTTGTCAATCTTTTTTTATATAACCTTTTTCTTGTTGGCTAAGGTTGATTGAGCATCCCTTGTATGTCACATAATTTTCATTTACTTGTTCACATGGGATGCAAGTAGAGAGATTGATGTTTTGGACATATTCATGAAGACTATGTATTTGTAGTGTAATATTTATTAATGAGATAATACATTGTGTGGATAGTTTTGGAGGCTTGATTTTTCCCTCGTGCATAATTTTCTACAATATATCTTGTGTCATCTTATTTGTATGTTTGTCTATTCTTTTGCATATTTTTCACTCATGAAGTTTTGTGGAAATAGTTTTATATTAATGCAAAGTTTTCTTCCTTTGGTATCAAAGCTTAGTTGTTAGGTTGTGGGTGGAGATCACCTTAATATTGTTAACGCTTGGAAGGAGTAGTTTTCTGTGCACAATAAATTATATTGATTTGTAAGAAAATAATAAAGGAATTTTAAAAATAGTTCTATATGAATTTTTTTAAATATCTTTCTAGAATTGTAATTTTTTTGTATAGGATTATATTTCTCACATAAGAATATGAATGTTCTTTATTTGATTGAATGCACATCACATTACAAAAATTAGAAAATACAATAGAGGATGAAATCCTCACATTCTGTAACACATTATAGCTTCTTTTCCCTTGGTTTTTGGAGCCTTCCATCTTTTATCTCTTCAAAACTACCTTCTCAACCTACCCTCCCACATTCCTCATGACTTACCAGATTTCCCTCATCATTTCTCACTTGAAAAATGATCATAAATACCCCTTTGGTATCTTCAAGCAAAATTTAAAAATTTGTAACTCCTGCCCAAAAATAGCCCAACATTTGAGAGTCATAAATTTTGATACAGGCACCTATTTGAGCCCATTTTTTAAATTGTAGTGATCGGATTGCTTAGAGTTCACCACATGCTTCAAATTTGATTTATCCAATTTGCCCAATTTTTGGGGCTCCAAAACATCATTTGAAGCCTCAAAACTCATTTTTAAAGATTTTTTTGGGAAATTTCAAATGAAAATAATAAATATATTATCACACATACCTGATGTTGACTCAAAACTCACCAACAATAAATAAAATTCAAATATGGAGCTTTAGGGAAAATCTCAAGTCCCTGTGTGCTCATATGCAAACTTATTAAAAATAGAGGCCCTGAAAAATTTAGCCCTTTTTGAAAACTAGAAAATTCTAAACCACTCTTCAAGAATTTTAAAAGAAATGATTTGCATGGGTATTCATCAAAACAAACATAAATTAAAACAAAATATTTTTTGGGTGATGCAAGATTTCCCTTACACCTGTTGGTGATCTGAGCTATAGGCCCCAAATCCCTAAGGTCTAATAATATTCCAAGTGTCAAGGGTATCAAACCTTGGAAGATTACCACAAACATGTCTTCAATTTGGGAATTTCAGGACCAATGATTGAGGTGGGTAAGACCTCCTTCACTTCTGACTCTACAAGAACAAGGGGGTTTCTCCATAAGGTGTCAAAATGATGATTAAAACACTAAATACTACCTTACAATAAACTATACCCACACGATGTATCCCAATATTGGTGTCATAATATACCCTATGTGTTAGTTTGGACATGTAAGGATGATCACCTTATAAATAGATAATCTACCATATAAGTTTTTGAGAATGTGTTTATGATGCACCATTGTATTGCTATATTTATTCAAACATGGCAATAGAACACACATAAAATAAAACTAAAAGGTGTTTGAGTTGATGTATTTGGAGTGTTTTGAGGAAGATAAGAGATAAATCAAGTCACATATTGGTGCCTTTATCCATTGGGCAACAAAGTCTCTCTATTTAATCAAACATGTAATAACTAAAAACAAGGTGATGCCTTAATCAAGTTACCAAAAGACTATGCCTTTCAAAATACAAAATTCATGCTTTACATATTCATTTAGAAGTAAAATAAATGATTTTTGAATATTAAGAGAGTCTACTTAGTAATCCTTAAGCATACCCACACATTTCCTTTATTTTATTGAAAAGATACCATGCAAAATATATGCATGGATTTTATAGACTTCTGATTGGAAAATTAAACAACATACGTCTATAAATACATACCATACATAAAGATATTCTCAACTAAGGTTGATTCTACCTTTAATCACACAATATTCAAATCTTACAAATACTATTGCAAGTTTGGGAGAAAACCCATATCATTATAATGCAAAATAGGTACACCCAAAACTAGAAATTGAAACCCTAAGGATTCTTGTGAGTATCTTTCTTTTGTTGGCTCTGTAATTGCTCCTCTCTATAAAAATTTTATCCTCTTTTACTTTTGCTCATCTAGGAAAATATATCATTCAACAACATCAAGATACCTTGGAGAGAGAAACATGGTTGTTTGGAATTATGCAGGCTCGTATCGCCTTCACATTGCCATACACTATGAAGCCATGCCCCTTACATTATCAACCATATGCTTTTGTACATTAATTATGTCTCAAAGGGGTCCAAATGTACCAAGGGGCCTTTGTGAACCATCACATGTTGAATCATGTTCATTTTGAGACCATTAATGGCATCTTGGATCATCCAATAAGGTAGGTAGGGATTTTTTATCGAATGATAGAGTTTTGATACTTTACATGCCAAAGGGGGAAGAAGGGAAAAAGTGCTTGGAGAGTTCGATAGGAATGAGGGTATGAGGAACCCCGAAATCCAAAAATTAAACTTTTCAAGGATGACATGCCAGGGATAATAGGTTAGACTAGCATGACGACATGAGAAACCTCAAAATTTGCAAAGTGGAAGTTTAGGAAGGAAAGTTGGCAGTTGAGGAAAGGATGCATGAATGACCAAACCCAGAATCTGAAATTTCAAGGAAAATGGATGGCATGTTAGGGATAATAGGTTAGACCAGCATGACAATGTGTGAAACCCTGAAACCCCAAAAATTTGCAAAGTAGAATTTTGGGAAGGAAAGTTGGCAATTGAGGAAAGGATGCTTGAATAACCAAATCCAAAATCTCAGATTTCAAGGAAAATTGGATTAGACAGGAAAATCGAACTTGTTGAGGATGGCATGCTAGGGATAACATGTTAGACTAGCATGATGACATGAGAAACCTCCAAACCCCTTAAATTTACAAAGTGACCCAAAGAAACACAAAGTTACAAGGAATTGACCATAAAAGTAACCTAAAAAAATTTTTAATAAGGATATTTGATAAACAAACTTTAAATGAATACCCTCAAAAAATTACTCAACATTAGGGACCCAACTAAAGACTTCTCAGATTAGTTACTAACAAAGGGTGAATAGGGCCAAAAACATAACCTATAGAGAATGATAGAAAATTTTGAACACATAAAAGTGGGTGCTAACAACACCCTAGATGCTCTTGCATCAACAAGATAGATAAGTATTTTTTTGGCATGAATGAAATCATTGGAGGGTGCTAATTATTGTTGTTTTATATTGAGTTAGAAGATTTTATTTTAGATGACCTATATTTTTATTTGGATTTGAATGAATATTGTTGGAACCTAGAAATTGTTAATGTGTATGTGATGATAAAGGGGATATATTATTTTTTGTTAGTGCATGAGAAAAGGAGGGATGAAGTTGGATTTCAAATGTTTTTTTAATTTAAGGCTATATGAATGAAATAAAAGGGTAATAAAAGTAGGTGAGAGATCCTTTTGATAAAATTTGTAAAAGGGGGATTATTCTTGTAGTTGTTCAAACTATGGTGGAAAATCTTGCAATCTTGTTGGTAATTTTTTTGTGGTTTGATAAAGGTTAAATTTGTTTTAGACGCATGAGATTGCTTTATTTCTTTGGGACTACCATGTGCATAATTAAATTGTGATACAATTATAATTTGAATTTTCTCATTTATCAAGGAAAAGTGTGTTTTGGAAGTTTATAAGGATTTATAATAAAGGAGATATAGATTGAGGGCTTTTATTTATAATTTTGCAATGTGATGTGCAATAGCAAAAAGATATAACTTTGCACAATGATACTACAATTTGCTTACATATAATATGGTTTATTGTTATAAGATATTTTTTGTGTGTGATAAGGAGAAATAAGTGTTTTAAGAATTTTTTTGGCATTATTGGTTAAGTTTGCAAAATGGAATCTACTGAAGATGGAATTTTATCCTTACATATTAAAATTGACAACTAAAGAGAAGTAAATCAAATAGCAGAATGTTGGATGCTATTTCAACCTTCTTTTATATATTTTTTACTAAATATATTTTGGTACAAAATGAGATAGATATGTTGTAGTATTGGACACTTGATCCTTTAGCATAGAAGAAAAATGTTGAACAAGATGTTCGTTCTTCTAGCACTTTCACACAACAAGAAAGTGAAAAGCCCATTATGAGAATCTAGGAGTCTTAGAAAATAAACAAGGGGAAATGAGCACTTCATTATAAGGGTTTTGTTAGGTCTTATGTTTCAAAGTATTTGAAACCCATCAAAATTTGTATCTTGAGGACATATGGATACATGTCAAGATGAATATTCCTCTACTAGGGTAAAATTGGTTCAACCAAGATTATGTTCCTATTGTGGTTGTCATGGTCATACATAAAAAAGAAATTGATCTACACCCTTTTTCCTTATGTGGTCAATATACTCATGATTCTTCTCATTATTTTTAGAAAAATGTGAAAAAACTCATGTTATGTGTTGGTAATCCTTTATTTAAACTAGTCCTAGGGAGACATCAAATGGTCCTATAGATACTACAATGTGACATCTTTAATTGAGATTGAGCCAGATGCTCCAAATAAATCTATGTTGAGTGTTGTTGAAGATACTATTGGTGATTAAAATGATGGTGGTAATGTTGTTGGTGATAACAATGTTATTGGTAATGATAAGATTGATTATGCTCATCTTTACAATGTTATGGATTTCCTTTATGTTTGAGATACCTTTGATTTGAAATTTTATGATTTATTATGATGATGTTGATGTAGTTGTTGTTGTGGCGTGCTTTCCTTATAAAAGGGACATTTGTTGATATGTGTATGACAAATTTGAGTGGAGACTTCAAAGAGATGAGTGATGTATGCTTCATATGTTTTGGAATTTGTTCATTTTGTGGAATTGTTGGTTTATTTTAGATTTTTCCTAAGTTTTTGTTGGTGATAAATTTGGACATTGTTTGGTCAGACTAAATATTATAGATTTGTGGATAGACCATAAGATAAGTCCCATGATTATTAAGATTCAATTTGATTAGGATTTTGAGATTGCAAGTTAAAGAACTTTGGACAATGCAAATATAAATGAGATGACTATGCATGGTCTTGATTTGGAGTGAGCACCAATGATAGTGACTCATGATGGTCAACTATCTTTCGGTCATGTTTGATCGGTGTGAGCAACAATAGAGTGACTTGAGATGGTTAGTTGTGGATTGATCATCCTTGATTGCAAATTGACTGCATCAATGATTGGAGAATGTAGAGTCACCATTTTTGGGAGATGACTGATGAGAGGCCTTGAGTCAAGATAATGTTGTAGCACATATTTAATAGTTTTTGCTTCAAAATGTTCATAATGGGGAGAAGAAGTATAATAAACATTAGCTTATGTAATTAGTTATAAACATAGGTAGTTGTAGATTTTAGTTAAATTCTTGAAGCTATATATGTACAACATTGTATTCATAGAATGTAAATGAGAATTTTATAATATTATTATTTTCTATATTTTGCACCATATTCTTTATGTGGTCAACATACTCATGATACTTTTCATTGTTTTCAAAAGAAAGTGCACAAATGGTTTATGTCATTTTTTACCAATCCTTTGTTTGAAATAGTTCCAAGGGAGAAATCATATGGTTATTTAATACTACAATTGTGACATCTTTGACAAATATTGAGCCAAATGCTACAAATAACACTATGTTAGTGTTGTTGAAGCTCCTATTGGTGATTATAATGATGTTGGTAACAATGGTGTTGGTAATACTATGGGTTATGACAATGATGTTGGTAATGTTGTTAGTGATGTTGATGTTGTTGGTGATGATGTAATGTTGTTGGTGATAATAAGATTGATTATGCTTGTCTTCAGAGTGTTATGGATTCCCTTTATGGTAGAGATGTATTCGATTTGATTTTTAATGATGTTGATGCAGTTATTTTATCATGCTTCCTTTACAAAGGGGATCTTTGTTATTCTATCTAACAAATTCAAGTGGAAACTTCACAGGGATGAGTGGTGTATGCTTCAGGTGTTTTGTAGATTTGTTGATTATATGGCATTGTTGGTTTATCTAAGATTTTGCATAAGTTTTTGGTGATAGATGTGCCCATTGTTTGGTCCTAAATATTGCATATTTGTGGATGGACCATGAGAGAAGTCCTAGGATTATTAATATCTAGTTTGATTGATATTTTGAGATTGTAGGTTACAAAGTTTTGGACACTACATATAAAGATGAGATGGCCATGCATGGTAATTATTTAGTGTGAGCATCTATTGAGTGACTCACGATGATCAACTATAGATTGATTATCCTTGATTGCAAATTTATTGTATCAATGGTTAAAAGATGCATACTCATTGTTTTTGGGAGATGACCAGGGAAAAGTCCTAAGTCAAGAAAGTGTTGTAAGACATATTTTGGAGTTTTTCTTCAAAATGTTCACTATGAGGGAGAAAGAATGAAACAACGACCATTTTTGTCAATATTCATTATAAGAAAGAATGAAGAGAATAAATATCAATTTATGTAATTAGTTATTTATTATATGTAGTTCTAAATTTCAATAATATTCTTGAAACTATATATACAACAATGTGAAGAAAATAAATGTAATGGAGTGATTTTTTTTTTTATGAATAGGCAGATATCTATATTAATATAAAGATATTAATTACAAATTCACAAAAAAGGGGCGGGTGGTGAAAAGGCACACCCCGAATGTCACATGGGCAGAGCCCAGAAAAGCCAAAATATCAATCACATGGGCCTAGCCCAAAACTCCAATAACAGAAAATAAAATTAAGCAGCCAGAGCAGTGCTAGTAGATCCTAGGGGGATCCCTGTCATCCATATTTTTCCCCCATACATCAACGGGGTGTGGAGTGACGTCAAGGGGAGCACCCCAACCATCATCATCTTTATCTTCATCTTTTTCTTTTTCCTCGCACCAAGGCGAGATTGCAAGAGCCAATTGTGGAAGACTTTTGCCACTGGTAGGCCAACCAGAGCCAGAAGCAGGCGGAGCATCAGAGGTCCACCCAAAACCGCCACCACCACTCCCCGTAGCACCACTAGAGTGCCAACCCTGACCAAGACGCGGCGGAGGAGAACGAGCCCGCCTGGGAGGCCGAGAATCTCGCCAAGCAGAAGGCTGGGAGCAGGAACACACGGAGTCACTCCGCTTTCGGCTCCGAGAAGGCGACCGGCCGCGGGAGGAGGAGGGCGAATCAGGGATCCGAGCCACAGTACAAGGAGCATTTCCCCAGTGGTCGAGGAGGACCTACAGGTGAGCCACTTCCAGTGCAACCTTGTTGGCTTGCACTTGAATCTGTAAGAGAACATTAGAACATATAACTACTTTAGCATAAAGAGACACATTAACATCTAAATGAGAATGATCAAATACACAAGCATTTTTGTCTTTCCAGGTATTGAAGAGGATTTCCACCCTGAAAGTGTGCCAAAGCTAGGTGAACTTAGTCAGGGTTCCAAATGGGTCCCCTAGCATAACCATATGCCAAGAGAAGGGTTTCGGTCGAAAAGGCCGAAAGAAATCATGAATCCAAGTCCAAAGTTGCTGAGCTCTGGGACAAAACCAAAAAAGATGCTTAAAGCTTTCAGACTACCCACAAAAAGGGCAACGAGGGTCAAGAACCCCCAAATGAACAAATTGAGAACCCACAGGCAAGCCTTGGAAAATAATACACCAAGCAAAGTGGGCCAGCTTCGGATTAACAATTGTAGACCAAGTGGCATCAAACCTCTTACGCCAAGTATGGGCAGAGGAATCAAGAAGCCACCTCTGGTTCAAGGAACTGATCATAGAAAAATGGGGTGAAAGCCACCTGTAACCAAGCCGCGGCTTGTAGCTCCTGAGAGGAGTGTATGGAAACCATTTCCAGTCTTTCCACCAAGGTTTGTGCCCACGAATGACAACTTTGTGAAGAATTTCCGCCAGAATGGCGCTCACCAACCCGTCAAAAGTAGGACGGTCTTGGTTTTAAAGACTGTACTGAGCTTTAAAAGTGTTAGTGTAATTAATTAATTAATTATTACACTAGCATAAGTTAACTTAGGGTTAATTAATCATATTAGTCCTAGGTTACTTTTAATCATTTAATAAAGATGTTGAGATAAGATTCCCTTCTAGAAGATGAGTTGTCTTTTCTAGAAGTTATCTCCATCTTGTTATCATTCCCTAGGTTAGGGTTTCATGTTGTCACATGAAGTGTGGTTTGTACACTTGGCAACATCTTATGCTTTTTAGGTTTAGCACTTGCCTATATAATCAGGCATATGTACTCTTTGTAATTAAGAATCCAGATCATCATAATAGAATCTCTATTTTGAATGTCATTATCATACTTTCTGTGTGGGTGAATATTTCTTCTTGGCAAAGGTCCCCCATTAAAGTCTGCAACTTCATCAAGGCAACCTGTGTATCCAGCATTCCAACAAAAAGTATCCCACTGCAAGAGACGCATGGTAGGCCGGTGAAAGAGCTAATGTAGTGTTTGAATGCCCTTCTTATGAAATCTTAGGGCCTTGAGTCAAGACGACTTGGCCAGGGGTTGACCATTTTGAGCCAGAAGGGGAGACCACCATAAGTTATGCTGGTTGATGGAAAGCCCATCATGAAATCCAGCCCCGACCCAATGGAGCCAAGGTTTAACAGTTTCCCAAGAGCGCCAGATGCTCTTGGCCACAAAGGAGCCAACAATTTGAACCGATTGCCTCATGACCAAGAGGGTTTGAAGACTAATTCCTTTCCAGGCGGGCCTGTGAGTAGGAAAACCAGACTGAATACAATGCCTGAGGAGAATCTTCCAGGCTTCATCCCCGATGAGAGCTCGGATAATCCATTTGACATGGAGAGCAGTCCCTTGTCGTTGAGTGGAGAGAAATCCAAGCCCTCCAAAGTCCTTGGGGAGATAGCAAAATTTCCAAGCGACTCGATGAAAACCCTTGTGGGTTTCAGAAGAGGCCCATAAAAAATCGTGAAGCAACTTTTCAAGCCTAGTGTAGGCAACTTTAAAAGGAGCCCAACAGGAAGAATAGTAGATGTGAGTGGCAGCCAAAATTTTAGAGCACACCTGGAATTTTCCAGCCAGCGAAAGAGGCTTAGTAATCCAATAGGCCAGCTTTTGTTCAACCCTGGAGAGCACGGCTTGCCAAAGCTCCCGAGGGGAACCCTGAAAGGCGAAGGGGATGCCTAGAAACCGAAAGATTTCTCCCTGCCCTATCCACTTCCAATTATAAGTTTGGAGCCACGCAGGAGTGGGGAGAGCCGATTGTCATTAGCACAAGGTCTTGTTCCATTGAATTTCATAACCGGAGGCAAGACAAAACATATTAAGGCAATCAAAGGCAGCAGTGATAGAACCTTCATCCTCTAAGAGAGTGAGAAATGAATCATCCGCGAAGTGGCCATTGACAAGTTGTTCCTGAGAGTCCAGGAGAGAGATCCCTTTAACATGTGTTGAGAGACAACATTGGCCAGGAGATATCCAAAGCCCTCAGCAGCCAGAACATACAAAGCAGGGGCAAGAGGGCATCCCTAGCGAATGGAACGAAAAAGACCAAAAGTAGAAAACTAGCGGCCATTAATGGAAATGCAAACCGAGGCATCAGAAAAAAGCATACAAATAGACTGTATAAATTTGAGCCTAAGGCTTGCAACATCGCAAGAATGAAAGGCCATTCAATGCAGTCATAAGCTTTGGAAAAATCAATTTTAATAACATCGCTTTCTAGTTCGACCGCCGGGCCCACTCCATGCCTTCCCAAACTGCAATAATGTTATCCGGAATAAACTTGGATTTAATGAAACCAGTCTGCTCAGGATGCACAACTTGAGGCAAGAGGTGACGAATTTTCAGAGTCAGGGCTTTGGCAATGATTTTGTAAGAAACATTGTGAAGCGTGATGGGCCGCCAGTTGCAAATATCCTCTGGATCCCCAGGCTTAGGTATGAATTTAATATTGCCTTTATTTATTAAATTTCCTAGAGAATTGGTTTAAAAGGCTTCAAGATAAACATGATGCAAGTCGCTCCCAACACAGTCTCAAAGAGCTTTGTAAAATTCACAAGGAAAGCCATCAATCCCAAGAGTCTTATCATCGGCCATGGAGGAAACAACTTCCTTGAGATCATCAATTATTAACAATTGATCACAAAAATTAATCTGGGCTGAAGAAAGCCTATGTGGCACAATAGCAAGGCAGTCCTGAAGGGCTTGCTGGCGTGCAGGCATGGGGTCCTGAGCAGTGAAAACTTGTTCATAGTGACGCACAAAAGCCTGGAGAATGTCAGGTAGCTCAGAGAGCACTTGGTTACCATCTTTGATAGCTTTGATGCCTGGGAATGAGTGTCTGGCATGAAGAGCCAAAAAAAACTCTTTGGAGGCACAATCACCAATTTTGAGCCAGTGAAGCCGAGCCTTGATTTGAGTGCCTCTAGAAGAATAATTATCTGCCACTTGCTTTTGTTGTCTTAAATCCGCCACCTTGACTTGATGTGACGGGGAGAAAGGACTGGCCGCCAAAGCCTCCATAGTTGTACGCAAGTCGGCAATGGTGGCCTCGTAAGAATGTTGACAAAAGATAGCAAGTTGGCGCCCATAAATGTGCAAGAAATGTGCAATGCATCATTCCACCAAGCAATCCAACCCATACGGCCAGGTGGCCTGCACTCAAAATTCCACACCCGGTGAATGTGGGCCAGGGTGGGCTTGTGACAGAGCAAAGACGTGTTCAAGAAGAATTGAGTCTTCCACCTGTGAGGTTGACAAGACACCCATTCAATGCGAAAATGAATTGGGAAGTGATCAGAAAGAGTCACATCCACTAATGGCTTAATAGGCAAGGCAGAGCTATTGAAGGAAAAAAAAGATTGAGCCAAGATCATGGCACGATCAAGATATTTAAAGACTCTGTCAGAACCAGCTCTGTAATTGCACCAAGTGTGCCAGAGAGAATGAGAATGGCGGCAGCCCATATTGGGATCAAAAAGCCCCAATTTATTGCGCATGTAAAACCATGCCTCTCTTTCACCCACTGCCCAACAAAAAGGCAAGGTGCCATTCTTGTCGTATTCCATCTCTACTATGTTGAAATCCCCGCAGAGCAACTAGGTGGCAATTGGCAAAGAATCAGCAATCCAGCACCAAAGCAAGTAGCGCTCCACGACATCATAGAGGCATAAACATTAATAATCCCAAAGGAATGATTCTCAATATTGAGAAGAACCCAGACTACCCGCTGGGAGGGGTCAACCCCATGGTCCACCACACAAGAATGTAGTCGTGGGGCCAAAAGAGTAGCAAC
Source organism: Sequoiadendron giganteum (assembly GCA_007115665.2). Taxonomy (NCBI): domain Eukaryota; kingdom Viridiplantae; phylum Streptophyta; class Pinopsida; order Cupressales; family Cupressaceae; genus Sequoiadendron; species Sequoiadendron giganteum. Next base: position 524,667,343 of record CM021109.1, on the reverse strand, counting down.
TCCACCATGACCAGCCTCATGCAAAGTGCAAAACATAGTACTGGCTGGCCAAATAGAGCGACAAGCCGAAGCAAGCAAGAAACCTGAAATTTTAACTTCTTGGAGACAAAGCACTTCAATCCCTAGGTAATTCTTCAAAGTATTCCTAACAAAATACTTCCTAGAGAGGTTAGTTAGACCTCGAACATTCCATGAGATAAAATTCATGGAAAATCTTCCATACTTGCAGAATCTCGGTCCTCTTCACCCAGGGAAGAGGAGCTATTCTTCAAAAACTCTTGTGGAATAGAAGGAGAGAATATCCATTTTTCAGGCACATATTCACCTTCTTCCAGTGGAGGAGATGGGCTGCGAGATCGTTGCTAAGTCCCCGCTGTGGAGGACAAAGCTGGTTGATCAAATAAAACAACCGTAGGCTGAGGCGTGGCCTTTGACCTAGGTTGTAAAACAGAAGAAGTAACTCCTAAGGGAGTAGCTATCCCCTTCTCTGAAGGGTTTGAAACAAGTTTGGTTTGTTCAAGGGCCTTGGGAGCCGATCCAAAACCAGACAACTTATTTTTCCGGTTTGAAACCGTAGTCCACTTTGTTTTAGCCTTAGCAGAAGGCTCTATCAGACGAGGCTTTTCAACATCCCATGACTAAGAGGATGTACGAGGAACTGTCAAAGGGAAGTCCTTGATCTTGTGATCAGCTGACTGGCACCGATAGCACGTGTTGGGCAGATTGAAATATATGACTTTCTGGGTGTGTCTAATATCACCAATTTGAATGTCAATAGACTCTTTCAAATCCTTGAATAAATCAACTTCCACAAAAACCCTCTTCTGAGGATGCGTTTGGAAGAACCTATATGGTTCAATACAAACAACCCTCCCCAAAGAGGAAGCAATATGGTTCAAGAAGGGCACGCAAGGCAAAGGTAACACAGGAAACTCAATCTAGACCGGAACATGCATTTTGGAGTCTTCTGAGATAGCAAAATCTCGGGTCCATGCCTAGAAAACCAACAAGGAAGACCGAACATACCAGGGCCCATGACCCAAAATAGCTTAGACATGACTAACTTCCGCAAAACGGAACAAAAAAAACCCTTGGTCAGATTTTGGACCATATCAAGGCGGACCCCATGAGGGACCCAGGCCTTGCTGACCCAGTCTTTCAACACACTTTCGGGGGGAGTCCTCCCAACAAAATAACCCACAAGGGTGTGTTGTTCGATCCATTGACATACAGAATCAAAATCAGGTAAAGGTAAAACTACATCAACAAGGGCATCAGAATGCTTACCTCGTGAAAAACTTTCAGAACAAATTTCCGAGGGCATTTGTTCAGTGGGGGAGCCATTAAACTGCGTTGATGAACCGCTAACACCAGCAAAATTTGTTGGGTTAGTACTGATTAAAGGCATAATAAACCCCTAAAACCGCAATAAATGCGGCCGTACTCAATGAAGGAAACAATTTCCTGCACAAGAAGTGCAGTATGACGCAGGAGGGGCCACGAAGGGCCTCAAAAAGCACAAAACCCTAGCAGAGCTCATACACCGCTATCTCCAAAGCGTCTATGATTTTTCAATGGAGTGATTTTAAGTTTTATATCCTTTATTGTAAATATGCATATGTTTCACTTTTATTATTGTTTTATATTCCTTCACTCGACACTTTTTTGGTCCTTGATTAGTCCTATGAAGTACTTGATTAATGTTAGGGCGATCTTCAATTCAGAGCCTTGAATTCAAATGGTTTTAGTGGCCCTATTCCTCTTGCCCTGGGTAGTTTATCATGACTTCACTGACTGGATCTAGCTGATAATCAGCTTAGTGGTTCTCTTCCAGTCTCGAATATAAATGAAAATGGATTAGACAACTTCATGATGCAAGAAACTTTTTAAGTGTTTTGCCCATCCAGACTAGTTTTTAGCCACTGCAGACCAATTTTTCCTTTTGAGCAAAAAATATTATGATAGTAAATGGTTTTATTTCTTTTTCTTTTTGGGTATCAAATCACTTGAATAGGAATAAGCCAACGGGCACAATTTCACTGGAAGTTTTTCATTCTGTAATGAAGCTAGTTCACTTGTGAGTAAATGAAAAACATTACTTAAATTCTTATCATGGAGGATTTGTGCTAAAATTAAGTCATTTCCAATCATGGAGCTATTTGCACTTTGCCAATGAATTATGGGCCTTTCATGTTTCAGAAAATGAAATAAATTTTGATGGCTTGTTCATCTTGTTGGTTTTTTAATCTCTGGTCGACACCCAATTTGGATAATTTATTGTTGGTCATGGTATGAATGTTCTTTGTCTAAAGGTGGACCTCTCTTTTAATTAAGAAATAGTATAGTAGACATTTAGACAAGATAGTCATTAATGACATTAGTAATGGTGGAACTAAGCAGAAGACAAATTGACCATTCACACCAAATATCACACCTAAGAAACAAAGTTGTTTATCCTCTCCAAACAGTTGGCCCCAGATAGGTACAAGATAGGGACCACTAATCAGATATTTGTGTTGTCCTCCATTCATATTGAGGCATTCTCAACTATCACATTTCAAAAGAGAATGGATTGGGTTTCATAAATTAATATAAGCACCCCAACATGTAAAATACGTCATAAATCTTTCGTACCACTTCAAAATTCATAAATAGTAAACACTGAGTTCCCATTACAAGTAATACACATGGCTTCTAAAATAAGATCGTAAAAAGGTTAGGTCTTCAACCAAATTTTCCACATGATGATTGTCAAAAGGTTTTAAGTTTTGACTCTTTCGATGGAGTTCTTTCTTTTTCTAATAATCTAATTTTTTAAAAGTTAGTTTTGGAGCAAGTGATTTTCTTCACTAGTTTAAAGTTTTAAGTCCAAGGTTCGTTCTTTGAATAAGGTCAATAGTGTTGGTAGATGGTCTCTTCCCTCTTTTGGATTTTATAAAATTAATACTAATGGTTAATCTCAAAGTAATCCAAGGGCAGCAAGTATTGGTGGAGTTGAAAGAGATAGTACTGGGTTAGTTCACTTCTTTTTCTCATCTATTATGGGGATTGCTACAAATAATCTCATGGAGGCTCAAGCTGTTTTAGTAGCTTTGGAGAAAGCTTGTGAGCCGGGTTGAAAAAATGTTATTTGCGAGATGGATTAATGGTGTTGGTTTCCTCCTTGAATAAGGGAAAAAAAATCAATCTTCTTGGAGGTTGTCTCTTTTTGTGGCTCAAATTATTTGCTTGGTACATAATTTTGATTCCATCTCTTTTATTCATATTCCTCGTGAGTGGAATGTTGTTGCTAATTGTTTGGCTAATTGGGATTTTGATGTTGATCTAGATGGAATGTTATGGATTGGGGATCTCTTTCTTTAGTCCAAAGCTCAAAACTTGTTTCACTCCTTCATCATGATTTGGGTTGATATTCTTCTTTTTGGTTCATATTTGCCTCTTATTTTTTGTCTTCTTGTGAGTCTAGCTGGAGGTGGTTCTGTAACAAACCTCCTTGGATTTTTGTCTTCTAGGCTTTAATGATAGCCATTGTTGTTTGGAAATCTTTAAGTAACTATTTTAGTTTCATCAATTAAGTTCCACGGGGACACATCCCCCCAAAAAAACCCCGCGTTTCCTAGAGGGGGACATCTCAGAGACTTGGGGACTTGGGGGAGACGTCCCCCCACCAGGCCACCACCAACGCCACCATCCCACCACTAGTGTCTTTGTCTCTAAGATGTTGATAGGACTTTGAGGACGTTGGGGTGTCCTCAAGAGTCTAGGGGACTCCTAGTTGTCTCCAAGATGTATAATTCTTATACTTATACATCTTTTTATAACTTTTTTTTCAAGTACTATATGTATTTCAACACCCTACTGCCCCCTCACTATCGTCCCCCCGCCATCCCCCTGCCATTCCCAAACTTAGGCCCCCCATCCCCACATCACGGAAACACGTCCCCTGTCATCCCCCCATCCCCGTCCCCAAAACATCGTGGAACACTATTAATATTTTCTCTTTTTTTCCCAAAAAAAAGGTTAGGTCTTTTACTTGTGAATGGAGATAATTGGTTTCATAATTGCTAAATCTTTTTATTTTTTATTTTTTGAACTTAAAGATATTGTAACTATTGTTTACATGAAAAATATAAAGTGAGAAAGTGAGAATTTTAATGAAATCATCTCTAGATTTAGTTGGTATGGAGAAAAAAGAAACCCATATCTCAAAACCTATGATGAATAATTACAACTTAAATATTGGTTACTAGATCATTATTACCAGCTCCCCTCTCACGACGTCCTTGAATAATTTTAAGTTATGCTCCTTTAATGATAGGCTTTTCGAAAAGACTAATGGCATGTGGGAATATGTAATCACATTTATTCAAGGCAACATAAATATCAATTCATCCTACATTTCTCGAGAAGGGTTGTGGGAATATCTAATCATTTTTATTCAGGGCAACAAAAATATCACTTCATCCTGCATTTCTAGGGTAGGTTCATGGTATTATTTATCCTCCCTGTGTTTTTGCATTTGTTCACATTCTCTTGGTTACTTCAAACACTTCAAGCACATTGTTCTCTACTACCATCTTAGCCAAGAGATTCAACTAATTCTAATTCAGAGAATGGGTGGTGATAGGGTTCGGATGAAGCCTGGCTCCTATGAGGAATTTCACAGAGATACCCTCATTTGGCATATTTATATTGAGGGAGCTTGGCACCTTTAATGGAGAGCCTCAATGATCATGATGAGAACATGTCGATTTTGTTTGCTAATGGTTGGAGTAATCCTCAAGTTAAACTAGGGAGCATATCCTTTGAGGTTAGTGAGGATATTATAGCTTTAGCGACTAGTCTCTCATGCAATGGTCAAAAATTAAAGCACACTAAAGTTCAGGACACTGACATCATGAACCATTTTTTCAAGGATAATGAACACCCCTCCAAATTGCATGTGGGGTATGACAAAAGTAAGCTACCAGTGTCATGGGACCATGTTTGTTTGGTGATAATGAAATATTTAACTCTAGAGGATAGGTTTAAATGTTTTTAATATTACCATATGTCTTTGTTGAATCATTTCAGGCAACACCTTCTTATAAGCTTCCATTTTCTTCTTCTTTCATCCCTTGAAATTTCTATGAAAGAGGTTGTTGAGCTGTCAGCAAGGAACCCTGAGAAACCCCCTATCTCACTCCATCAAGGGCTTATTTTGAGACTTTACCATTCTCATCTTACACTATGCCCTCTAAAACCTATTCGCATTACTCTTGTGGAAGAGTAATTCCCCCGTTGAAACCCCTTCAAACCCCCTCAATGCTACAAAAATAGATACCAAGTGTGAGCTTAATCCTCCTGCCAACCAACCCATCCCCGAAATCAACCCTAAACCCCTGGCCAAACAATCTAAAAATAAGAACAAAACTAACAATGTGTAGAGCTAGGAAATAGTGATGGTGGAGCTTTGTGAGCTAAAGAATACTCTTATTAAGAAGTCTGGCAAACATGCGATGGTGAAAAAATTGGATAGTAAAAAAGAGCTCTATCACCTTGTTTGTTGAAGAAGCTAACACTAAGAATGAGGAGGGTGAAGATATTTCTAATGACACTAGTGATGAGGAAAACATGACTATTAGCAACCCCAAAGCTGGTTTAGAGCCTTCCAATGTGAGAAGATCCAACAGGTTGGTCGGCAAACAAAGGCCAAAGGTTATTATTGATGAAATTTCTAGCAATTTTGAACATGACACCAGACAAGACAATAGTAATGAGAAAATAGAGGAGGATATTGAAGATAGTATAGATGGTCTAAGCCACTTCCCTAAGCTCAATAAAATGATCATAGAGGACTCCACTCCCCCTCATGAGTGCAAAGATGAAGCTAGCCATCTTTGTGAGAAAATTGCCCATGATTGCAATACTTTGATGACTCGGGTCAACACTCTTGAAAGGAAGCTTAATTGTATCACCTACTTCACTCTCAAAGTGCTTCATCATTTTGCAGTCACTTTGGCTTCAATGCTCTAGGAGGAGATTAGAAAAAATGACCCTACTACTGAACCCAACTCCAGTCAAGCCAAGATGGATGTCTTTAAATTCATCATGGAGGAATGGGAAAACATATCCAAGTAGGGGGCTTGGGTGTTTCTTCTTGGTCACTTCCTATATTGGTTGGTGTTTCTCTGTTGTTGTTTTGTTGTTTCCAGTCTGTTGTTTTTATGTTAATTATGGTTATATGAATTTTTGTCCTTGTGGCCTTTTGTGTTAAGGGTACAACACCCTATAAATGTTGTTTATATAATAAAAAAACAAGTAAATTAGGATTGCTTGTGCAACAAACTCAATGATTAAGTATGTTTGAGTGAGAGTATTATTAGAATGGATGACCTCCAAGATTTACATGGTTTATCTTTATATATAATACCAAAATACAAGAAGTTTTAGGTGAACTACTAATTCTCATAAATAACAGATTTGTAGGAACTACTACCTATAAAGTATTGATTAATTTATATTGACTCAAAAACATACAGTTGAATATGGAAAAAAAATATCACATACTTTGGATTCATTGTTGAAGTACCATTTGCATAAAAAATCCACATTAAAATTTATCACAATCTATTATTTTAGGTTTATTTTTTATTCAGTTAAATACTTTTGACTATAGCTATGAATTTGAATACACAAGAAGGGTCTGAGCCCAAAACTACCAAAAAGGTGAACCAAATATGTCTCACAAGAAGAGAGACAAGAACCAACAAAAACAAAGGACAAAGCAAAGACCAACAAATGCTTTTGACTAAAGCATGGAACCAAAAATTGGTTTTGGAAAGAATCCAAAACCAAAAACAAAGCCAATCAAGGCAATTTGAAAATGAACTTCACCAAAGGCCTCAAAAGAGGGGCAGGATAGGAATGGAAAGTCCTTCCATTTTTCAAAAGAGAAAACTCAACCGAAGGATTCACAAGCACAACATCTAGTTTCCTTTTAACCTTGCATAGGGATCCTTTTCTCTCAAAAGTGTGACCATTTGCTAAAGATTACAATAACTTCTTGTCCACCAAATGATAGCCAAGGGTTGTCCTATCCATCTCTGTTTCAAGCTCCAAGCCATTATCATGAGACTACGGACATCCAACATCAAATGTGACATCATTGCAATGCACAAATTCATGAAAATCTTGGCATATCAAGGAGAAATCTCCAATACTATGGATATAGTACAACCGAGAGGTCTCATAATGAAGTTGTTTCTCTCAAATCCAAAACTTGAAGCATAGTTTAACACTGTTGGGCAACTTCTAACCACAACCAACCAAGACATGAAATCTAGCAAAACGAAAAACTAGTTATACATTTAGTGACATTGTCAATGGACATAAACTAACAAATAGCATTACCTATTCCATGAATGACATTTTCATCCTAGAATTCCAAAGGGAGCTCTAGGATTTGAACCCAAATAGGAAGTATATTAACCTTGGTAGTATTGAAACTAGCTAACCAACCTTTTTAATGAAGAAATGTCTTTCTAAGAAATCAAGGACCTCCATGAAGAACTTTAGTGCACAGTCCTCAATAGATTGAAAGGAGAATAGTAGGAGTTTGTTCATCAAGGCCACAACACATAGACTTGGAACCAGACAAAAATTGAAAGCCCAACTGTGAATAATGTCGATGTTCGATTTGAAGCCAAAGAATATCCCAATGAGAGCATAATATAAACTGAAAAAATGTGTGTCCACCCACTCATTAGGAACACTTAGAGAAACAAAATAGGAAATATGTCACACCCAATTAGAGGAAACATCCCCATTAGCACAAACATGCAAAGAAGACTAGGGAAAAGGAGACCCAAGCATGCCAGAGCTCAAGGCATAACCAACAACAACAAAAGCTCTAGCAAAAGGAACCCCCACACACGAAGAGGTAGGGTGGGGCTCCATCACAACAAAAGCCACAAGTTCACACCCAATAGGAGGAGTCAAAACTTTCACCATGCTAGCATTCCTCACAGTCACATCACAAGAGGGAACAACTAGACAACCACTTGCATCCAACATAGGGGAAACAAAGGGAGCAGCCACACATTTCTCATCAAGACACTTGGGAGAAGGTAGAAGAGATCCCCTCTTGAGAGCATGATCAAGGTCACCAAACTCGAACTCAAAAAAACCAAGCTCAGTAGAAGACAAACTTGATTTCCTCTGCTCAACATGCATCATCCTCCTCTTGAGAGCTCCTTTCATCATAAGACATTTTCTTCTAGCCATCCCTACCCCTCTAGGCATTCAAACACCACTCCAGAAGAATGTTCAAGAGAATTTCATCCTCCTCTTCTAGCTAGGAATTCTCCTAGGCGTCCAACTCAAAAGCCACAAAGTCAAACCCATCCTCTTGCCATCATTAGAATTGCCCTCGCAATAACCTGCATAGAGGAATATGCCATTGCTAGTTTCTGATAGGGTTAGCATTGTAGCAAGATAAGATGGTCATCTAGAGGCAAAGGGTGCCTATAATACTATCCTTTGAGCCTCCAACCATGATGTTGAAATGGGATCAACAAACACGTCCTCAACATCCTCATACAAGGCATCCCATTCATCAGTAATAGATGCATCGTCCCCATCTTCATTGTCTCCATTAGATTCAGCTTCGCTCCCGTCCTACAACTTCAAACCACCATTCCTACTTTCGTGACCGCCACTCCTGCACATTAACTCTAAGGGTGAGGTCCCATGGGGAGCTTTGGGATCTATTTTGAAGCAATAAGGGGTCCCATGAAGCAAAAAAATGCTACATGATTAATTATTGTATGGTCTCATGGGGGGCTTGGGCTTCTATTTTCTTGGATCAAGTGGTCCCATGAAGCAAAAAAAATTATGCTACAGGATTAATTGAAATCTTTTCCTAAAAAATAGCAACCCCTACCTTTTAGGACTACAAATTTCAGTGGGTGAAATTAAGTTGGGGCTAGAAATTACCCCTATAGCTTAGGAATTTTTTCTGCCACTTGTCTATCACTTAAAATTTTATTTATTTATTAATTTTTATCAAAGTACTCCAGTTCGTTCCTTAAATTTTGGAGCTGAAACTCTTAAGTTGAATTGCAAAATTGAATTCATGGGACCACCAGCTTTAAGATAATCCTAAAAAATCTTAGCACCCACTAAAATTTTTTAGGAGGCCCCCCTCCATGGGACCTTACCCTTAGAATCTTTTCCTCAACAATAGCAGCCTCTACTTTTTAGCTCAAAAACTTAAGTGGGTGCAAAAAGGGTGGTGCTAGAAATTGCCCCACCAGCTTAGGCTTTTTTTTACCACTCGTCAATCATATGAAGTTTTAAAATTCTCACTAATTATTTTATTATTATTTTATATTCATTTAGGCTATTGAATTGAATATGCAAAATAATAAAATTCATGAGACAACCAGCTTCCATAAATATAAGAACTTAAACTTTTAAGCTTAAACTATGCAACAAAATTCATGGTACCACCCACTTTAAAATAATCCTAAAACATCCATTGAAATTTTTTAAGAAGGCCTACTCCCTAGATCCTCACCCTAAACATATAATAGGGTTTAGGGATGTTTTCTTCTCTTTTTGATTATCAAACATATATCAAACAGTAAATTGAATGAACTTATACTTGACTTATCCAATTTGACCTGCCTTCACTACTTGTAAGGCAACTATCTTGCTTGAAAGTTTAAGATGTACACACTAATAGACTAATGATCATTCTTATCACATATTTGAGCAACAATTCATTTGAATCCTTGTAAATTCCTCCATGGTTGATTACATCACAACAATTTAACAACAATGTAGATTTGTCGCATTGAATAGATGCCTAACCCATGTTTTTACTGAATCTGCCAATAATTAAATTTAAAAAAAATCATTTATTCATATTTTTTCCTTATAGCAATGGAATATGTAAGGCTTTCATGGGAGATTTACCCCAATATTCTTGAGCTTCCTCTTCTGGAGACTTTGTGAGTGTCAAAACATATTTTAGTACACTATAATCAAAATCATTAATTCAATTGCTAATTTATTAATAAAAAAAATTGTAGAATGTTTGAATGATTTAAAATCTGAAGTTGCAGGCCTGTGAGAAATCTAGCTTGCAACCTTGAATTGGGCCTCCTATGGAACACTTCAGCATGTGAACCTTATCATCAAGGTCATTCCTATTCAACTCCTTTGACATATTGTAGAGACAAAATATGCTTTACAGATTTCAGACCAAATCCTAGGACCAACCAATGTCAGATTAGATATGAAGGCACATTGAAATTTAGGGCTCCCTCATTTTCAGATCAGAGCAATGCATTGAGACTCAAGAATTTGGAGAGTTCACAGTTGGGTGCTAATTCAGTCTTTGTTCGGTCCCTAAATTTTGACAACCATAATTGTTTAAGCACTGAAGTGCAGATTTTTCCTGCAAATAAAACTAGATTTATGCAATCAAAGATTATTAGGACAGTTTCATGATGGGCAGCCAAAACTACAAAGCTCCAAATTCATTTGGAACTTCTTATTTCATGGGCAATATATATTTTGTTGGTAAGTATATTCTATTAACTGTTGAGTTTGTAGTTATCTATAATAATTCATGATGTGACTGTCCTTTCTTATTGCTTACTTTGAATGGTTGGTACCAAGTAATTCGGTGCAATCTAACAACCTAAGCTCGGCTAAAATAACTGTTATGTCTATTGGAGCAACTGTGTTAATTATGGTGATTGCTTGTATGGTTGCTTGTTATGTCTACTCTTATGTCTTTGTGCACAAAAGAAGGGTAGTTGGGGAAATTGAAATGCACGGAATCTTTGGTATAACATGCCATTAAAGTTGCATCTCATTTTACATTTATTTAAGAATTTAATTTTAAGCACAGAATTAGTTCAACTATAATAGGATATTTTATGTGAACTTTTATTGTTGTGCATGGGAGCTATTTCCCCTGGTTGGGTATCCAAAGAAGAATAAGGTAAGCTAAATTTGTGAATGAACTGCATAAATACAGAAATGGGACCTATGGGACAGGGTCCAGAAAGGTTACAAATGATTAAGCTTGGCTAAAATTTAGCTCTAGTTTGTCGCTACTAGCCATAGGTAATATGTGTTAATTGGTTTTCTAAAGCATCTTTAGTATAACTTTAGTTGTTTAGTAGGAAATTAATTAAACGTTGATGCAAAAAAATTCATATGATCAAATCCAGAAATCATTGAAAAAGAACAATATATTGTAGAAACTTGATATTATTAATTAAAGGTAAACTATTCTAATCTTCATGTCTTATTCAAGGTCCCTACATTTCTTCCATGTACCTATAAAAGAATGGCTTTCATGTGTACTTATATTGTGGTTTCAATATGAGATTTAATATGCTTGATGTCATATTTTGCTTCGTTGTAAGGTGTGCACCCTTGGTCTCCCTGTGCTATGCAGCACAACGCTTGGGTTCATGACATGGTTTAACCGCCTCTCATGGATTCATTAACTTTGGTGGTTGTATCAAGCATTGATAGGTTGATCTTTTGGTGCAACGATAACCATATGTGCAACAATTGGTATCAAAGTCTGGATCACGAGTTTGAACCCCTCGCTTGTGCTAGGGGGATTATTGCAAGGTGTGCACCCTTGGTCTCCTTGTGTTGTGCAATGCAGCGCTTGGGTTCGTGACGTGGTTTGATCACCTCATGTGGATTCATTAACTCTGGCGGTTGTATCGAGCATTGACAGGTCAATCTTTTGGTGCAATGGCAATAGTCTTTGCAACATGCTTTAGATTTCTATATACCAATTATGGAATCTCAAGTGTGTATGCAATCAAAACAAGTTTTTCAATAAAATTTGGATTATTCTTTATAATAGTGATTAAGGGGAGTTATCACTACCAACAACAAAGTACAATATTGACCAAAAATATGATATTTTTTGGTCAAGAAGATGAGTGATGATAGCAAAAATTTAAAAGAAATTAGACAAATCATGTTGTGAAAATTATTAACATTATCTGTTGAAAATTATGAATTTTAGTTTCACTTTAAGTTGACAATATTTTACATCTTCAACAATTATTCTATCACATAATTGATTTCTCCTAAAATTTCCTTGAAGAACCTAATACATAATTAATTACTTATAGCTAACTACAATTTAGATATCAAAATAATAATATTAACATTTTAAAGTATAATCATGTTTATTTACACATTGTATTGTTATATAACACTTAATTTTCAAAAACAAAAGAATTAAAAAATAGTATTTAAACATCTCAATTTTTAGTAATATTTAAACTATTTACAATAGAACCAACTTTAATAAAATGGGATAGCTTTGCTTTATGATTTTTGTATTACTTTTTCATTTAACTTTTACATTCATTTGTGTTATCTATAAAATAAAGAGCAATGATTTTACTACTATGTATTTTTATCCCACTTTAATAGTCTTTTCCTCTTGCATACTCTATTCAATTTTTAAGCAATGATGTTTTCTTTATATTAATTTTTTCTTTAATAATTTTTAATATATATACAATTAGTACTTATGAGCAAAACACAATTATTTATAGTGTTAAAAAAATATATATCAACAAAAAAGTATCTAACATCTTAAACAACCTCACAATTGTAAAATCCGTCCCTCAAGCACAACAATATATATATAATACAACCTACAACTTAACCAAGCAAACATATTCCATGTACATTAGAAGTGTTAATTTCAATAGCTCTACATTCACCATGGTGGCAACAAAAACCAATGCCACTACTTAAATGCTTATGCTTAACTTGTGGTAAGGTCTCTCCTAGACCTACAACCTAAGCCTCGAGGGTTCATCGTGATGCTGCCTACATATCCCCTCATGGGAATCAGAGGCATCATAGTTCACCCCACAATACTAGAGGGAGTTCATTCTCTCCTCTGGCACGAGATCCTTGATCTCGCGTTGAATCCATGACTATTATTTAAGTACATGTAAGCTATCAACTTAACCAATTATATTATAATGATAATAACTTGTCATCAAGTGTTGGGTCCATACCAATCATTACCAAACATTAGTATACAAACATCCACAATATTCACAAGGGGTCATTCATACCATAATCTCAAAGATTATACACAATGGCTATCACGAGCATACCTCCATATACACAAGTTGATTTGCTCATACACATCACAAGTACAATAGTTTCAAAATCATACATAGATCCCAAGTGCAACCGCAACTGGATCATACATAGATCACAAGTGCAACAGTGGTTGGATCATACACAAATCCCAAGTGCAACCACAATTGGATCATACATAGATCACAAGTGCAACAATGGTTGGATCATACATAGACCCCAAGTGCAACCACAACTAGATCATACATAGATCACAAGTACAATAGTGACTCGATCATACACAGATCCCAAGTGCAACCACAACTGGATCATACATAGATCACAAGTGCAATAGTGGTTGGATCATATACAACTCACGAGTAGAATGGTGATCAACTCATATATACATTGCAAGTATAACAATGTCTAGCTCATATGCATATCATGAAAATATTAGTGGTTGGCTCGAGCATACATCACAAATACATAGTGACAAGCTTACACATTACAATGGCTAACACATGTCCATAATGCATCCCAGATAGAAATAATATCAGTGCATTTTGCACTACACCGTGGGTTCTAACCTTTCCACCGGTCTTTTGTACCATTGGACAAATGGGAAGAGGATTAAGTGCATCCCATACTACACCGTGGGTCTGTCCTCAACCCCACAAGGCTAGGTATATAGTCTAATAACTAGGAAGGGAATTTGATGCATCTCACACTACACCGCGGGTCCATCCACCATCCCAAGGGTTTCCCCAAGTAGTGAACCTACCACACCTAGTGGATTCTGACTTCAATCGCCTATAGGCCACCAAAGATAAGTTTTTCCACACAGGAAGAAGTAGCTCCCAACATATACCACCTTGTGACCTTAGTCGTATTGTCAACTATCTTCTTCACAATCTTGGGTAACACTGGCCTCGGTCACTTCTATGCCCTCAGTGATAGCCAGTGAAGCCCCTCAATATAATGGTTAGCCCTAGATTACCATTACTCACACGGGTCGGTCCCTACTAATGCAATTGTTATTGTATCTTAATCATAACTAGGGTAGCCTGCTACCTTCACCTTCGTGAACTAGGTGAATGCTAACTAATCCCTAGCAGTAGCCCAAACATGAGTCATTGGCACGGTCCAATGATTGCTTTTCCTTGCTCAAATATCTCGGAGGTTCACTCTTGGGTGGGTCATACATAACATGAATCACACCACAATCAATAGATACACAGACCTATACATGGAGACCTTTAAATATGGAATCGGTTTTCACAACACATGAAAGTCACATGGAACCAACATAGATGGAATTTATCCAACTTATACATATATTCCATTACCAATTATAAGTAGCTAAATTGCTTACTTTATTCATTTACTATTCAAAACACATCATGCTTTAAATACTTTATCGCAAAAAAATGTAGCCTTGACACTTTTCACTCGTTTGGGCCTTTCTTGTAGTTTTTGGCCTAGTTTTGCTTGGATTTAATGTTGTAATGTGGCCAACACATTCACATTAGGTCTTGAACCCTTTTGAATCAATAAGAATTCTATGGTGTCTTGCATAGGTGTTGTGAAGTGTTGTAACCCACTTTCACACTTTTTTAGGACCCTTTCATCATAATTCGCCTAAATAACCCCTTTCCAAGCTTTATTTCAAATTTTTGTGAAGTGTTGTAACTCACTTTCACACTTTTCTAGGCTTTTCATCAATAAATTGACCCTTTCTTATGACATAATGACTCCTTAATGCACTTATAGATCCTACTTAAGTGTGTTTCGGAAGACAATCCCGATAAACAACAATAATCAGACTTTAATTATAGACAACCACTCAAAATTTCTCAGATGGACTAAGTCGCCACCTTGGGCAACTTAGTCCCATGTGGCATAAACATCAAATTAAATCTCAATTTTTGGCGGGATTTTGTCTCCTAAATCCTAAGGTCGGCCTGTGATGTGTTATTTTCAAGAAGTTAGGGAACAACATGTATAAATAAGGGTTTTTCCCCTCATTTTCACCAAGAATCTCCTAACTCATGCATTCATTCTTCACTCTTCATCTACCATTCTTCTCAAACAAGCTAGGGTTTTTAGCATTTTAAGTCATCAAGACATCTTTCCAAGGCATTCAAGAGTCGAATCTTCAAGCATTGTTGCAACAACTCAAGATTAATCATCATTTCAAGGTACTAACTCCATCATTTCATGTTTCATTACATTATCTCTTCATTTTATTTAAGTATCTAAAAGGGGTTTGACCAAGGCAAACCCCCATGCCCTAACATTCAACAAGTTTTTCCTCTTAGTGTGATTTGCAGGTCTTGTGTGTAGATTTGGTAAAGAACAAAGGTGGAAAAGTCTTCAAAAATTTGTCAAAGCTATTCAAGGTGGTCAAAACCCTAAAATAAGCTTGGAAGAACACTTACAAACCAAATTTTGTAGTTTCGGATCCGAAAACTTGCTAAGAGCAAAAGTGCAGACCAAGGACTACAAAGTGCACCTTCAGATTTTTCGAAACCTAAAAGTGGACTAAGTCGCCATTAGTGGCGACTTAGTCCCACTATCAGGCCTGAAAAGGGTTTTCTGTAGATTTGAGTACCCTTTTGTCTGAAACCTGTTCCGGTAAATTTTCTCAAAAACTAGACTAAGTCGCCCAATTTGGCACAAGTGTCCCAATTGACTTTGCATCATCTTTTTCAGGATTCCAAACCTCCATTTTATCCCTCTTCAGTTCCCAGGTGTACCTCATTCTCCTCTTTCATTTGTATCATAGTTTACTTGTACTTCATAGTTCATTTCTAGGTCTTTTAGATACAATATTGTGTTTTCCAACACTTTGCATTTCTTAGGATTAGCATCAATAAATAATTTATTTTTTAGTTTGTTGCATTTATACATCATAATTAGACACATTACATCCCTCATTCATTAATCTTTAAATGCTAACATTAGCATTTTGGCATCCCTCTCTCCTTTTAGGTGAAAAACCCTAGAAGTGTTGGAGAACCCTAAAGGTGATACCAAAATCCATGTTACATTTTGGTGAACCCGACTTTCCTACACCCTCTTGTCTGATTTGGAGATCTTTATCATCCTAGGTTTGCATTACAATGCATTTTGCATTGTTTAAATTACATTCTAGGATTTCAAATTTTGCATTAGTAAAAGTGCATCTAGGTTGCATTTTTGCATCTCAAATCATTACAAAATTTCTGAAATTATGCATTTGCATCTTAGGTATGCATCTTACAACACAAAAATCATCCAAATCCATCAAAAAACTCTAAAAATTCTAAAAAAAATCCCAATAGGACTAATTCGCCACCTTGGGCAACTTAGTCCCTTTCCACCCCTGAAACAGCCTTTTATAGAGCTGAAAACCCTATTTTTAAGCTTTTGTTTTGTGCCATTAGCTATCTATATCAATTGATTGTATTTCTATCACATGCATTTCATTAGATCTAGCCTAAATTAGCTCATTTTATGTATTGCTTAAATTCAATTTTGCATTTACAAAATTTCATTTTCAAATCATTACATAGTGTAATCAGTAAATTACCTTCTTTAAAATCTGAAAATTGTATTTCATCCTATGTCTTTACATTGCATTTTAATTTTGCATAGCTTCTATTACATTTCATTTATTAGCATTCATGGAACTTATGGATAGCATTAGACTTTTGCAATTTTCATTTTCTGCATTAGTTCCTAGATCATTTAAATCAAATTTTTTAGACAACGAAAACAAAAAATTAATATCACAAGAAACCACTCACAAAATTCTTAAACCCTTTACTAGCGATGACTTTGACATGTTAGATGAAGCCCTTGATGAATTCATCTCACCTAGATCATCCACTAAATATTTGACACAAAAGGATGCAAGCATCGATAATCATGATAATCATAATTGTTCTACTCCTAATATCTATCCCATTGGTGACGAAGGTATCTTGTGGAAAGGAGACACAATCATTGAAGATTATGAAGGTCTTGCTTTTCTTCCTCCTCCTACCCCTTGCAAATACCTTATGACACACGAAGCTAAAATCATGGTTACTACCTTACCTAGTCTTCAATCATCTCCCAACACCTCCCCTATTTGTTATCATGCTTTAATAAATAAGGATATGTTGGTATCAAGCAACCCAATGATTGAGAGTTATAGCATTATTTCTCTCTTTCCTAATGTTCCTCACATTTGGAAGGGTCTATTTGAACAAAAAATTCCAATCAGTGGTAACCATATAATTCCTAGTTATCCTTCTCTTAATGCCTCTCCTATGAGCGATGAAGCTATTTTACCAAATCCACTCATGACATGTGATGCACCTATTGTTTGTCAGTTTCCAAAAAGCTCTCCTCCTAGGATAGATACTATGGCACAAGAGAATGAAACCTTAGAGGAAAATAATGCAATCATGGACAATCACAAACATCCAAATTTGATCACTTCCATATGATCAAAATTGTCTACTTTATTCATCTATTCCATTAACGGTGATTAAATAATTCATTTAATCATTATTTCATTTTCTGCCTAAGGTTCCTAAAGTATCTAATTAAATAAATTAAATACTTTACCTTACACCCTGTTCTTCTCTAAATTAAATAAATATGACAAATTATTTAATTTAGTCTTTTAACCCATTTGAATTAAAATCAATTTTTAATTCCTCTTTTCTCTCTCCTTGTCACATTCTCCATAACCCTCTTCTAATCGGATTAAATTAATTAATCTGTGATTAGGATGTGCACCACTTAATCTTGATTAAGTGTCACATCCTCCATAATCTCCCACTTGCCTCTAATCTCTCATTAATTACCTTAATCATGTGTTTGCACAACCTTAATCAGAATCATTAGCCACATTTGGCTTACCTTTTCTGGTCAACCTTCCCACTTACCATTTTTGGTATGGACTCCCTTCCCCATGTGAATTTTTAATTCACATTTATTCAACCAAGGTTCCCCTCTTCCCCATGTGAATTTTTAATTCACTTTTATCTTTCCAAGGTCTTCCCCATCCCCCATGCAAGATTCTAGAAGCCTTGACTTGTCACTTCACATGTGCCAAGGGCTTCTAGAACCTTGGACTTGTCACATCACCCACATGTGACAAATCTCCAGCTTTTTGGAGACACTCTCTTATCCACTAGATTCTTCCAATCATTGTGAATTTTAAATTCACTTTTATTCCTCCAAGGAATCTTCTCATCCCCCAAGATCCACCTCATCTCCACATCACTCCACCCTAGGACATCTCACCCTCCACATGTCAAGATGTGAGGGCTTGTGAGTCCTCAACTCACCATAGCCCTTCATCTTGATCTTTGTTGGATCAATCCCAACCGTTGAATTCTCTAGAGAATTCAATTTGGCCTATAAATACCCCTTCAATTCCTTCATTTTAAAGGATCAAGTCTTTTGCAAATAAACTCTTGCAAAATTGCCATTCAATCTCTCATCTATTTTAGCATCCATATTGCATCAATTCATCTTGCATCCACTTCATTTTCATTGCCATCCAAGGAGCACACAAGACTTCAACATCAAGGGCCAACCAAGGAAGCAACAACATGAAGGTATAACAGCAATTTACTTGTTCATCTTGCTTTCATATTGTTCATTTTCTTAGGCTAATCATTGAGGTGCCCTATTATCTTGTTGTTTCTTTTTATTGCACTATTAGTTTTATCTAAATCTCACACTTTAGGAAGCAACACTTTATTAGGATCACAACAATCAAATTTCCCCCTCTCCTAATATCTCTCCTATTAGTGAAGAAGATATTATGGTGTTACAAGATTCAATTGATGAGAATCATGAGAATCTTATGGATCGCGACACTTCAACCATAGATCATTCCCTTACTTTTGATAGAGTCAAAATTATGAAGAACCAAATAACGAATGTCCTGAACATCTTATTTGTAGTTCTCCTAAACACTCTCCTACTAGGGAAGGTATCATGGTGCAAGAAAACAACATTATTGCGCTCCTTTCAAGCAATAGTAATATGTCTTCCTTAGGAAATAGTAAAAAGATGATCCTCAATTGCCCTTTCTTAGAGATACATCAACCCAATCCCACTAAGGTTATGCATACGCAAGTGTCCATTAGATCCCCATTTACTATTGAACCTCCTAAGCATCCTCTAATCCTTCACCCACCTAAGAACAATGTCTCATATCACCCAAGCTAAAATGACATTACTCACATATATGACAAAGTGTATACCATCAAGGCTAACTTTGTTGAAACTTTGTTTCCTTAACATTAGTTGTTGCTCCTTGCCATGTAATAGTTGTAGGATCATAGCATAATCACTATTGCATGTTTTACATCCATCACGAGGAGCGGAATATCATCATCCATGATGGGCTCTCCTTTGTCCCGCACTAAGTGGGGGCAAAGGGTTCAGTAGCCTTGTCCTCATATTCACTTGATGTTGTCTCTTTTGTCTTTTCATTAACCTTTCATACACTTATAAGAGCAAGCTTGGGATGTGGACGACATGTCCTAAGTTGACTCGCATGTGACATACTATCCCTCTTCATGATGCAGCTTAATTCAGAAACATATGACTTGGCATAGGGCTTTCCAAGTTAGCTCTCATGTCGTCTTACAACTTATCCTTGGCTACTTTAAAGAAATTGCTCACAATGATGGTGTAGCAACCGCTTTAAAGTGGGACATACATAGACGACATATTTTTACAAAATTTCATGGCATGATTTTTCTTTTTCTTGTGACATGTCCTCTTCTTGGTGGTGTCATTGGGTTTGATTCTTCCAAGAGTGTACAATCAACTAAAGTGGCCTGATGTGAACGAGGCATCCCATGGATAATGATCTGACACTTTGACTTGTCCTCTCTTAGAGACATTAGGCACAATGCTCCATAAGAAGAAGACCTTACATGAACAAAGAAAGAATCCCCTTTAACAAAATCTTCACAACATTCACAAGCATTTACACAAGCATTATGGTGCCTTATCAAAGTTATCAACAGGGTAACTTTGGTATGGTTAGTATAATGGGAAGTTGACACACTGGCATGACTTTCTCATTATACGGTGGGAAGCCAACACACTAGCATGACTTTCTCATTATACAGTGGGAAGCCGACACACTAGCATGACTTTCTCACTAAACCACTTCTTTGGAATTCTCACCCGACGGACAACCATAAGCTTCGTCGCCTCAGAGTGAGTATGCATTTTTGGCAAAACAACCTAGATCTGATCCACAACTAGTTGGACAAACGGTCGAAGCTTGATCCACCTTTTTACTTTTGTTCTTTTCTTCCTTCTAGTTCTTTTCATCACACGATCGTGTATCTTGTTTTGCTGCAAATCATTCACCCTTGAATGTGACCTTTTGCACTTATATCAATTTGACTTAGGATCTTGAATCTTGGGGGCTTGACCGTCTCCTTCGTCTTTCTCATTCTTCACCATCCGCATTGGCACCACTTAGCTACTTTAGTGTGAGTTTGAAGCAAGTTCATCCTCTCACTAAAGTGGGGGCTAAATATGTCACAAAAAAGTGTATCCTTGACACTTTTCACTCATTTGGGTCTTTCTTGTGGTTTTTGGCATAGTTTTGCTTGGATTTAA
This sequence comes from Sequoiadendron giganteum, assembly GCA_007115665.2. Classification (NCBI taxonomy): domain Eukaryota; kingdom Viridiplantae; phylum Streptophyta; class Pinopsida; order Cupressales; family Cupressaceae; genus Sequoiadendron; species Sequoiadendron giganteum. Next base: position 524,646,580 of record CM021109.1, on the reverse strand, counting down.
TGTTGTAATGTGGCCAACATATTCACATTAGGTCTTGAACCATTGCAAATCAATAAGAATTTTATGGTATCTTGCAAAGGTGTTGTGAAGTGTTGTAGTTAACCAACTTTCACACTTTTCTAGAACCCTTTCATCATAATTCACCTAAATAACCCCTTTCCAAGCTTTATTTCAAAGTATTTTGAAGTGTTGTAACCCACTTTCACACTTTTCTAGGCTTCTCATCAATGAATTGACCCTTTCTTATGGCATAATGACCCCTTAATGCAATTATAGGTCCTACTTAAGTGTGTTTCGGAAGACAATCCTGATAAACAACAATAATCACACTTTAATTCCCGAAAACCACTCCAAATTTCCCAGTAAGTCGCCAAAGGTGGTGACTTAGTCCCATGTGGCATAAAAATCAAATTAAATCTTAATTTCTCGTGAGATTTTGTATCCTAAACCCTAAGGTCAGCCTGTGATGTGTTATTTTTCAGAAATTAGGGCACAAAATGTATAAATAAGGGTTTTCCCCCTCATTTTCACCAAGAATCTTGTAACTCATGCATTCATTCTTCACTCTTCATCTAGATCATTCTTCTTAAGCAAGCTAGGGGTTTTAGCATTCTAAGTCATCAAGACATCTTTCCAGGGCATTCAAGGATTGAATCTTCAACCATTGTTGCAACAACTCAAGATCAATCATCATGGCAAGGTACTAACTCCATCATTTCATGTTTCATTACATTATCTCTTCATTTGATTTAAGTATCTAAAAGGGGTTTGACCAAGGCAAACCCCCATGCCCTAACATTCAACAAGTTTTTCCTCTTGGTGTGATTTGCAGATCTTGTGTGCAGATTTGGTAAAGAAAAAAGGTGGAAAAGTATTCAAAAATTTGTCAAAGCTATTCAAGGTGGTCAAAACCCTAAAAGAAGCTTGGAAGAATACTTACAGACCAAATTCTGCAGTTTCATATCCAAAAACTTGTCAGGAGCAGAAGTGAAAACCAAGGACTACAAAGTGCACCTTCAGATTTCCTAAAACTTGAAAGTGGACTAAGTCACCATTAGTGGCAACTTAGTTCCACTGTCAAGACTGGAAAGGTTTTTTTTTAGATCAAAGTACCCTTTTGTCTGAAACCTGTTCTGAGAGATTTTCTTAAAAACTGGACTGAGTCACCCAGATTGGCACAAGTGTCCCAATTGACTTTTGCATCAGCTTTTTCAAGATTCCAAACCTCCATTTTATCCCTCTTAAGTTCCCAGGTGAACCCCATTCTCCTCTTTGATTTGTATCATAGTTTACTTGTACTTCATAGTTCATTTCTAGGTCTTTTGGATACAACATTTTGTTTTCCAACACTTTGCATTTCTTAGGATTAGCATCAATAAATCATTTAGTTTTCAGTTTGCTTCATTAGACATCATAATTAGACACATTACATCCCTCATTACATTAATCTTTTAATGTTAACATTAGAATTTTGGTATCCCTCGCTCCTTTTAGGTGAAAAACCCTAGAAGTGTTAGAGAACCCTAAAGGTGATACCAAAATCCATGTTACAAATACAAGTTATTATCTTTCCTTAACTCATTCCATACCTATTTAGTACCCTTTTCAACCTCAAACTGAAGCTTATGAAGGAGGAAAGGTATAACCATCTAGGAACAACCCCAACCCTTGGAGTTGTCCCCCCCTAAGCCCTCCCCCTACGGACTTGAAGTCATAGGGGCATCCTTTGCCTAAGGACCGCCTATGTTCTCGTGTCCAAATGGGTCAAATTCACATGTAGTTCTCCTCACAAGGTCTCTCAAAGGATCTACTCATAGGTTCCCCTAACCAAGGTTTTACTTCCCCTTAATTATATTAAGGTCTTGAATCAAACTCCACCTAACTTATTTTAATCTTGTTTGAACATCTCATCTCTCTTACATTTTCATCTCATTGACCTAGCCTAACTAGGCTTATTACTTAATACCAAATTACCTTGGTTCACACAAACCCATAGGAATTCATTTGCATTTGAAACTCATATAATAGCTTCATTAATGAGGAACTTATGATCAAGGGGTTAATAGATACCTTCGAAGGACAAGAAATGGTATATAGGAGTTGTTTTAAGTTATAATCAATGCCAAAATCCTGTTTAAGTATCTTGGCAACATTATATCCATTAGATCAATACTTGAAGACATAACCCCTTAATAGTATTATTAATAATATTCTTGATCTTCTAGTTTTCATTTACCCTATGGAGCACCCCATATTTCTTATAATGGTCTAGTTCATCGATTGGGTAATTTATTTATACTAAATCTGACCATGATGGTTAACAGTAAGGTCACAAGAGATGTTGGGTAGCATGATCCCATAGGTTTACTTGATAACTTAATTTTAACAACATAATCAAATCAAACGATAGTTACCTTCCACCTAAAGTATGTGACCATATACGGTCCATAAAAGATCTAATATCCTTCTTTACTTCATGTAATATTTCAAGCATCAAGGTTCTCACCTTTAAGAGGTTGATCGACATCCTATACAATCACATTAAGCTTTTAACCCCCCCCCAAAAAAAAAATAAAAAAATAAAAAAATCTAAAGTAAATTACAAAAAGTACCAACTTGCAACATTAAAATGTATTCAATATAGTGTGCTTCTAATATCACTAGAAGAATTCATTATCATGCCATCCTAATCCAAGCTCATAATAAGTATATCGTATTCCTAGTTTATAGTAGGATGGTATGTTTACCGCTAGAGGTTTAATCTACCCCTCTTGCCACCTTTTCTATTTAGAAACTTAAGTTAGAAATATATGTTGCCTTCCCCTCTTGCCTACGAGGAAGTACAAACATTCAAAAGAGGCATTAATTTAGTCTTGAAAGGGTTAATCCCTAATCAGGGAAAGATGACATAGCTTGGACAGGTAGTTTACCCCCAAATTCTTAGGTCTGTCCATTCTTTCTTTTCATCATTTGTAGAGTTCATATTTATTTAAAATCCTATATGCTTTAGGACCACAAATTTTGGCTAATGGGTTTAATGTTTTCCATCAATACATGGCAGCCATAAAGCTATTCTTGAATCATGCAATTATGGATTGAAGTATACCTTAATTAAGGATTAAGGATGTGTTAAAGTTATTTTTCTATGCTTTCCTTAATTCACTATGTCTTCATACAAGGGATTATTGTGAGAAACCAATCAATAAAAAAGCAATATAGCCTTTACCATAGGCACCAACTATGAGACATAATATAGAGCAGCTCAATGTTCTTGGTATATTACTAGCATGTTTGATATATTTATCTGGTGATTAATTCTCCATACATATTACAGATTCAATAGACAACCACATAATATAATGCTTCCACTTGACATAGATTTATGCACAAATATAAAGCTTCCTTCATTACAAGAGTTCTTAATTGGCTAAAGTTGGCATGCCTTAAAACAACGACGTTTATAGTTGTTGGGATAGACCATGCCCAATTAGTGTCATTTTATGAAGAGTGAGCTTCCTACCATGACCCTCTCAAACCCCTTTTTAGCTATAGACAGGAATAATTTAGAATTAAATGTGATTTAGAAAGGGGAATATGGAGGAGTGTGTACTTATCTTTTGGAACGATGTTGAAAGCATTTCTAATGTAGGCACTGAAGTCCTGATAGTCTCTTTCCAAAATTATCATTTCTGCACAAGCAAGGAGGATGGAATCAAAGGTTACAGGCTCTCAATTTACATTTGCCACTGCATTTCCTTCAAAGTTATGTGATCATTTTTATTTTTTACAACTCCATCTCGAGAATATCTTGCCACCATTGCAGACTCATAACCCAATTTATTAAGGCATTTCATCCCCATTTTATGCTTTCTCTCCCTCCTTGCACACGCCATACTCTCTTGTTTGTTTTGTTCTCTCTTTCTCCTGCTATTATCTGCCCTCCTCCTATCGCACTTGCTACCATATCTTCAGAAGATATGCATTAAACTTTCTGTTCTCTTCTTTTTCTGCACAATTTCTTCACTCGTTTCATCCACTCAGACTTGAATTTCTCTCCTCTCTTCCCCTTCTATGCCCAATTTCCCTCTGCCTTTTGTTTCCAACTTTTCATCATATCTGCCTCATGCAATTCTTTGTCACCATTAAATTTTATGAAACCCCATTTCCTTCAGGTGTTTTGTCTGCCCTCACACCATTCTCCTATTTTGCACTTGCAGCGCCATCCATTCTTCTATGCCTCCATCTCTTCATGCTCCTCTAACCTCTCTCTGTATTTTGTATTCTTCCCCAAATCTGGGTGCCTCAACTCTGCTCGAGCCTTCACCAATCTTCCTCATTATTATTTTTATTCCCCCAAAGCAAGGCACAAAAATTGTCATCTTGAAGAGGGTTGCCATGATTTAAAGTCAAACTTTCTTTTGCCTTTTCTCACCATGCAACCTGCCATCTAGAATGCTCTTGGCGCTGGGGCGCCATGCCTCTTAATGGCATAGACAACCCCCCCTCCTTTCCCATGGCCCTATCTTCTTTAATGCATGTTGTCTCCCCATTTATTTCATTAGTCTTTATTATTTCTTCCTCCAACATCCACCGTGGAGGTAGTTGACGGGGATGTGACAACAATACAATCATATGAAATTGGAGTAGACTTATAAAACCTCTTATATATTTTTAACATTTGCTTATTATACAACTTTAGATAAAATGATGTTAGTAAATACAACTATTGCAATTGTAATATTATTGTAAAACAATATGAAATTCGTACTATAGATGATTAATAATGAAGCAAAAAATAAAATAGAAATTTGACAAAGTCAATAGAAGAAGTAATTCAATAATTATTGACTTCCTATACATCACAATACAACACCTTTTTCATATTTGACTAAAAAAAAATATGTTCACTTCAGAAAAATTAAAAAGACAAAAGCATTAATAGACACAAAAGAAAAAAGAGATGATAGACATGTCGAAAACTATGAACTAACAAATCAATCTCAATTTTGCAATATTGATTATGCAATGAAAAATTAAAGACTATTTGGAATTAACATGTTTAAATACAATGTGGAAGATTGCATCTTTGACTCATTATAACTCTTATTTCATTCCCACTACACATCAATTGAATTATGGAATGGAATTATGAATTATTTCTTGAATTTCCTTGCACAAGGTGATACAAAAGCAATTAATTCATATAATTATGAATTGGATCTTCACACACTATATGAATTACATAATTTATAGAAGATTTCAAAACATATTTATGCACAATGTGAATATCTATAATGTCAACTACAAATGGCAAAGAAATTGGAGTATCGGGAGGCATATTTTGTATCCATTGACTACCCAAGTGGCTAGACATACAAATGTGTATTTGTTCAATAAGAACAAGAAAGAAGTACTTGCATTTCAATCTATCATCACATAGGCAATTACACTCTATCCCCTTTTGTGATGCAAACCCTCTTCACAGACATTTGAAACCACTTTTACCTTACCAATTCCAAATACTTAATATTCAATCAAATAAATAATTCATAAAATGAAAATCCATTGAAAATAATAATGAACATCAAATTGTTTGGTTTATAAAAGGATAAAAGACAGGGCATAACAACACCACATCAGTCTACAAAACCAAACTTAAAATATGCAATAATCAAAAACTAATATCTATAAACTCCAAAGAAAGACTTCAACATCACTAATAGAATTTTTTCAAAAATAATTAAGATACAACAAGATATTTATGTGTAATTTATCAAATGTTGTATTCAATGGTTCTCTTCTTATTCTTGTTAATTATATTAAACATAGCATTATTCGTCTTTCAATTTATATTTCTATATAAATATAAAAAATTATGATCTAAAACTAAATCTATGTTGTAAGCTATGCCAAAATGACACCACTAATTTGTTATCTATTATTTAGTCTTGTAACTATCCATATTGGTGCAAGAGCATCCACAATCATTGGAAATCTTGCATCAACCAAAAATATATCCTTGCTTTGTTTTGTATTTTCAATAAGGGCTAATGTGTGTGGAAAATAATTATTTCTAATTTATAAATATTGTAATTCTTCCTTGTGGTGATTTGTAAATGTAATTTTGGAGGAAATGTGCTCTAGTAAATGTTTCCAAGGCATCTCCAAGGGAATATTCATTTTTGACATCTCATTTTTGGGTGGGACTGCTCATTTATGTCATTAATTTGCATGTCATTGCACGCATTTGCATATTAGGTGTCCAACTTTGCATGTTGGTGCATGTTCACTATTGGAGTTGTTGGGGCCACCGAAGATGAATGAAGATGCTAGAATTGACCAAAGTTGATTGACTAAAAGATAGGCATCCATGCAAGGGTCATGAAAAGAATTAAAATATTCCATTTAATTTTAATTCTCCTAAAAAGTGGGCATGGGATTTTCTAGGTGGTATTGGTAGGTTGTTTGGGAAGACTACAGTGGTTTTCTCACTCTCACACTTCTTTATATTGATGCCTTATCATTTTGGAGGGGAGATTTTAGATTTTTTTAGGTTGTGATGGGGAGATTCTACCAGATTGAGAAGGAGATTTGAAGACTCCATTGTTTCATATTTCTATTTGCATAGAAGCCCATGTTTTAGGGAGCTAGTGAGCTCCACATTTTGGGAGATAGTGAGCCAGTGAAGTCCATGTGAAGGGAGCTAGAGATCTTCAATAGAAGAAAGGTTGAAAGAGACCAAGAGGATTTTTTCATTGCAAATTTGAAGGTGTGCTACAACAACAAGAAGATTGGTGATTTCATGGTTTGTTTGCAGCATGATTTCTAATGAAGATTGTAGGCTGAAGGAGCTAGAATCAGATGAAAGAGGATAGCTTGAAGGAGATCATTCTACATTTGATATTTTTTTCTATACAACAGATTTATTTTAGTTTTATAATGGTTTTCATTAGCCAATGTAATTGCAAAACAATGTAACTTTAGCTAGATGCTTTGTTGGTGTATCAATTCAAGAGTTTTTGAATGAGAAACATAAGAGCTTATAGAATTTTGGTGTTACTTTAAATAATTTTTGAGTTACATTTTTAGATTTTTGGGATTTTTGATTGAGGGTTGGATCATTCTACTTAGTGGTATCAGAGCAGGAGCTCCTAAGTATGTACGTAGAAGCAACGATGTGAGGTAGTTTTCACAAGGACCTGGGGGTGGAGTGTGTGTGGTTTGTAAACAGATCATTGAGTGAGGCATTTTGCATGTGCAAAAATTGAGGGTTTTGAAAATTTGTGTTAAGGATTTGTGAGACCTTAAGGATGGAAAAGAGGAAGAAGAAAAGGATTTTTTTGATTAGATGGATTATGAGCATTCCTAGACTTGGTAAAATCAGAGAGAGACGACAACAAGAAATAAGAGTTGGAATCATAGAGTTACAGTAGCAAGTGGATGAATTAAGAGAAGAGATTGAAAGGAGAAAATAAGAAAAGAGAAGAGTTGAAGGTAATTTTGATTCTTTCTAATGGTATTTTTATTATAGGAAAGAAAGAAGATGCAACAAGGTGTCATGCATGTGGCACAGAGGAAGAAGAAGAGGATGACTATGAAGAAATTGGTGAACCTGAAGCTAAGGAATGTCTATTGGAAAACATGAAGGATGAAATTACAAAGGTTGCAGAAGAAACAAAAGAGGTGAGTGTAGAAGAGGGAATTGAAGAATAGGACACCAAAGTTGCAACAGTAAATGAGGAGTCAAAACTTGTATTTTGTGAGTTAATTGGTGATTATGATTTGCATATGAATTATGTGAATGGAATGGGTGAGTATGAGGAAGTTGAACAGTGTGAGGAATAAGGAAAATAAAATTTTCAAATTTTGATGAGATTGAAACTAAAGATGATCTATGTTTGAGTAAAATGGTTAGAGAAGGTGAGGAAAGAGTTGCAATAGTGGAGAAAATCGAGGTAAAGTTTTTTTTTTAGAATATTGTTATGAAGATAAATGTGAGTATAATGAGGATGTGGTAGAGAAAATTCCATTAAAGAACATAAAGGAGAGTGAATATGATTTACTAATGCAAATTGGAGCAGTAGAAGCAAATTGGGATGCATTGGTTGTAAGTCAAAGAGGGGCTACAATTACATGTCTTGTAGAAGGCATAAAAGAAGAAAACAAAGTTGAACATGCAACAAGTGATGAAAAGGTAGATTCCTATTTCAGTGAATTTGAGAATAATTATTTTCATGTTGAGATGCATGATTTAGTGAATTCAGTTGAGATGGTTCAAATATATTTTTCTAGTGATGATTAGTATGCATAGAAGGATTTGTATGGTGTTGCGGAGTTTAGTGCAGATGCATTTTGGTGGAGGTGGTCAGACTATGGTGGGTTGAATCCCAAAAGATTAGAGGAGAATGTGAGTTACACTTGGAGGGGGTGGTCGGTTTATGGTGGAATTGATTCCACATTTAGGAGGTTGAGTGTAGAGAAGAGTTGTTAGAGGAGGATACTTGTTCCAACTAGGTGTTGGAAGAGGAGAAAGAGGAATCAATTGAAGGTACCAAATCTAGTAATGGAGTTCGTTTAATATTGCTTGCAAATTGAAATGGTGGTACTACCACTCAACTCCATTTTGTGAATCCATATTCACAAAAAAAATCCTTTCTTTGTTGTTTGATGCAAGAGCATCCACAATCATCGATAGGCAATCTTGCATCAACCAAAAATATTTCCTTTCTTTGTTTTGTATTTTCAATAAGGGCTAATGTGTGTGGAAAATAATTATTTCCAATGTCCAAATATTGTAGTTCTTCCTTGTGATGATTTGTAAATGTAATTTTGGAGGAAATATGCTCTAGTAAATGTTTCTAAGGTATCTCAAAGGGAATATTCTTTTTGGGTGTCTCATTTTTGGGTGGTGTTGATGGTAAAAATGACACAAACAACGTAAAACAAAATATTTCTACTTTATTTCTCTTGAAAAAGAAAGACAACATATTGTAGCCTAACTCCCAAGGTCCTTATAGTTGGTTCTCAACTGTCTGATGTCACTCAATTGGCCAATGCAACTGTAATATGCAAGGGGCCTTTGTTGGTGATAAGGAATACAAACAACAACGGATTCATCAATCTATGTTTAATGGGGGGGTTTTTAATAAATAGAAAAAAAAGATAGATTAAGGCATAGATCAGTAAAATATGAACGAAATTCTCTAACATCCAGACATATATTCTTAACAATGAATGATCCTTAACAAATCAAGAAAACCATAACATGATGCAATTCACAGAACAATCCATACCATTGCATGCATTTACAATGCTTAGTTTAACCATCACAATAACCTTAAGATTTAAAAGAACAAACTCTTCATTTGTTGTCAATAACATAGATCAATAAACATGTAACAATCCCATCCATAGAAAATTTAATGAAATAATCTTTGAAATCTGGTTTCTCCTATTGATTTTCATCAAATAAGAAACATTTATGCACAACAAACTCACTGGCGTACAGACCGATTATGGTTCATTAACCTCATCCAAAAAACTCAATTCCAACATAACACTGTATAAAATTATATCTCAATTCAACTAAACTTAAAACAAAGTATCTTTACTTAAAGCTAAAAATTCCTATCTGCTACATCGGGTGGCTAATTCTACTTTCATCCGCCGACCTTTACAATATGGAGTTCAAAAATTCATATAGGTGTGCTTAGCACAAATCCCTCTCAATCAAAATTGAGATCCACTAATCAAGGAATTGGAACCTCCTCAAAAACTTAGACTGGCTGATTTCCAGTTTCCACCACTGATTGTCCTGTGTAATAGAAGAGAAAAAGGGGGGGAAGTCATGTGCCCAAAAAAGACGGCCAACTCATTCTTGCATAGTTTTCTCCAGAAGGTATTCATCATAACTGGAGAAGACTTGTTCAAGAATATCTACATTTGGTCCATCAATCCAGTTGTCCTCAAATTTAATTCTCTTCAATTCTTTAGAGACAAACCCCTTCATGTCTTTTAGTTTAGTCAACTCTTTTCTCGCAACTTTCACTCCTTCCTTAACATCCATTAATCTATCTAATAATAGATTCTCTCTGTCATCCTCTTTCTGCATAACCTCTTGAAACCTATTGTCCCATTTCTCTTCTAATTGATTCAGAGGCATGCCCTCTTTAACTAGTATATCCACATTAACTAGAATGGCTATAATAGCTTCTAGTTCATCAATTTTCTCATTCAAATCCTTACTAGCATCTTGGATTTCATTCCTATGCTTTTATATAAAATCAGATCTAAACTGGATTATGTTAGAGGCTTTTTCCAAGAAATTTGCATTGTCTTCCTCAAGGATTGACTGCTCAAGAAGAGTTGATTTTGGCAATTTATTTATATCCTTTATTTTTTGGACATACCCCCTATATTCCTCCTCCTGCTTTTCCAAAGCCTCAGTGTGGTGACTCATTTCCTCTATCAATTCCAACACTATCTTATGAATCTCAAAACTACTTACTAACACCTCACCCACTTCCTGGTTAATTTTATCTATCCACCTATCCATCATCCCAGACTTATTCTTCATTTGTACCAGATCATCAACCTCTCTTTTACTGAGCAAAATTGGTGTTTCCAAGGTAGCAATTTGTTGTGACTTAGGAGTGGAAACATCCCTTAAGAAAGTATGCAGCTGATCCAACTAAGCTTTGAGCTCATCCTTTCTTTGCTTGTCTTTCATCATTTTAGACTTGGTGGATGAAGCTACAACATCAATCAGATTCATCTGTTGATTCCTTGTAGGCTTCCCTAAATTGATAGTGCCCAGTTGGTAATCAGTGGCCTCCATGTCTCCCATATCCTTATCCACTATTGGAATTGCACATTCTACAATAATCTCCCCTACCTCGATGAGTCTTGTGGAATGAAGAATTATGGACTTCTTCTTGGGTCTCTCATTTTCAATCTCCTTCATCATCTCTTCCCAATTAAGAGGCTATGGTGGAATTATTTTTTTCTTTTCCAAATCAAGCTTCAACCAAGTAGGAGCACTAGGAGTGGCAACCATTACTATAGAAGAAGAGGCAACAGTTGTGGAAGATAGTGGCTGTAATAAATTAACTTTAGGTTGAGAATCAACCTCCTACACATTTTGTTGTTATTTTTTTGCATTCTCTTGTGCAAGTTTCTTAGCCTCTTCCCTATCCTTCTGCTCCTATAACTTTTTATCTTCTTGCTCCTTTTTCAATCGTTCTTCCTCCAATTTATTCTCTTTAAGAAGTTTGTCTCTCTCTCTCTTTCCAAGTCCCCGAGCTTATCCCACACTTCCTTCTCCTTCTGTTGCTGCTTAACAAACTCTTCAACATCCTTTTCTTTCTACAAGCAATCTTCTTCTTCTCTCTTCTTATAGGCCTCTTCAATCATTTTAAACTTAACCTCAAGGGCCTCCCTTTCTCTCCTTTGTTTGGCCTTTTCTTCTTCCAGCTCATGTATCTTTTGCACCATCTCGAAACTGTCATTTTCCTCCTTTGTCTTGAGCTCATGCTCCTTTTGCTACTGTTGCTTGATCAATTCATCAAATATTTTCTTGGCCTCCAACTGTTGTTGCTGGAGCACTACATCATCTTGTGCCTTTGCATCTATTTCTTTTTGTTTTGCCACAACTTCAGCATGTGCCTTTGCATCTGAGGCCTTCTTAGCTTCTTCAAATAATTCCCACTGATCTTCTTCTATCAAAACACATTATGTTTCATCAAGGGGCATCTCCTCTAACGTCTCCTTATCTGACAAAGTATCATCAAAGTCTATTTCTATATCATGAACTTCCAACTATGCTTCCTTTCACTTTAAGGTCTCAGCCTCTTCATGGAGACTCCCCTTAAGTATTTCTCCACTTTGTTGCTCTATAGGAGGGAGTTGAGATGGTGACTCACCCATAACTGATGTTGAAGCCATAGGTCCTTTTGGGACTTCCTCTGAGCATGTGTTTCAGGAAAATCTTGAGCCGGAGCTTCAAGTTCAAACTCCTCTATGTCCGGAGGGAAGAATTCCAAAGGCTCCTTTGGAGGCATTTTCCTCTTCATTCTCCTGTACCCTTGTGTGGTACTTGCACCTTTTATTTTCTTGGAGGTTTGACCCCCAAGCTCCTTGGTTCTCAACACAACCCATTGGATACTTTTATCCAACACTGGTCTAGCTATTTTCTTAATATCAATTGTCTCCTCCGCATCCCAATCCAAAGGATCTAAATCCTTAGTACCTACATCATGTGCTTCATATAAAGGATCCAAAACTACACCATCATCTGAAAGTGTTTCAAGAATATCCACTTTAACCCCACATTCCACCATAAGTGGGATAAGCAATCTTTCATAGTTCCTCTTCCTCAAATCATATTCATCCTGAAGATCACTCCAGAAGTCCTCCAACAGATTGAAATGTCTATCAAAAATGGAAGCAAACAAGGCATTCATCTTCTTCTTTGGATCAAAATTCTTTCTGGTGGTATATAGGCCCAACTTCAGATGCATTAATTCATTGTAAACAACCTTAGCTCCCACAAGGTGTGGGTAGTTATATTCACCCAACTGCATGGGGAACTTATGGCAACCAGTCTTATGCTTTATTCCAAATTTGGCATTTACCCCTAAGGCTTGATAAACAAATTCCATCAAAACCATCCTATTACTGTAGCATCTAGGGAGTAAGTGAGGATGGCCATCAAACCCAGCCAACCTGAAATAGGTAAACTTGGGGTATTGGATAAACCAATATCCCCACTCTGTAATAAATGCCATGCCTTCCTAGCTTAGCCTATACCCTGCATCTCCATTAAGTTGATTAATAATAACATACAAAAATGCATCATTAACTCTTTTAAAATGTAGCTCAAAAATCTGCAAAGATAGCTGGCCATAATGGTTCCATACTTTATTCTGTCCATTAGCTTCTCCCAACACTCCCACTTTGTTTAAGCCTAGAAAATGCCTCTCCTTGCTATTGCATAAATGACATAAGAAATCATAAAGAAACTCTTGGTTTCTCTTACCCTAACCATTTGATTGTGTATGCTTTCAGACACAATCATGGTCCAATCAAATTGTTGCCTGCCATCCAAGATTGTTTGAATGAATGGAAACATCCATTCCTTAAAGTGAAAAGCATCTCTCTTTCCAAAGACTCTAGATAACATTATTATTATATATCCTACCTCCTTATAGAACTTTGCCCTTTTAGGCTAATTTGGAAGCTTGATTAGACACTTCTTCTCAGTCCTCATCCATTTCTTATTCAAATGGGCTTTGTTGGCTTCCTTATGGTTACTATACATTTTCAAAGCCTCAGCCTCATTGAGATGGCTAGGACTCCTTAGATTAGGGACATTGAACATAAATTGGAACATTTGGGGAGTCAAATCTATGATGACATTGCCTTGTGAATCCACACATTGTCTAGTAGCCAGATTATAATCTCCAGTTGCTGTCATTATGAGTTTAGGACATTGGATTGATAAAGGAAAAATAGTAATGTGAGCCAAGCCATAATCAACTATCCTTTGGGTTCTCCCTGTCACCTCCTTAGCAAATGTTTCAGAGTACAACTCCTCATATTGGAACGGACCCAGATTTGTATCAGTTATGTCTGCCCAATCTGACTCCACCTTGCTAACAGTGATAACAGGACCCTGAGGATTATACCTCAAGGTATAAGGGAGTTGTTCAGGTTTAACCTTTTTAGGCTTAGCTGTTGCTTTTGAAGTTTCTGTAGGATGACTCCTCTGAGAAGCCTCACTCGATGCTCTTGACATCCTTTAGTTTCCTACAATAAAACCTTAGATTAAATCCACAAGAAGTATAACAAATAAAACATGGTTTAGAGATCTTACACTTCATTTACACTGGAGGTAGGACAGGACATAAGATATCCCAAAAGTGCCTTTAAAACATTGTCGGGGGTAGGTCCGGAATGGACATTGAGTTCTCCAAAAACTATATGGCGGGATCAGAGATGAAGTTGATCATTTATCAATCGGGATTAGAATTGGAATGGAAACTGATTTGGTACAACAAAGAAAATATCAAACTTCTGACCCGTTCCAGTTCTGGTTCCGATTGTGTCGAACGATCCTTTAATAAAACATCACTCATCAGAAGTGGGACCAAAGACGGAGTTGATCATTCATTACAAACCATGTTCCGAGAAGGAAATCAATCCCAGCTCCGACCTAGATTTAAACAACCATTATGTTATTTTAGGAATTTCAATAGAATAACGCATGATGACATAACCTGAAAATGAGGTAACCCGACAAAAATATAGGGGCTCAAAAAAAAATGATAGCCTGAAACCATCCCCATATGACCGAGAGAGGAAATGTACAATAACTAGGGCATCATTTTCTGATTTAAACAGAGATGCACAAAAACCCTAGCTTATAAACCCTACAACTCAAATTAATTTATGGCACAAAATTAACCCTATTCGAAATTAATCAAACCGATACGCAAAAGAACTAGCAAGCAAAACTATAAATCAAAGAACCATAGAAACATAATGTAGCAAATGATCCATACCTTTAAAAACCTAGGGCATCATGGTACGATCATGACTAAAACATGAAAATGACCGTGGAAAAAAAAACAAACGAAGAGAACACCCAAGATAAAAAGAATAAAAGACAAAACAAAAACAACAAAAACAAAAGAGAACAAAAGAGAAGACGAGAAAAACAAACAACAGGGATTCGAAAGAAAACCAAGAGCCTCGGACCCATGCGAAAAACAAGCAGCTGAACAAAACATGATGAATAAACAAAATGAAGAAAAGAAACCCTACCTCGAAATGCAACAACAGGTCGTCCCTTGATGAGAATCCAGGTGCAAAATCCTCACCTTCGATTGAATCTCATTTCTAAATGCTCCACCACAGCCCTAGTTTGATTTTACTCTTTAAACAGTAATAATAACCAACTAATTAACCTTAATTAAGGTTAAAAAAAAAAAATTCATACGTGTGAAGTATTCATAATTAATGCCATTAATGTGCCAGATCGGACGCAGAGTTGCGGTGGGAACAAAGACAAGATCAAAGTGCGACCAAAGTAAAGTCAAACAGAAAGAAAGGCAGGACTGGGATCGGAATGGAATATGATTTGGAAACTTTGTCCAAGTTTTGAGTTTGGTTTTGATTTCGGTTTCGGTTCCGCCAACAAAGAGGAAAAGGAACGAAAGAACCAAAAGAAAAACACCAAGACCAAAACAAGAAAACCCATCACCGATCTCAAGTCCAAACGAACAAAACAAAAGGTGGAGGCGGAATGGAAATAAATTCGAGACTATATATAAATCTTGGACTTAATATCCACTCTGGCTCCGGCAAAGACAAACCTAAAAGACTTAACGAAAAGACAAACGAGACCGGGATTAGAATGGAATCCTCAAAATAAGTTTCAAGCCTGATTTTGTTCCAGTTTCAGTTCCAACAGAACAACAAAAAGAAAAATAAAGTGTTGGAAGAAAGAATAACTCCAAACTTTGTTGAAAAACAACCAAGGACAGAAAACACAAAAGGAGGACCCATTTTGACGAAGGCAAAAGATGGGGTGGTTATGCAAGGCATAACAGGTGGGACTGCTCATTGTCATTCATTTGCATGTCATTGCATGCATTTGCAAATTGGGTTTCCAACTTTGCATGTTGGTGCATGTTCATTCTTAGAACCGTCGAGGCTACCAAAGATCAGTGAAGATGCTAGAATTGACCAAAGTTGATTGGTTGAGAGATAAGCACCCATGTGAGGGTCATGAAAATAATTAAAATATTCCATTTTATTTTTAATTCTCCTAAAGAGTGGGTGTGGGAGTTTATAGGTGGTATTGGTAGGTTGTTTGGGAAGACTATAGTGGTTTTCTCACTCACACTTTTTTATATTGATGCCTTATCATTTTGGAGGGGTACTTTGGAATTTTTTGCAAGTTGAGATGGGGAGATGCTACTAGATTGAGGAAATTTCAAGACTCCATTGTTGCAAATTTCTATTTGCATAGAATCCCATGTTTTAGGGAGCTAGTGAGATGTGAAGTCCATGTGAAGGGAGCTTGAGAGCTTCAAGAGGAGAAGGGTTGAAAGAGACCAAGAAGACATTTTTGTTCTAGGTTTGAAGGCATGCTACAACAAAAATAATATTGGTGATTTCATGGTTTGATTGCAGGAGTGATTTCTAATGAAGATTGTAGACTGAAGGAGCTAGAATCAGGCGAAAGAGGATAGCTTGAAGGAGATAATTCTAAATTTTATCTTTTCTATTATACAATAGATATTTTTCAGTTTTGTAATGGTTTTCATCATCCCATGTGGCTGAAAAACAATGTAACTTCAGTTATGCTTTGTTGTTGTATCAATTCAAGAGTTTTTGAATGAGAAGTTCATGAGACCTTGAAGATTTTTGGTGTTACTTTAAATAAGAAATTTGATTTACATTTTCAGATTTTTGGGATTTGTGATTAACGGTTGGATCATTCTACATCATATATTCATATATTTTTTGCATTGCCTATATAGAAACTGAAATCATGTGCAATAGTGCAAAAATCATATCATGGATCTCATATTGCACATATTAATAAACGATGATACACATTTTTTTCCATGTACAACTTTAAATATTTTGTTTTCTATCTATTTTGAACTTTAATGTTGAAAATCATTTTAGATTACTCTTTTATTCTTTAAGTTTTTAAATCTACCTATACAATTGTTCTATTAATTATACTAAATATCTATTAGCCCACTTGCACTTGGAATATAGTCAAGTTTTTGAATACATGTACTAATAAAGACTCTAAAAATATCTATAAAATATTTGTTCTAAAATGTTTTAAAATAGTTAACAATTCTCTAACTACATATCTAAGAAACAACCATATAAATTGTTCTTTGACTAATTAGATCATTAGACTAATTACAATGTTTATATTAATTAGTCACAATAAGATTCATTGCATTGACCACAACATTGGTAGGAACCTAAGGTAATGTGTCTCTTGTTCATATCAAGGATTATAATATTATGAATAGTAAAATATTTAATAAAATAAAATTGACCAATAGGAGATCCATTATATACTTTATTTTTTTATTCTTTTGGAAAAATAAGAGTTTACCCTTTAAATTAGGGTGTCCTTAAACAATGTTGTTTCTAATGGTGTGATTTGATGTAGAGTTTTGTGCATTATTATATGAAAATAAATTGATTTTAGAAATATTGATATTGAGTGTTTTTATATAAATATGTATTAGCTTATAATAATTAAATTATATTTTTATTGATTATATATAATATCATAAGGGAATCTTGGGAGTTACTTGATGGATTTTTTGTTGAATAGTCCAGATAACTAAGAGGGGGGGTGAATCAGTTATCACAAAACACTTTTCCTTTCTTTAATTAATCCAGAGCAATCTTAACCAATCATATATTAATTAAAACAAATATGAACATGCAAACACTTAAAAACACCATGCACAATGAACACTAGAATTTACATGGAAGCCCAAGATGGGAAAACCACATAGAATGCTAATTCTCAATTATAAAGCACCGGTTAAGGTGACACGGTTAAGGTGATTTTTACAAGGGCTAACTGCTAGAATGCTCACTGTAGGTAAGGCCCACTTCCCGATTAACACAAAAATCACTAATTACAAAGATAGACAAAACATGAACTGATGAAGTTGCATCTACATATGCATGAATTTAGTTTCAATTAAGAGCATAATATTTGGCTGCAATAGATCCGGTAAATAATCTTTTGCACACCTTCCTTGCACAACCTCTGCAATGCAGATTGCTTCTTCCTAACACTTGCCTTTACTTCCTTCTCTGTTTCTTGTCGCACAATCCTTTGCACCCTTATCACTATTCGCACATACCACACTTCTTGTTTTGATTCCAAAAGATGTTCCACATATATGTATATATACACACCTGGAGAATAAAATGAGTCAGCCTAGCAAAACATGTCGGCTTGAACAATAACCTTGAAATATTCAATAAGGCTTGGCATGCTAGCACCGGACCTAAAATATAGGTCACACATAAAGATCTTCTTACCACATTACATTGGGACCCATAAATAGGACATACATAAGATAAGTTCATCACCTAGCATAATTACCAAAAGATAGCTAATTTTGAATTACATGACATATATTCCAGATCCGATGGAAACACCACAACCAAGACCAAATCTTGATCAATATCAATTTCAGTATCAACCAGAGGAATGCAACTAGACATACCAAAACTTGTATCATGCTAGATGAATGTCTGGATAGCAAGGATACCCAAAATAAGCTTTAGGCACAACAACCAACATCAAAAATATTAGTCTTCATTATTTTGCATTAACTGTCTTCCACAAATTTCCCAAAAAGAAACACTACCATATTCAAATCAAGGATAACATCCACACTACGCAACATCATAACATACGATAGGATATATCATTTTTGTATATCATCGGGAGCACAACCTTCCAGATCCTAGGTTTTGACATCAATGACAAAAATGCCACATCAACAACTTCTCAATTTTTTTGTTGGATTTGACCCCTAGGGGTGGTTGTAATTTCTTGCTCTATACCACTTTCTTGATTTAATAAATTTTTTACCCTCTTCTTTTTTAAAAATAATATCATAAGGGAATAAAAAACTATATAAATGAGGATGAATGATGTAGATGCTACATAGAATTAGTTTTTCAAATGTTCAGAAATTGGTTCTCTCAAGTTGCATATTCTCAAAATTAGAACAAACTGAAAATTCTTATCACATGACTTGTTAGATTGATTTGATAGATTATGGACTTCTATAACGTATCACTTTGATCAATGATATCTAAATATACACAAGGATTTTACTATTTAGACATACTTTATTGTGACTGTTAAGTTCTACTTGGTCAACCCTCTTGTCAAATAAGCTTTATGACCTTGGGAAATATGAAAAGATATCAAGTATGTGTAAAATGGTCTACATGTTGATTCTAATGCTCCAAAAAGAAGTTTTCCTAGAATGAACAAAATGTATACTAAGTTTACTCCCAATGAATTGTGGAAAAAGGGAGTCAAAAAATTGTGAATTTCAAATTTTAAAATGTGGGGTAAATCATGAATATTTTGAGATCAAACTCAAGAGGTACAAGAATGACCTAGGATAGGAAAAATGCAAATTTTATGATCCAATATATAAATGTATGGTTTGATTCTAGGTTGATAATTAGGTGAATGTGTGGAAACATGAGAAAAGAAGGCTAAGATAATATTGAATGTATGAAAAATATAGAAGGGTAAGAATAAATAGGCATGAGATAAAGATCCTAGAGGTAGTCAAATTTGTCACAAGAATGTGCCACTTCTTTCTATGTAATTGTATTAAATCATTCAATCAAAATAAGTCTAAATAAAATGGGATAACACTTGTATGTATATTTCACCATTATAAATATTAATTATAGATTATTATATTATAATTTTGTGAAGAAATAAAACAAGTGTTACCTATTTTTCACTACCAGCTCAAACAGGTAGAGTTGAATTGCAAATTCAAGCCAAAAGGTGCACAGGATGTTCAAAATTTTCTGCTAAGTACTCATTATTGTGCAAATGTTTCATTACATTGTGAATTTCAGTGATATTATGCAAAAACATTTCAAAATGATATCATAAGATTGCATAACTTTTGTTGATTTATTCATAATGTACAAACTAAAGTCCCACACAAGCTGTGGGAGTAACTTCATTTGATTTTCATAATCAAATAAGGGGTGCATGAAGTAAAGTAAACTATACAACTGAAGAGAAACATAAATAAAATATCAAGCATCAAGCTATTTCATGGAGTTTTAGAATTGATTTTACAAGGGACAATGAGAATTCACCATTGTAGATAAAGGTAAACATGATTGCATTCAATACAATTTTCATCATGCTGAAACATAACATTGGCAAGAAAATGGCATTCATTTTACAGAGATTTGAAACATCCAAATGCCATTATCATGATAACCTACATCAACAATCATTAAGGGCAGCAAAAGGTACAGTAGCACGGACAACATAATGACAGTCAATAATCTAGTGGATTCAGTCAATGGCCATGGTGAAAGAAGCTAGTTTCAATGCATAAGAACATATCAGCCATCATGTATAGCAGTCAAGTAGGAAAAATGACAAAGAAGACTCACTATATTGCAACACAAAGGGACAATCTTAATAACAGTTCATGTTCTGGCTGGGATCTTTGGTATTTCAGTTGATTTCTATATACCTTGATTGATATGTTTAGTTTTATGTTTGATTACTATGGAAGATCAACATCACAGTGAATCAATTAGGACAGTCAAACAAAAGAGGAATTTTGACGAAATATCTCAAAAAATCTGATTTCAAAAGCATGTAGACAATACACACCATACCATAGAAAGCATCAAGGAAGCAGTCAATATGATTTTAAAAGGAAAAATTCAAAGATAGAACTGCATAAACACAAAGATGGTGAAATAATGAGCCTTGATTACCAGTGATGCAATACACACAGTGAACAATGTAAACAAGAAAGCACATTGTTGTGGGATTTACAATAGGGTTTGAGTACATTATTATGGGCTCAAGGTAGCTACAGGACAACAAACATCAACATGGTGACATTTTTATATATTTTACGATGATGGAAAATACCCACATGGGGATTTTAATCTAAAATGCAGATTTCATACTATTTTTTAGAATACTCATGTGAGGGTTTCTTACAAAGAAAGGTAGAATACATTAAAATATATCATGGCAAGTGACTGTGAGCCCAGTATATGAGAGATATAAGGGAATACAAAGGAGCTAATACCCAGCCTTCAGTAAAGATAAATGGTCATAGAAAACAAACACAGGATACAAAATGTGTGCTAGGCGTGCATGGAGAGCTCCTCTTCTTTAGAAAAATGAATACCCATGTGGGATTTGAATAAAGAATGTATTAATAAGAATAAATTCATGGTCGTGGCCTGGAGGAGGGATTATGCTTGTTTTAACGCTCATAAAATCAAATACCATTGAAGTTTGTTATCAAAACGAGCAAGCAATAAATATTATGCAAAGTTTCTTCTTTTTCCATGAAACCCATGTGAAGTTTTTCCAGAGAATACAGTGTATGTAATACCCAGAAATTCATGTTATCAGCCTTTGATACAGAATGGCCATTCCTAGATGAAAAAAGGACACAATACCCGCTTGGTATTTCAGGACCAAAAAATAGAAGTAATGAAAAGAAACCAGTGGGGTCGCACCATACAGAGGGGAGAAAGCTCCACTCAAACCCTAACCATGGCGGCCAAATAATACAGAGAACAATAAAGGTGTCAATAACCCTCAAGAATAATCATAGCCACGACTAAAATTTTTAAGGGAGCTTTAAGAATAGAAAGTACAGATTCGTGAGTAGGTTACCTTTTTCTTCTGGCAAAAATCTTCAAGAAAACTCAATAGGGTAATTCATAGTCTCAGCATCGACCCAACTCAAGTCAAGGTTTCATCAACAGAGGAGAAACAATAATAGAAATATAAGAGATAAACATGAGTGGCCATGGCCTTAATGATTGTTTTTGTCTTTCAAAACACAGTAAAAAAGCTATAATGATGATTAAGATTCACATACCAAGGATGTAGAGCAAAAATCGACCAATCAGTAGACAAATCTGAAGTTTTCAAGCTTTCCAAGCTTCAAACCCTAAGCATGGCGGCCAGTGTTGAAGGCTTCACCTTGAAGCTTCTCGAAAGTGACAAGTGAAAATAATAATGATGTTTAGGGTTTTGATGGCCTTTGTGTTTTCCCTAAGTCAAGTTGAGGTGATTTTTTTACTTTTGTTATGGAATAATTATCTCATCTTATCTTTACCATGGTTACTCAATGGTGGACAGTGATATAGACATTGAAAAATATGCTAAGTGGCCGACCAATATGTTAGAGATAAATATATGCTAAGTGTGGTGAAGTGTTTTGCTAAGTATGGAGACCAAGACTATAGTCAGAGTTTGAGTTCTAATTTAATATTAGTAACTCAGTGTTTATTTTTTGCATTATACATTGTAAAGTCTACTTGATTAAATGATATTTTATAAATTATTTAATTAATTAAACTCTTTCAAATGCAAATATAACCACTAAAGTCAATCCTTAATCCTGCAAGTCTTCAAGTTAATGTTGCATGTGCTAATTATAGACTGTGCATGGAGAGAAATATCAAAAAATATTAAAAAAATAAAATTCATGCACAAGTGGAGTTCAAATTCAGTTGTTCAAATCATGTGAGTATTGAGGCTTCTTTTTCAATTCCACATCAGTTGACAGGTTATTTTGATCATGCGCATGGAGAGGTGGAGTTTTCTAAGCAGAGAGTACAGTTTGCTCCATTTTGTAGCTATTTTTATCAAGGTTTCCTCTTTTGCTTAGATTTAAGCTTTGGAGTTATCATTTTTACTTCAGCTCTCTTTCTAGTTCTATTATTGGCTGCTTTGTGCATGCCTCTTGTATATATTGAGGAAACTTAGTCTTTTTTTCCTCTAGTTCTTGTCTTTCATCCTTTGCATTATGCAAAGTGAATTATCATGTAACTCAACTTTTTTCAGATTAATATAGTAGCAGGTTTACAGGTTACCTTTGTTATTATATGGAGTTTTTCCTTCTATTTGCTTAAAGGATTCAAGTTTTACCTTCTCATAACTGAGTTTTTTGCATTAATGATTGATTTTGATGAAATTTATTGTGTTTTAATAAATCAGAAACCTTTAAATATTGTCTCTTTCACTGATGCGAGTTTTTAGATGCAATCGAGTTTCAGGTCTTAAGTTGTGCATGCATTCATATCTTCAAAGTTGCGAAACATAGTTTCCTTCCAGGAGAGATCAGTCAGCCTTCCTTTGAAATACTTTTGTGATAAGATTGCCAATAATGAGTTGTGTGAATTATTCCTTAAAAGTCATAATTGTGAATCAATTTTCCTTTTTAGATCATCATTTTTTGGTACAAACATCACCATAGTTCAGTTTTCTTTTTCCAATTTTTATGTGCATTTTTTGCAATCCTTCTATCCCTTTTCCAAACAAGTTACTTAGTTATTAATTTGAGAATCATATAGGAACCAACCTAGAATCTAGAGGTCTATCTTTGCCATAGGAATACCCACAGCCTAAAGATAGTTCCCATGTTTCAACAGATTGCTAAATTTCACCATTCAAGTGTTTAGGTGCAATCTGATTGACAACAACAAGACAACTTAGGATCTCATTTCCAAATGGCTTTAGAGTTAACTTTTGCTACTCCACACCTTTCTCCCACTTTGCATTCCTTTACCCCCTAGCCTAATCCAATTGTAGATGAGAAGGGATTGAACAATCATCTTCGCTAGGATGACCACCCCTTTGACATTAGGTGCTTGGGTACATGAGTTGAATTGCAATCATAACAACATTTTTTTCAAATGATAAAATTTCTTCCTCAGATTTAAGGGATATTTACCATAATTCTATTATTTTTCCCCTCAATGACATTGTTCCCTCCTCTCTTAGGGTGTCATGATTAAACAAGGTAGAGAATAATGGTGGATCTTATTGAATTGAACATGAATTTTCATCATATTCCTAAAAATTATTTTTATTCTATTGTGAAACAAGGAATGGAAACTTTTAGGTCTAATGAAGCAATTTTTTCACATAAAGGGATCACCATATTTTTTGAGAAAGGTTAAAAACCTCTAAAATGTGTTAATATTTCTCATGTTTTTGTTTTTTGGACAAGAAACTATATTGGAAGGAGAGGAATGATTATCTAAAATTGGTTTGATTGGTCATTTTAATTTCTTAAAGCCCAATGGTTTTTATTTGTACAAATGGATATCAAAAACATAGCAACTACATACAAAATAAATCTATAAATTTAATCTTATGAAGAAGGATTTTTATTGTAGGTTTTGAATCCACCAAGGATCTAAATTTTATTCTCAATAATCAAATCAAGATCTGGTGACAACATTCAATCTTACTAAAGTCACATGCTTTCTAGATTTCAACCACTCAATTGAATTTTTAAATGTGATGTTAATCTTAGTTAGGCTTTCAAACATCCCTCTGTAATTTTAGATTGACTCATGTTTTGTAATAGTTGAAACTCTTTGAGAAGATTTCTAATAATATATACAATGATTTTAGCTTTATACTACACTAATTTTTCCCATATTCTAAAGGAGAGAGATATTTCAAAAGACCTCCCAATAGATATTGTGTTGAAAGTGAGAAACCACTCATGGAAGGAGCTCTCAAACTATGAGGATCTTTCATTTTATTGTTGTAGATACTTTAAAATGGGCCATTTTATTGCTAATTGTCCTAGCATCAAATTTGATAGTCATGTTTCATGATGTAAATAAACTATTCCCCAACATTTAAAAATATTGAGATATATGTTGCAATCCTGTAATTCTCAAAGCCCTCTCTAGTGTCTACTAATGTTTTAGATCCTCCAATTTAATCTCCCTATTTTTTAATTTCTCATATGAATTTATTTGAGAATATATTGGTGAATGATACTATTTCTCCCTAAAATTATGATGGAGAGAATCTTGAAATTATTGCTTTGTCTATGATGAGGAAACTAGTCAATTTTCCCTAAATAGATGAATATCCTCATCCATTCAATTTGGATTCAACTATAAGGACTAACAAAACACCCTTGGTCAACCTTTTAGTGATTCACAAGCCTTTGAATCAAGAGAGAAATTATTGTGGGAAGTAGATTATTTTGTCATAAAAAAATAACATGATCTTTATCTCCAATGAGGCATGGATTATACTTTGGTGTGAAATAAAAATATGGAAAATCTAAATAAATTACTACTTATATGCTAATATTTGGTGGCAAAAAATGAAATAATATTCTAAGTTTTGTTGATGTGACATTTTTGTAGCCTTCACTATAAAGGCTTTTGGAATAGTTTATCATGTTATATCTCGTGTTTATGTTTCTAAATGTGTGTGGTCCCTTATCCCACAGTTGATGAATCAAAAAAATATGAAGAAATAAAATAAATCTGCATAAATAATTATTTTGAAATTAACAATAATAAATACAAAAACCTAGACACCTAGAGACAAGGAAACTACACACATATGTTCATAAATAAACATGGAAATTAACAAATAGGATTGGGTTCTTAGCTATAAGACTTGAAAAATATTATATTTTAAGTGGTATGTTCTGTAACTCATCCATGCATCTAAAAATCATATCTATGTTAGACAACTCTTGACAAACTATACCAAAATTTTCTAGATTTGAACCTATGATGTGATATCTACAAAATTATGTTAGGATCTATTATCTAAGAATGATGTTGATAATAATTGGTATAGTTTGATGTGCTTGGTATGGGATCCACCTAACTCCCCACATCTCCCCTCAGTCGGAACCTTGGATTAATTTAATAATTTTGCATAAGTTCAAAGACACTTGAAGTAGCCATACAAACACTTGATATATCCTTATGAATATGGATTTTGATGTTATACTCTTTTAATGATGATGCAATTTTTAATTGACCTCTCTATAGATGTTTCCTAAATATGTCCTAGATATCTCCTTTAATATTTCAAATGAATTCTAGGTTGTTCCCTTCTATATAGAACACTTTAGCATGTAAATTCATATATTTCATTCTATATTGATAAATTATAAGATTTCCTTGATCTAGCATAAAAGTGCCCAAATAACACATAAGCTTTGCATATATAAATATCAAATCTGTCAAAACATCTAAATCAAAGAACTAATCACATAACTAAATTGCTTGAGATAGTAGAGTATTTTAAGCAACTCAAGGCAATTTCGCATCAATTGGGATGCAAATTATAATAGTAAAATAATGTTCAAGAGATATATAATCAACATGCCTCCATATTTAAGTCATGTACAAAACGGGTTTAATATACCAACAATGAAACTAAGTGATGAGAAAACCAACTACCCATGTAGATAAGGATGAAAACCCACTAACCAACCTAGGGAAGTGCATACTCAACCACCCTTATTAAATGATACAAATTGGAATTCCATAATATTTAACCTAAGTATTAATCTATCTTACTAAGTTTAATTTATGGTGTAGTAGATATATACTAAGTGCATAAAAAAAACACAAAACAACACCCCCTTAAGTATAGCTTATATCGGACAAAGATAGGTCTCGATAAATGTGTAGCCATGTTAGGTACTCTTGTACCAAATGATACCCTCAAAATGAAAGAGCTAAAACCCCTATATGAGAGAGAAATATTACCAATAAGAGAGATAAAAGGTAAGGGATAGGTAAACCCTAGAAAGGAATAGATTCCAACACTCCCAAAACTGCTTGAAAATAAAATCCCCCTTAAAGGAGAGAGACTATAGACATAGATAGTATCATAAAAAATGTTCAAGTATGTCCCCTTGCATCAAACAATGTATCTTCCTTTTAGAATAAGGGAAATATATGTTATATATCTATCGAATTCCCCCTTCGAAAGTGGAATAAATAAAGGAAATAACATGAATATCTCTAGAAAAATATTAAATTTCTCCATGTCAATGTTTAACTATGAATAAATTTTATTAGTGAGCTCATATACAACTATAGGATTTATCATCATGAAGGAATACAAATTTGAACAGTGAATAAGATGGTTTATAAGTACCCTCATTAACATCCAAAGAAGGTGATGAAACTTCATGATTGTTTTCATCAAAGAGGAGAACACGATTCTCAATAGTTTCAACAAGATCCCAAAGAGGAGATTTTAGAAATGGATTTGAGATATCTAGCAAGTATTCATCCGAATGTGATTAGTCTATTAAAAATGCATGATCCTATTGAAGAGAGTTAGAAGAATATTTTAAAGATGTTATGATCAATGTAACAAAAACAAAAATTTGTATAACCCATGTGTGCAAGATCATCCCATAAAATTTCATGATTGAATGGAGAGTGAATTAGATCTCTAAAAAATTTCCAGATGATGCTCAAAATAGCATAACAACACATTATAATATTCTT
The DNA here is from genome assembly GCA_007115665.2 of Sequoiadendron giganteum. Classification (NCBI taxonomy): domain Eukaryota; kingdom Viridiplantae; phylum Streptophyta; class Pinopsida; order Cupressales; family Cupressaceae; genus Sequoiadendron; species Sequoiadendron giganteum. The sequence continues at coordinate 524,619,460 of CM021109.1, read as the reverse complement.
GAATTAATGTCATAAATTGTTAGTAATAGTACAAAAAAATAGTATATATTTATCATTCATATGATTCCATTCAATATGTTCATCATAATCACTTGGCCTAAGATTGATTCCATATGGGGTTAGATATACTCTTGTATATAGTGAATCTTGATCCCTTCAAACCAATATGAATATTTTTATGGATTCAATTTGAAAATTAAAGAGTGGAATTTGATAGTAGAAACAATGATGAAAACCCTCAAATTTAGTCAATAAAAGCACACCCCAAAAAAATATAATGTTTGCACTTGATGATTAGTGTGTTTATAATTGTCACTTGCTAGGAATTTAGCAATGGTCTTCTTTTTGGGGTTTACAATTTATAAATAAATATAAAAAGATGAAAGTAGTTTTGAAACAAAATGAAAGAAAACTAAGAGCACTAATTTGAAGTAAACATAAAATACAACACTTTAATAAAACACTATAAATAAAGTTTGGATGAGTGAGAACGAAGCAAGTTACAATTTGTTAGAACATGAATTAGTCAATAAAAGTCTACTAAAACTAATAAAATTGAAAACTAGGTACACAAAAACCTAGAAATGGTCTTACACATGTGTAGCCATAGTAAATAGAGAGGATCTAAAAATATATTGACCTTAAATAAAATCTATATGAGTAAGAACAACCCTCTTGAAATTGATCTCCAAAAATGAAAATCTTAATGGTGAAAGGGAGGGTTCCCCCAAGCTTGTGTTAACATTAGCATGAAGTGGCACCTATGTAGGTGATGTGCCATAATGGGGAGACATGTGGGGTTTAAACAAGATTTTTATAACATTAGAATGATGTAGCACCTATTTAGGTGATGTTCCATAAAGGGGAGACATGTGGTAAGTGCAAGTGCTAACACTTAACGGAGGGATTCAACTTATGTGGTATACACATAGGACTAATAATGGGGTAGAATATGTTGATGTTTTTCCACATCCCATGTGGCCTATGAATAATTTCCATGACATTGATTTTGTATAGTAGTATGGTGACTATAAAAGGTCACCAATAGTGAAGTTTAAATAGTTTCTATTGATTTTTGGTGTGGGTAAAAGTGCAAACCTGTGTCACACTTTTATAAAAGAATCGATCAACACAAACAAAAAAAATCAACTTTGACCACATAAAAGTGGTCTTTATGTATTAAATTTCAAAATGATATAAACTAATGAAATGTAGAACTCTTTATGAAGTTTATGGTTGTAATTTTTCAATTTTAAATATATTGTTTTGATATTTAAAAAAAAATTAAGAGCAGATTTTGAATTGCAAAAAATAATAAGAAAAAGTGATGTCGAGATGACATCACAAAAAAATAAACAATTTTATTTTTCCCAAATAGATAACTTCAATATCTAGTGCATGGGGAAAAAAATGATGTATATTTTCCTCGTAATAACATTTCAAAGTCAAACTTACTAGAATTTGATAATTTTTGTTTGATGTCAAATTCTGTCTAACTTTTTTATTATTTTCAAAAAAAAATTATACCCTTTTGGAGAGGATTCTCTCCTCTATTGCACCATATATTTTTCAAAATATTTTAATTATATGTTTTAGTATTTTTTTAATTTAAAATCAACCTCATTTTTTTATAACAACTTGCTTGCAATATTTTAAAAAACATATTAAAACTAATAAAAAAGATTATATATTTGGATTCTCAACTCCGATCTCTACAAAAGGGTATTTTTATTTATTTTTAAACAAATCATTCTAAATGAAGAAATATTCAGTTAAAGTGGAAATTTTTAAAAAAATCTGAAAAAGGAAGTGGTAGCTGCCAAGAAGGATGTCACATAGATGGTTTCGGTCGAGACCTTTTTAGTCGAAAACATTTCAGCCAAAAAATTATTGACTAGAAGGTTGTTGGTTGAAAGTCTTCCGGCCGAAAACCTTCATATAATTTTTTTATATAGTTTTTTTTAGTTCAAGCATTTGGAGAAAATACACAAAAGGAGTTATTTCAGCAACAAAAGCTATAAATTTTCAGGTGCGTTAATTTTCAACTTGTCATTGATTAATTTTAAATGTTTACATGGGATTGTGAGATTATTTACTCATTTTAGGGTTTTTTGAATGTATACTTAAGCCCTTCTACCTACCTCTATCTCCCTCCATCCCACCCTATCTCCTCTCTCTCCCTCTCACCCTATATCTTCTCTCCCTCTCTTCTCTCTCTCTTCCCCTCCTTGTCTTGATCTCTCCCTCCCTAGACTCTCTATCCTCCTCCTCTCTCTCTTCTCTCTCTTCCCCTCCTTCTCTCTCTCTCTCTCCCTCCCTCCTCTCTCTCTCTAGATCTCACATTTAAACCCATGTATACAAATGCTAAGTGTACATGTGCTAAAATCCATTATTCCTCACTTTATTGACAAATCATGGAAAAAAAACTAGGCTAAACTAGGGTTCATTTAAATAGAACTAGCTAAGGTAAATAGTTTTTGGAATTTACACATGTACCTTCCTAAATTAGTTTTTAGCTCATTTTTGTGTGTGCTTCTATCTCTTAGTGTGTGGACAATTTAGTAATTTTTAGAGAATAACTTTCATTTTAGACAATCCTAAGATGACAACATGCAACATAGGACATCAACATAGAAAGTTTCAATTTGACAAACTGAGTGCAAATCAGTATCCAAGATAGTGAGTTGTTGGATCTCCAATTCATAGGTTCCCTATCCTCTCCTAATTTATATATTGTGGTTATTTTTTCTAATTTTTCTCTATATCTAAATATTTATTTTAATATTTCTCATTCTCAAGTCAATAGTTTACTTAATTAAAACATGTTTTGAACTAGGTAAATTAAACATTTGATAAGGTTGAAGTGAAAACTACTATTTTCTATTATAAAATTTAGCAGGATTTTTTTCATTTTGTGTTTTATCTTACATTAAGAAATTAGAGTTCTATGAGTTGGTTTCTCTTTAAAGGAAGCTAACAATATAAACCTTGCTCAATTTATCGTAAATTCATAATAAGGAGCCTTTCATTTAAGCTTTAGAACTCTCTCCTTAGATAACTATCTTAGATCTCTCTTTCTCTTCTCTCCCTCTCTCAGGTTCTACCTTGGGGGCATGACCGTAGTGCTACCATCTCTTTCTCTCCTTATATACCCCCCTCTCTCATCTCACTCTCTCCTTCTATCATACATGTAGTTATACCCTCTCTCTCTCCTTAGATACCTCTATCTCTCTCATTTTATTAGTCTTATCTTATATTAAGAAATTAGAACTATGAGTTGGTTTCTATTTAAAGGAAGCTAACAATATAAACAATGTTCAATTTATCATAAATTCATAATAAGGAACCTTCCATTTAAGCTACATAACTCTCTCTCTCTCCTTACACTCTCCTAGTAAGCTAGCCCCTCTCTCTCTCCGTAGATACCTCTCTCTCTTCTCTCCCTCTCTTCGATTATACCTTGGGGGCATGACCATAGTGTTACCCTTGATCTCTCTCCCCTTATATCCCTCTCTCTGATATCTCCATCTCTCCTTCTATCATACATTTAGTGCTACCCTCTCTCTCCATAGAGACCTACTCTCTCTCTCTCTCTCTCTCTTTCATTTTATTAACTACTTACCTTACATTAAGAAATTAGAACTATGAGTCAGTTTCTCTTTAGAGGAAGCTAATAATATAAACCATTCAATTTACCATAAATTCATAATAAGGAACCTTCTATTTAAGCCATATAACTCTCTCTCTCCCTATATATGGGACTCTCTCATCTCTCCCTCTCTCCTTCTACCACAGTGAGATAACCTCTCTCTCTCCTTAGATACCTACCCTCTCTCTCTTCTCTCCCTCTCTTAGGTTCCACCTTGGGGAATGACTATAGTGCTACTCTCTCTCTCCCCCATCTCTCCCTCTCTCCTTCTATCATACATGTAGTGTTACCCTCTCTCTCTCTCTCTCTCTCTCTCTCTCTCTCTCTCTCTCTCTCTCTCCTTATATACCTATTCTAGACACCTCTCTCTCACTCTCTTCCTCTCCTTAATTGTTTTCTAAAGCACTATTTTTCATAGATCTCTCTGTATCAAAATAGAAAAGGTTAAATTTTTTGAGTAGTTTTCATATATATTGCCTAAATGAACTTAAAAAACCACATATTTCTCTTTGACTTAAATTGGGAAGTATATGTGCCAATAGTAGCATGGTGTGATAGTTAAGTTGTGTTTTTATTCTTGCCATCAAGGTTCAAACCCCATTGGGGTGTAATTGTTGTGTATTTATATTGGGGATGAGGTCCCTCATTTGTGACCTCATAGGTTCATAGCTCTGGGTTAAAAGTGTCCACCCCTCTTAATAAAAAAAATTGTGTAAATGTGTATGCAGATGAATTAAAACTTGAGTAATTTGTAATGGGAAATAAAAGGACTAGATCAAGGTTGTATGACTGAAAAAGAGAGACCAAAAAAATAGATCAAGGAACATCTAGTTAAAAACAACACATTAAAATTGTTGATGACCAAGTTAATGAAGAGGTACAAGAAAATTTGATAATAACGATAGAATTTTTTTGTATGGTATGGACAATTTGATGGAGATGGATGGGGATTCTCTTTTCAAGAATATTTCAGCTAATAATATGTTATTTGAAAGCATAATAAAATTACACTCTAAAATAATTTGGGATGAATTTTTTGAAGAAAAATCTCTAAATGGAAGAGCACAATTATGTGCAAATTTATTTAGACAAAAAGAAATGACCCCTGTTTTGGAGTTATTAGGAGTTGATAATAAAAAAAAAGCCATCAAATTTATTAAAACAAACAATTGTTTAAAACCTACAAGAAGCATTGAAATGTATTGAAAGCAAGAGTTGAGCTATTGATTTAAGTTTTGCATGCATAGCATTGATGATTGTAATTTCTAGGATGAAATTATCACATAGAAGACAAGTTCAAGAAATTTTCCAATTACTAAATGTATCTAGGAGAACTATTCAAAGATATATTATGAAGATAAATAGATTAGATGAAAATATTGAAAATAATTGGGTAAATAATTATAGGGTTCCCCAAAAATATAGAACTTTAGAAGATGTAAAGAAATGGGTAATTGAATATTGGACCAACCACTCTCATGGTTCTTCCAATAGAAGGGACATTGTACAAATAATAGGTGAAGAAGGTAAAAAAATTATCATCCAATACATTTATAAATACAACACAAAGTGAACTTTTTGAAGCATTCAAGCAAGAATTTTTAAAGGTGAAGAATTGTCAAAGGATGTTTGAGAGATTATGAACATGTTTTGTACATATACATAAAGTATTTGAAACTTTTTATTGTCAAAATCATGTTGAATTTAATCTATACCTATAGTCATATAAAAAAAGTCATCGTAATAATTAATCTAAATGTAGCCATCCCTAGAAGTACAACACAATTTTTGAAGTTTCTTTATGTGAAAAATCAAAAGATTCAGATGAATTCAATGTCCAGTATATAAAAAATATATTTAATGAATGTGGAAATTTGAAGAATCTCTTACAATTTGAGAGTATTGATCATTTGATGCAAGTTATTTGGAAGATATTTGAATATGAGAAATATTCAATGAAGTCGGGATTCAAAGCCAAAAAAATATTTTGAAAAAGAATGAGTTGTCTTATAATAAGTTTATGAATAAATTTTGTAATATCATTTATCCACATATCCAATATGGTACAAGATGGCAAGCTAAGCAATTTTGTGACTCAAAGAATTGCTTTTCACTAGGTTGTATTCTATCTATTGTAGATTTCTTTGAGAACTATATATTTAGTCCTCAAACTGAGATTCAAAGCCAATATTATCATTTAGATCAAGTTGCAACCTTTGTACAATTTTTCTATAGGCATGTCGAATTACATGTGGATGTTGTTGAAACTAGCAAAGATGAATGAATTATCATCGAGGAGGTTCACTTTTATATTAGTGATGATACAGATCATGATAGAAGCTATGTAGTCCATTGTTTTAGAATGTTTTTTGAAGACTTAAGATGACATGACATAAATGCTTTACACCACTAAATATGGTTTGATGGATGTGTTGGTAAGTGTTGATTTTTTTAAAAAAATTTATATAATTAAATTTATAACTTTAAGACTTGAATTGTTTAGTTACTTATATGTACATATAATTTTTTAACTAATTTGGTTTGAATAAAATTGTTTGTAACTTCACAAGATAGTTTAAGTCTGCAAAAGCTTTAATTGGTTAAGTCAACAACATGTTATACACAACATAAGGTTTTTATGGAATTTTTATGAGAGTGGACATGGAAAAGGAGAACACAATGGAGTAGGAGCATGTGTGAAGTGTGCACTTCACCAACATGAACTTGCAAGTAACACCATATGAAACAAAAATTTAAATTTTATTATTCAAATTTTTTTTTATGTACTTCTTGCCTTATGATGATTTATTCATATAACATTTCTCAATATAATTTTCATTCTTTTTAAAATTCTTAAACCTCTTAACCCGACATTTCACCAACATGAACTTGCACGTAATGCCATACAAAATGCAAATAAATTTTTTGAATGGTGCAAAAGTCATTTTGGTGTTCGCGACTCAATATACAAAAAACACTATTTTGGGAAGTTAAAGGTGCATTGAATTTGTTATTTAAATTTTAAAGTGTACATGAATTGAATTTCAATACACTTCTTAATTGGATGTTTGAAATTTATAGATATTGATTGATCAAATTCTTATAATTATCAAACAATTAAAGGTATTATAAGTTTGCATCAAGTCATGACTACATGACATAGCAAGCCTCTTTTTATTCAAGTGAGAAAAAATCATGTTTTTTTGTTGATTACATTGAGAGCAATGTAAATACTCTACAATGTGTTCAACTTGGTGGTTGTCTTTTTCAATTATTTCCTCATGGAAACAATTTCACACTCTAGCCTTTCACAATTTTCTTCCTTTGCTTTCAATTGGATTTTTATAAGTCTTCTTGAATTCTTTTCTCTTCTTCAATCTGAATTTGCAAATTGATGATTGTTTGATTTGGTTCTTTTATTTGATCTTTCAAATCAATGATCACCTTTTTAGATTCTTCTTGTATTTTGGTCTTTTTACTTCTTCTTGAAATAGTTGCTTGTAATTTAAATTCTTCTTTCAAAGTCTCTCAATTTCTTCTATAGCATGATACAGTTCTTCCCCAAAGCTATATTCATCATCATCTTCATTATCAGATTTAGTTTTCTCTTCCTCATGTGAGTGTTTGTTTTCCTTATCATTTTCAAATTCCATAAAAAGAATCTCTTTTCTATAGTTGTCGTCATCACTTTCATTGGATGAGCTATTATATCTATAAGCATAGAGATTCTTCTTGTAATCATAGGATTTCTTCTTCTTATTGTTTTTATCATATTTGTTTCCTTTCTTTATATAAGTCTCTTCTTCTTCATCATTATCACTTTCTTTCAAATATGGGTATTTCTTAATAAAGTGTCCTACTTTTCCATAGTTAAAATATTTAAATGAAATTTTTTCCTTGTTCTTTCTTTTTAATTTCCATACAAAAAGATCTTCCTCCTTGTTTGTTTCTTCCTTGGAACTCTCACTTGGCATAGGTTCTTTCTTTTTTAACCTTTTTGTGGCTTTGAATACTACTTCCTTTTTAGATGTATTGCCCTTTTCAATCCTTGTCTCATATGGAGTGAGGATTCCATGCAGGTCATCCATGGTGAATGTATCCAACTCCTTCATCTCTTCTATAGCATAAATTTTAGCAATGAATCTTAAGGGAAGAGATCTTAAAACCTTTTATAATACTATTGATTCTTCTACTCTTTCACCAAGACCCTTTAGGGTATTGACTATCTCATATACTCAAAGTAGATAGGCAACAATATTTTCTTCATCTATCATCTTTAGACTCTCAAATTCCCTTCAATGGGTTTGGAGTTTTGCTTTCTTTACTTTGTTGTCTCCATAAAAGTTTTTTAATTTATCCCATATATTCTTAGTAGATTTGTAATGCATTATTTTCACAAGTTTTGATTATGTTAATCTATACAAGATTGCATTATTGGCTTTAGCATTGTTTTCGCTTGCCTTCTTTCCTATTGAATCTATTGAGGGAGATGATGGAGCTTTATATCCATTTACCATTGATTGCCAAATTTCAAATCCAAGAACATTTAAATAAGTGACGCAAGAGGGAAATCAAATCCTTCTCTACTAAACACAACTCATTCACAAAAAAGGCACACTCTACCAAGAACTACAATAGAAAATTGTACTAACAACCATGAATACACAATTTCAAAAACTTTTCCCCACATTGAATTTTATTTCATATCATCAAACAAAAAAAATGACATATACGAAATTGATTTGAATTAATAAAATTCAGATTACAAAACAATGTAAGCAAGATACTCTAGCAACAACTTCACTCCCAAACGCCCTCTCTGCTAAGACTAGCATCGACCCACTTTTCCCCATTTCTCACTTGGCAATGATTCCTATTTTCTTATCTTGTCATTATGACTACCTGGGAGCGAATCCAATCTTTCGTGTTCTCATTTTATATTACCCAAGCTTTCCATTTATCTTCCAATTGATGGCGTTATGGGTTTCTCTTCCTTTATGATACATTCACACTTACCCTTTCTTTCACAGGCGTGGATGTTCTCTACACTCAATCAATCATTTTTAGATCATTGACAATGCATTGAACTTCATTATTTATTGATTCTTGTCTTGTCTTCTTACCTTCACGACTCAACTAATTACTACTCCATAATACCATAGAATAAGATTAAAATTCAAAGCAAACAATAACATGTTTTAAAACCATATTGATTCCTTATGAGACTCGTAGCATCCTTTTTCTCTCACATCGCTTAGCTCCAAATTTTCTCTAGCATATTTCAACATGTGCGGCATTTTCAATCCCTCCTCGTATCTATTCATAGGTTCATATTGATATGCTAGCAACTGATTCCTCTTATGTTCCAATCTGCACTCAATTCAACCCTTTTAGAAGTGTGAAAACAATGTTAAACACTCAAAAAAAAGACAAACATCTCCTTCAACACTTTGCAGCCCCAATTTTATATATTATTCACCCACTCCTTATTGGGCTTCCTTTCTCTCTCACCTGCACACTCACTAAAACACCTCTTTTCTTTCTTAGATGTTTGCACAACTACCTTTCATTTGCTGCGCCACCTTGTTGGTCGATACCTCTTCCTTTCACTTAATCGACTCCTCTTCTCCAAAAACTGCGTCCTCTGGTGTTCCAATGTTCCATATATTTTTTTGAAGATGAAAATGCATAGTTGAAACATTGATTCCTCCTTTTTAAATTCTATATGTTTAATGCCAAAATCGATGATAATTACTGCAACTTATGAGATAACGTTTCCTTTAATAATTATATCAATTTGCATACACGTCGGCCAAGGTAATTGCAACTACATTTAATTAGATTGAATGATTCATGTACCCAATCTTTGCTAACATATTTTGCGTACATATCAGACAAGGCAGTTGCAAATACAACCTTTGACAAAATTCCATAGGCTTACATTTGAGGTCATGAGGATGCTAGTAAAGGTTGAATAGATTGGCCATACACTAGCCAATTACATTTGCTTAACATTTCACGAGACAACATTTCTTCCATATCTCGTTAAAGCATCAAATTTAAGAGGTTTAGGTGCTATTAGAAGAGAGGAAAATCAAACAAAACAAACCAAAATTGAAAGCAAACCAAATAATATTTTTTGGTTGGTGTTGATCGCTTGTTTACCCGTGTGCTCCTGCACTAGATATGTTGGGTAGAAAGATTGTGAGCATTGGATCACAATGGTGGAATTGATTAATGTAATCATTCTTTGAGATTGTAAACAATCTACAGTGAACTCCATCATTGTATCAAGTGTACCAAAACTATTTCTTTCACTTCTTCCATCACTTCTTTGGAACACAGACTACCTTACTCTAGCACCGCAACATCTTCCTCCTCTTTCTCCTCATATACTCATGTCCACCAAAACTCAAGCTCCTCCACCTTTCCACACTTCTCTTCTCTTCTCCTCTAGGGATTCAAACACACCTCTAACTGACCACCTCCACCAAAATCCTGTAACATCCTCAACCATCTCTATACACAACCACACAACATCTACTACATGCTCTTATCCTCTATCCATCGCACTATTTATCATCTCATTTGAAACCGAAGTAACAACGTAAAATTGTTTTACCTCATTTTCATTCGCAACTACAACATTGAACTTCACTGTGATGTCCTCCATCTCCTCGTTAACTGCAACTTTTCTCTCTTCGCCTTTCACTGCAAATTCAAGTTTTGAATCCACTCTTCCTCAATCACTAACACTTGCATGAATAAATCTTCTTCACCTTCGCCATTTGTTGTAACCTCTTCATTGCTTGCTTCATTCTTCTACCTTTATCTCCATGACTTCCTCACATCATGTCTTCACTGCAACTTCTTCTATAGGGGCTGCTCTCTCATCTTTTTCCATCCAACTCAGGTTACAATACTCTTTTTTGTTGTCCTCTTTCTTTATCTCACTCCTCTTCACCACTTTTCTCTCACTCTTTCCAACACTCTTTTCCACATTTCCTTGAACCATCTTTCCCATCACTTCAATCATTTTGTCCTTCACTCTCTCCCAATACTACTCCCAAAACAGTATCTACACGGGTCTCCTCATGACCCATCCCATCTTTGTCTACTGCAATCTTCCACAACTCACATTCTTCGTGACTTTTAGCTCTCAGTTGCTTAGGGCTTTTCTACTTGCAACAACGCTCTTAATGTCTCCACAACAACTTCGTACACTTTCTTCTAAGTGCAAACTACCTCCCAATCGGCAATCTATTCACACCACACCAACAGGTCTTGGTGGATCCTCTCCACTCTTAAGACAACCAACTCTGATACCAATTGATGCAAGAGGGAAATCAAATCCCTTATTTGCTAAACACAACTCATTCATAAAATGGGCACACTTTGCCAAGGACTACAACAAACAACTATACTAACAACCATGAATACACAATTTCACAACTTTTCCCCACATCGAATTTGATTTCATATCATCAAACAAAAAAATGCCATATATGAAATCAATTTGTATTAATCAAATTCAGATTACAAAACAATGTAAGCAAGATATGCAAGCAACGAATTCACTCCCAAATACCCTCTCTACTAAGATTGGCATTGACCCACTTTTCCCCATTTCTCACTTAGGAATGATTCCTATTTTCTTATCTTGTCATTCTGACTACCTGGCAACGAATCCAATCTTTCGTGTTCTCATTTTATATGACCCAAGCTTTTCAGTTATCTTCTAATGGCGCTATGGGTTTCTCTTCCTTTATGCTACATTCACACTCACCCTTTCTTTCATAGGCATGGATGTTCTCTATACTCAAGCAATCATTTTCAGATCATTGACAATGCATTGAACTTTATTATCTATTGATTCTTGCCTTCTCTTCTTACCTTCATGACTCAGCTAATTATTGCTCACTTCATACCACCACAACATAAGATTAAAATTCAAAGAAAACAATAACATATTTTAAAACCATATTGATTCCTTATGAGACTCGTAGCATCTTTTTTCTCTCACATCACTCAACTCCAAATCTACTCCGGTATATTTCAACATGAGCATCCTTGTCAATCCCTCTTGGAATCTATTCATAGGTTCATATTGATATGCTAGCAACTGATTCCTCTTATGTTCCAGTCTGCACTCAATTCGACCCTTTAAGAATTGTGGAAACAATGTTAAACATTCAAACAAAAAGATAAACAACATCTCCTTCAACATTTCACAACCCCAATTTTCTATATGTTTCATCCACTCCTTCCTATCGAGCTTCCTTTCTCTCTCACCTACACAGTCACTATTGTGCCTCTCTTTTTTCTTAGATTGCTACACAACTACCTTTCATTTGATGTGTCACTTCCCTTGTTGATGCCTCTTCCTTTCACTTAATTGACTCCTCTTCTTCAAAATCCACATCCCCTAGTGTTCCAATGTTCCATATATTTATTTGAAGATGAAAAGGCATAGTTGAAACATCGATTCCACCTCTTTAAATTATATATGTTTAATGCCAAATTGATGATAATTATTGTAACTTATGAGAGAATGTTTCCTTCAAGCATTATGTCAATTTGCATACACGTCGACCAAGGTAATTGCAACTATATTTAATTGGATTGAATGGTTCATGTACCTAGTCTTTGCTAACATATTTTGCATACATGTTGAACAAGGCAGTTTCAAATACAACCTCTGATAAAATTCCATAGGCTGACATTTGAGGTCGTGAGGATGCTAGTAAAGGTTGAACAGATTGGCCTTATACCAACCAATTACATTTGCTTAATATTTCATGAGACAACATTTCTTCCATATCTCGTTAAAGCATCAAATTTAAGAGGTTTAGGCATGTTAGAAGAGAGGAAAACCAAACAAAACAAACCAAAAATTGAAAGCAAAAAAACAATATTTTTTGGTTGGTTTTGATCACTTGTCTACCCATGTGCTCCTGTACTAGACACGTTGGGTAGAAATATTGTGAGCATCAACTCATAATGGTGGAGTTGAGTGATGGAATCACTCTTTGAGATTGTAAACAATCTGCAGTGAACTCCATCGTTGTATCAAGTGTCCCAAAACTATTTCTTTCACTTCTTCCAGCACTTCTCTGGAACATGGACCACCTTCCTCCAACAACACATCTCCCTCTTCTTTCCCCTTGTGGACTCATGTTCACCAAAGCTTGACCACCTCCACCAAATTATTTCCACACTTCTCTTCTCCTCTGGGGGTTCAAACACACCTCTAACCGACCAGCTCCACCAAAATCCTGTAACATCCTCAGCCATCTCCATACACAACCACGTAACATCTACTATGTGCTCTTGTCCTCTATCCATATCACTTTCTATCATCCCATTCGAAACTGAAGTAACATCATAAAATTGCTTTACCTCATTTTCATTCACAGTTGTAACATCGAACTTCACTGTGATGTCTTCCATCTCCTTGTCAGCTGCAACTTTTTTCTCTTCTCCTTTCACTATAAATTCAAGTTTCGACATCCCTTCTTCCTCAATCGCTAAAATTTGTGTGAATAAATTTGCTTCACCTTCACCATCTGTCGTGACCTCTTCGCTGCTTGCTTCATTATTTTCTACCATTTTCTCCATGCTTTCCTCACAACATGTCTTCCATGCAACTTCTTCTACAGGGGTTGCTCTCTCATCTTTTTCCATCCAACTCAGGTTACAATACTCTTTTTTGTTGTCCTCTTTATTTATCTCACTCCTCTTCACCACTTTTCTCTCACTCTTTCCAACACTCTTTCCCACTTTTCCTTGAACTGTCTTTCCCATCACTTCAATCATTTTGTCCTCCACTCTCTCCCAATACTTCTCCCAAAATTGTATCCACACAGGTCTCCTCATGACCCATCCCATCTTTGTCTATTGCAATCTTCCACAACTCACATTCTTCGTGGCTTTCAGCTCTTAGTTGTTCAAGGCTTCTCTACCCGCAATGACCCTCTCGAGCTCTCCACAACCACTTCGTACACTTTCTTCTAAGTGTGAACTGCCTCTCGATCGATGATCTGTTCACACCACACCTGCAGGTCTTGGTGGATCCTCTCCACTCTCAAGACAACCAACTCTAATACCAATTGATGCAAGAGGGAAATCAAATCCCTTCTCTGCTAAACACAACTTGTTCACAAAATGGGCACACTCTGTTAAGGACTACAATAGAAAACTATACTAACAACCATGAATACACAATTTCACAACTTTTCCCCACATCAAATTTGATTTCATATCATTGTTGTACCCTAAATTAAAAATTTTGCTACACTTAGGCATTTTGAAGAAATGAGTTAAAGTCTTGTCGAAATCTGTCAAAAAAGTCAAAATTAGGGTTTATATGTCATGTGTGGGGGTCAAAAACTTGAAATTTTCAAAATTTGACAATCTGGGTCGATTCAAAATGGTCAAACCTACAATACCCAGATTTCAATTTTTCAACCCTAAATTTTAGGAAAATTTCTATTTTTAGCAGTTTTCTAAAAATAGAAACTTTTTTTGGGTTTTTTTCGAAATGGATATTGGCAAAAATTTCTAAAAATAGAAAGTTTGGTCTCTAGGGTTGAGACTAATTTTGATTGGCTTAAAATATTTCCTCATCAGGCTGATGTAGTCAGAATCACGAAAGGATCAGTTTTACTCTAGTGGGTCTATTATGCTTTTTCAGAAGCTTTTTCTGGAGGACCAAGGTCATCAATGGAGGTCAGTCAGATGCCAGATACTAGAATCAGACATTTAAACATCAAACATAAGTTGTTGACGATGAACATGCACGAAGAACGAGGAACAGAGAAAGGAAGCTGAAAAAGTTGAAAAATGAGAAATTTTGGCTAACATTGGAGACACCAGGTGCCCCTGCTCAGTTTGGGCACCCAAACCTTCATTCCTTAGAATATTTTTTGTTTCCGGAAGTCAGACTAAGGGAGACATGTAAAATGAGTAAGAATTATGAAAATTTCAAAAAAAAAAAGTTTCTAACACTGCCAGCCATGGGCGCCCCTGGAGAAGAAGGGTGCCCAACTTTTCAGAGGATCAAATGATGGAATTAGAAGTTCACTCCCCCAGGCAGTGTTTTTCAGGATCTTCTCAACTCCGTAGTAAGCCCGACATCGCAGCCATCCGAAATTCAAGATCGACTGGAGGAGTCTCAACTGAAAGTCGGAATGCAAACCTTGAAAATGATGAAAAATATTCTAACTCTGGTAAAGATGGGCACCCCTGGAGGAGATGGGTGCCCAAGCTTTTGAAGCTCCAAGTCAAATTTTTCGGAGATGCAGTATCCAAGGGACCCCCATTTGAAATCCTTCAAGCTATTTGACGAGTCCAACTATCAGTCTATCAGAGCTCCGGATCATCCGAAATAGCCAGATCATCTGAAAAAGAGGAGATAAGCTTGAATTTTGAAAAACGTGAAAAAATGGTTGTCTGGTGATCATGGGCGACCCTGGAGAAGATAGGTGCCTAGGGTTTTAAGACCTTAGATGGCAGTTTTGGCAGTTGCAATCTCTAGGATCATCTCGTCAGATTCTGCCAAGCTACGCAATGGAGCAGTTGAGTAGTTCATCAGACCTCCTGAACTCCCAGATGTTGTAGATTCATCAAAAGATCAAGAAAACACAAAAAGTTGAAATTTGCGAAATAAAAACTAACACTGGTGATCATGGGCGCCCTTGCAAGAGATAGGCGCCCAACATTTTGAGGGGTCTGATGAATCTTTTATGAAAAGTTGCCTCCAAGACAACTTCGTCAAATTTACTCCACCTCCATGATGAGATCATCCGCTAGTTCATAGGATTCACTAAGCTCCCAGGATCGAGGATCAAACAGAGGTTAAAAATCAAGAAAAAGTTGAAATTTCAAGAAAACTGGCTAAGTATGGAGAAGAAAAGTGCCCCAGGAGGAGAATGGCACCCAAGGCTCAATGCCTTAGAATTTTTTTAAAGTTTTCTTCTTTCAGCATTCAAACGATGTCTACATTCAATGAACCTGCCCGAGATTGGCTCTGAAAGATTTAAAGCAAATGAAAGTAGATTTTTCTCAAACCATAACTTATTTAGAGGAGATTTTGTCTTTCATTATTCATTTTTGCAGGTTGGAGTCCAGAACAAGAAGATTATCTCTTTTTCCTCAACGAAGATTTGAAGACCCAAACGACATGCTTTTTTGGTGTTCTTCGTGTTTTCAAGATTAGTGAGCAAAAAGGAACGCCTTTCCATGATCTGAACTTCTAGGGTGTTGCTTTTTCAAAACAACCACTCAACTTTTTCCATTTTTGATCACATGGGTCTTTCTGCCTTTTCATCCTCTTGAACATTGATAAATTTTTCCCTCTTCTAGAAACTACTTTTTGGCTGCTTTTTCAGGATGGATTTAGCTTTTTTAGTTTCCAAGCATCTGGGTTTCTCTAGAATGTGATTTTCTACAAAACCCAGGTCACAACTTTTTTTGAAGAAATTGCTTTTTCAAGACAGAGTAACATTCTATTTTCAACAACATTCTTCACTCGAAAAACAAGAAACAAATCAGGTTTTTGGGCGGATGTGGCCGAGATTCAAAGCGACAATCTTCTAGAAGCTTTCTTTCTATTTTCATCTCAAAGAAGAAGGATATTATGATGTAATGAGTTGGTGATTTCCTTGTTTTTAGGTTTTCATAGGTTGTTAGATGTTATCTTCTTTAGGTTTAGAAATAAAGCTTGCATGTTGACAAGTATTAATTGTAAAAGCAAGGAGATTTTAGGGTTCCCTACTCCTCTGCTTAGCTATAAATAATAGCAGTGTTTGCTCATTTTTCTTTAGCCATGCTAGTGATAACAAGACACAAGTGACTTTAGTGCCTTCTCTTTGTTATTCAGTGTTGTTCAAAACCGTGCTTGTGATAATAGAATTGCTGAGCCTATGCCTTCATGTTTGTTATCAATTAGTGTCAATTCACTTTGTGTTCAGGGAAAGTTTGCATGCCTCTTTTAGCTGTAAGTTCTTGTTCAGTACATGTGTCTTGTGTCAAGTGATAATCTAGTTTGATTGCATGTTGCGTGTATTTTGCCATAATTTGCTGTCCCAAAATTATAACTTTGTACCAGAAGTTTGAGTAAATAAAGTCTTGAGTGTGCTTTGTTGCCTCGATATAAAAATCTCAGATTTCCGTTTATTGTTTTGTGCCTAGAAGTGTGAGGAAAGAAAGTCTTGAGCGTGCTTTGCTGCCTTGATATAAAGTCTCATATTTCTGTAATGCTTTTATGATCTCTTTTTCAGCTTGCATTGAAATTTAGTAGATGTATGTTGAAGAAAGTTTATTTAAGTATCTTTGTTAGAAAATCAATCTCGTTCATTTCTAACTCTCTTGCTCTGTGTTTACTTGAGAGGCTAGAAACGTCAATAGCGTAAGTTAAGTTGTAGTTGTTAAGTTTCATTTAAGGGAAAATCTCAGCTGCAACATCTAGAGTTCTATAACCTTGTGTTATCGCAGCCAAACCAAAAAGATAGGCAAAATTAGTTTAGTTTACTTTCTTTATGCAACTCAACAAAAGAGGGAGCTTCCCTCCTAATTTGGAGAGCAGTTTACTACACATAACTGTCTGTTTTCAAAACGCATTCTAGAGGTGCAATTTGAAACACCAACAATATCATCAAACAACAAAATGACATATACGAAATCAATTTGAGTTAATCAAATTCAAATTACAAAACAATGTAAGAAAGATACTTTGGCAATGACTTCACTCCCAAACACCCTCTCTTCTAAGAGGGGCATCGACCCACTTTTCCCCATTTCTCACTTGGCAATGATTCTTATTTTCTTATCTTTTTATTTTTCCAATCTTTTGTGTTCTCATTTTACATGACCCAAGCTTCCCATTTATCTTCCAATGGCGCTATGGTTTCTCTTCCTTTATTCTACGTTCACACTCACCCTTTCTTTCACAGGCGTGGATGTTCTCTACACTCAAACAATCATTTTTAGATCATTAACAATGCATTGAACTTCATTATCTATTGATTCTTTCCTTCTCTTCTTACCTTCACGACTCAGCTAATTATTGCTCCCTTCATACTACCACAACATAAGATTAAATTTCAAAGCAAACAATAACATGTTTAAAAACCATATTGATTCGTTATGAGACTCGTAGCATCCTTTTTCTCTCACATCGCTCAACTCAAAATTTGCTCTGGCATATTTCAACATGCGTGGCCTTGTCAATCCCTCTTGGCATTATTCATAGGTTCATATTGATATGCTAGCAACCGATTCCTCTTATGTTCCAGTTTGTACTCGATTCAACCCTTTTAGAAGTGTGAAAACAATGTTAAACACTCAAACAAAAAGACAAACAACATCTCCTTCAATATTTCACATCCCCAATTTTCTATATGTTTCGCCTACTCCTTCCTATCGGGCTTCCTTTCTCTCTCACCTACGTACTCACTACTAAGCCTCTTTTTTTCTTAGATTGTTGCACAGCTACCTTTCATTTGCTACGCCACCTCCCTGGTTGATGCCTCTTCCTTTCACTTAATCGACTCCCCTTCTCTAAAGACTGCATTCGATGGTGTTCCAATGTTCCATATCTTTCTTTGAAGATGAAAAGGAATAGTTGAAACATTGATTCCTCCTTTTTAAATTTTGTATGTTTAATGCCAAATCGATGATAATTATTGCAACTTATGAGATAATGTTTCCTTCAAGCATTATGTTAGCTTGCATACACATCGGCCAAGGTAATTGCAACTACATTTAATTGGATCGAATGATTCATGAACATATTTCACACACATGTTGAACAAGGTAGTTGCAACCTTTGATAAAATTCCATAGGCTTACATTTGAGGTCGTGATAATGTTGGTAAAGGTCGAACAAATTGGCCTTACACCAGCGAATTACATTTGCTTAACATTTCATGAGAACATTTCTTCCATATCTCATTAAAGCGTAAAATTTAAGAGGTTTAGGCACTGTTAAAAGAGAGGAAAACCAAACCAAACAAAACAAAATTGAAAGCAAACCAAACAATATTTTTTGGTTGGTGTTGATCACCTATCTACCCGTGTGCTCTTTCACCAATAAGTTCCCATCCTTAATCTCCAAAAGGCATAATTTGTACCATCAAACAATGAATCCTTATTAGAAGAGAATCCTTCTTTTCCACCCATGTGTGCTCTTTATATCTACCTTCTATTTTGTTATACTAATTCCGAAAGAATCTACCCTGATACCAATTGATGAGCACATGATTATACTGAGAGGGGGGCATGGGTGAATTAGTATAATACAATTTTTTACCAATTTAAACTTAATCAATCATAACAATAATGACCAAGCAAGATTTTGACAATTAAGAACACAAGAACACCAAGATTTACGTGGAAACCCTTGCGGGAGAAAACCACAATTTTTTTTTCTTTTATTAAACTTATTTTTTAAAATTTTAGAGGCACCAACACCGCATTCAATTTGTGAGCATCAACCCACTAGAGGCAACAACCCCCACAGCTGAATTCGTAGGCACCAACCTACTAGAGGCACCAATATCTTCTTTAGGAAGCACCAAATTCCAAAGTAAAGTACCATCCTCTAAGTTGCTTCTTCAACGAATGGTGGACATTGCAATCTTTATTCTTTCAATCCATGATTCCCCTCTTTCTCATAACATAGATGTACTTGTATGATTACATATGCTTGCATATTCTTTCTAGATACATACCTCTCATAAAAC